>OY365815.1:6928128-7325628 GCA_959347315.1 Bimastos eiseni
GCGTTATAAATGACAATTTAATAGTAATAATAATAATATTAATAACACTGCCGAGTGAGTTACCGTTCCAGAAAATCATCACTTCTCCGGATATTGTTTGTATCGCCTGAGGGATTATTAATACCTCGGGGGAAAAACAATGATAATAATAACAATAATGACGATGCGCGTTATAAATGACCATTTAATAATCATAATAATAAAAAACACCAAAAACAGCAACAATAATAATAACAATAATAATAATAATAATATTAATAATAATGATGATAGTACGTAAAAATACTACTACTAATACTACTCCCTTACTACTACTATATTACTACTCGTACCAATAATAATAATAATGACGCCGACGATGACGATGATGATGGTGGTGATGATGATAACGATAATGATGGTGATAATGATGAAGATGTTTATAATAATAATAATAATAATAATAAAAATAATAATAATAATAATAATAATAATAATAATAATAATAATAATAATAATCCCCGAGACAGCTTCCACAGCTGGAGGAGCGGCGGAGATAGCAGCCTCAAGGAAACACACAAAATATTCTGAGCTGGAGAAGAAATACACTTTTGTTCCAATCGCTATAGAAACCTTCGATCCCCTCAATAGTGAGGGCCTCGCCTTTCTGTCTGAGACTGGACGCCGACTTTCGACAACTACCGGTGACACCCGAGAGACAAACTTCCTTTTCCAGAACTTGTCGGCATTGATCCAACGTTTCAATGGGGTGGCTTTTCAGGGCACTATGTCAAGATTACAATCCACTGACAAGCGGCGACCCAGATAGCCTGATGACAGATCCGTTGACAATGCCAATGATGAATAACACTACATGTGACATAATAATAATAATAATAATAATAATAATAATAATAATCCTTGGACACGTGGTCGATGTCTGGCACCTACGCCAAGTCACATCTTGTCGACACATCTATCAAAGCTGGCGAAGCAGCCGAACGCGCAGCTAAGACGAAGAGGGCCAAGTATTCCACCATAACCAACACCCACGACTTCGTAGCCCTCTCCTTGGAATCCGGCGGCGCTTGGAGCAGTGAAGGACTGCAGTTCATCTCAGAGTTGGGTAGTCGAACGTGTGCTGCAACCCACGATCCAATGGAGACGTCATTTCTGTTCCAGCGTATCTCGGTTGTTCTTCAACGCGGGAACTTCGCCTGCCTCTTCGGGACATTGCCAACACTCACTTAGCTCATCATGGGCGATAACAGCATAATGTGAAACCTATATAATAATAATAATAATAATAATAATAATAATAATAATAATAATAATAATAATAATGATAATAATAACAATAATTGATTTGAGGCAGCGGACGTGGTGGGCGGAAAATTTTTAATGTCCGACTATTTAGCAAAAATACCGTGTAGCGAGTAATCGTCAGAGTTGGATTTTAGCATCGTCTAATGGATTAACAACTCGTGACCCGATTGATTATATTCACCACATCTTATTCGCCAAGACCACAACACGATTGGTTTGTCAAACTTTCGTTTCAACTTATATGTAGCCGTGCATTTGAATTGATGGCCGCTTGCCATGCTTTAAGGCCAGCGACGTCAACGTTGCCAATGGCAACGATTACTGTTTAAATGGCGGCGCATTTGAAAACAAACCGATTTGAAACTCAGATGAGTCAAAAACCTTGTAAGGGCCAGGGGGTTTGCGGGGTGTGTTGGTTGTCCTTCAAAACCCATGCCTCAGATGGCACGATGCACCGGCACGGCCCTCGAACCGCCCCTTGTCCAGGTTCCGACCAGCCACCGGCGGACGGCCCTTTAAAGCAGAATACCACAAGACAGTCGTCTTCTACCACTAGCGTGCAGATCTCTTACTCACGGGAGCTGTCGACGGACGTTGGGCCGATCGCTTCTCAGCTCTCACATCCTGTTTCACCCGGTCTTCTCATTAAGAGAATCCCAAAAGCAGCAAGGCCATCTTGTGCTGCTCTCCTGGCCGATATAATCCAAGCAATTGTAAGAGAACCAAATTGCGTTGCAAAATGGTTCGATTTGCTGGCCTTCGGTGGAACTGTACTAGTGAAGCCAAGAAGAGGTGGACGAAAGCACAACATGACTAAGATGATTTTGTCCCGCATTACTGAATGGGGACTGCAGGGACCAGACCAGTCGACTAACGATGAATTGTCACTGACGTCAAGTCGTAAGCTCAAGTCCGCTAAATGCGACCACGCCAGGTATTTAGCCTCAACAGTTGCAAGCAAGCTGGAGGAAGGCAATTTCAAGGCAGCCATCCGTCTCATCTGCAGCGAGAATAAACCGGCACTGGACACACCTGAAACTCTGGCCGCGCTTAAGAAAAAGCACCCGCCTGCACCAGTGGACAGGAGAACCCCATGTGATCCAGACAGTTCCGATCGCTTCATCCCGCTTCAAGTTTCTAAAGAAGATGTCGCTAGGGCAATCTCCTCTTTCCCTGCGGGTTCGGCTGGTGGTCCAGATGGCATTACTCCACAACACTTAAAGGATCTGATGGCCTATGGAGTAGATGACAACATCGGGCAACATCTATCTGACCTTGTCAATCTGCTCCTAAAGGGAGGTCTATCCGAAGAGGTGAATGAGGTCATCTATGGGGCAAACCTTTTAGCCCTGAGCAAGAAGGACGGAGGCATAAGACCGATCGCCGTGGGCTACACATGGCGTCGTCTGGCGGCAAAGTGCGCTAATTCGCATGCGGTAACAAGGCTGTCTCAACTGCTCGCCCCCATTCAGCTTGGGGTAGGCATTCCAGGAGGCGCTGAGGCAGCTGTCCATGCGACACGTCGTTGGATTTCCACAATGCCTGAGGACAGCGTCCTAGTGAAGCTCGACTTCGCCAATGCCTTTAACACTCTGCGCAGAGATTGTCTTCTAGAGGCAGTTGCTAGAGAGATCCCAGAGCTCTACCACTTTGCTCACGCTGCCTATTCAAACCGTCCACTGTTGCGCTATGGTTCAAACACAATTCGATCCGAAGAAGGAACGCAGCAAGGCGATCCTTTGGGACCTCTGGAATTCTGTCTTGTGCTGCAACCGATTCTGATGAAGCTTCGTTCGGATCTGCGTATCGGATATCTGGATGACCTGACATTGGGAGGTAACAAGGAAACAGTGGCCGACGACGTTCAATTAATCGAGCAGGAATCAAAGAATCTGGGATTGCTATTGAACCGCAGCAAATGCGAAATCGCGTGTCACAACACCCAGATGCCGAACAATGACCCTGCGTTCCAAGAGTTCACGAGCATAGCCCTCGAGGACATGACCTTGTTGGGTGCACCTCTAATTTCAGGTCCAGCTGTGAACATGGTCGTTAATTCAAAGGCCAATGACCTTGAGAGGGCAATCGGAAGATTGTCCTTGCTGTATACACATGACGCTCTGGTTCTGCTGAGAAACAGTCTAAGTGTACCGAAGCTCTTGTACAGTCTGCGCACAGCCGTCTGCGCTGATTGCCCGGGCTTGGCTCGGTTTGATCAACTGCTGAGAGAAGGACTGTCAACCATTTTAAATGTGGACCCTGACGATGGCCGCTGGCTCCAGGCTTCTTTGCCGGTGAGAGATGGTGGTCTGGGAGTTCGTTGTGCATCTACGCTGGCACTTTCTGCCTTTCTGGCTTCTGCTGCTAGTACAAGCGAACTCCAGGCATGCATCCTACCAACAGAGTCTGCTGAGGAACCATATGAACTCGCGAGTTCAGCACTCAACGCTTGGAAGACCCTGACAGATGCAGAACCACCAACAGGAGCAGCAAGTTATCGCCAGAAAGAATGGGACCTCCGATTCACAGACAAGGCATGGAAAGGTCTGCTGGATTCCAATAACAATCCATGCGACCGTGCTCGCCTGCTGGCCTCACGAGCACCTCATTCTGGAGACTGGATGCTAGCGCCCCCTGTGACTGCCCTAGGCCTGCGCCTCTCAAACGAGGATGTACAAATGGCAGCCGGGTTGAGGCTAGGAACGACGCTCTGCGAGCCACATTTGTGACACCAATGTCAAGAGAGCGTCGACGCAAAAGGGCTCCATGGACTAATTTGTAGAAGAGGCAGCGGAAAACATCAACGACACAGCATGTTGAACGATGTCATCTGGAGAGCTCTTTGCAGAGCGAAGATTCCAGCGCAAAAGGAACCTCTCGGCTTGCTAAGAGAAGATGGAAAGCGACCGGACGGCGTCACGCTCATTCCTTGGACACGTGGTCGATGTCTGGCATGGGATGTGACAGTGCCCGACACCTACGCCAAGTCACATCTTGTCGACACATCTATCAGAGCTGGCGAAGCAGCCGAACGCGCAGCTAAGACGAAGAGGGCCAAGTATTCCACCATAACCAACACCCACGACTTCGTAGCCCTCTCCTTGGATTCCGGCGGCGCTTGGAGCAGTGAAGGACTGGAGTTCATCTCAGAGTTGGGTAGTCGAACGAGTGCTGCAACCCACGATCCAATGGAGACGTCATTTCTGTTCCAACGTATCTCGGTTGTTCTTCAGCGTGGGAACGCAGTCTGCCTCTTCGGGACATTGCCAACACTCCATTAGCTCATCATGGGCGATAACAGCATAATGTGAAACATATATGTATAATAATAATAATAATAATAATAATAATAACAACAATAATAAAAGACAATAATAATAGATTATAACTAGGAAATCAAAGGGTTGAAGTTGTAATTTGAAGCATATTAAAGTTCAAAAAAGGTCGAACGTCTACAATTCTGTAACACAGAATATTTGGTTGAGGGTAGCTCTTGATTTCGTGGTTGTTTTCAAGGGAGGTGCAACACCTGAGAGCAGTTCTGTTATATTATATATACATTGGTTAAAACTAAAACTCAGGAGTCTCTAGTAAAGTCAACTCAGTTCGGTGACAGTCGTAACATAGATAATTGTATGACTACACAGAACACAAACACACAAACGACTGACCCTAACAATCTCAATCACAACAGCGTTTGATTTAAGGTCATAATCAATCGGATATAGTTGTCGTCGTCTTGCATCTTTTGTATCCATGGCCATACATCACCCTCTTTATTTTGTGTTCCGCCAGATGTAGCTCTTGGTCTTCAGGCTCAGAATGAATGAAACTCATTCTAACGCATTTGGTGAATTGAAGTTCACATCACCAATTCCCAGTCTGTATGTATTCTTTGTAACTCTGTATATGTGCATATCTATCCTGTCTGTCTGTGACAAGGTCGTAATGATGTCTGTCTGTCTGTCTGTCTGTCTGTCTGTCTGCCTGCCTGCCTGCCTGCCTGCCTGCCTGCCTGCCTGCCTGCCTGCCTGCCTGCCTGCCTGCCTGCCTGCCTGCCTCTCTGTCTATCATCATTGCTTTGGTCGGACCTTGAGAGACTCTGTTTCCGTTAACCTACTCAGGACATCATAAATGAATGACTCATTGGAAATAGACGACGCTTAGCCTGAAGTCAGTCATGGGCTGAAGTGGAGGAAAGGAGGCTTTGGTCCTCTATAGGGCCAATACCTCCGATCTCCCGACAGCAGCATCCGATCTAGTCAATTAATTACACCTCGCTGCAAATCACCTTCTGAGTTTTGTAAATTTCCACAAAACATGTTATGGCTCAGTAAAAGACAACATCCAAGTGATTTAGGTAGTTGGAGTCTATAATTTTGCCTGCAAAGAATGTAAGCTCTTCTGTTCCTTTTATATAATTATTATCCCAAAATTGGTAAACTGCGCATTTGACGTTTTCTGTAGACTAACGAATTCGATGGGAGTCATAACAACCGGGAGTCTATCGGATGGAACAGTCTTTGGTCCGATTTCGACGACTCTGACTCTGGCCGATCCAGCTGTGTTGATTGGGCACAGAACATGTGACACTCTGCCGGATATACATACGGTCAAGGTACGTACTGCGTGAGTAGTGAGGTAAGCGGGGTTTCTAGGACATTTGTACTTTGCCCTGTCACGTGACTGCCTATGACGTCATCCATTGTCAAGGCGGAACCCTAGCCCCGCCCATCTGTCAAACATCCATTGTTGTGAGTGCATACTTGACCTTTGTACTGTACACAACCTGTCAATCATCCATTGTTATCGTGAACGAGGCTGCACTTTGCACTGGGTATCTGGCGCCTTATCAGTAGTCATTGTATACATCACCTGTCAACTGCCTGCCAATCATCCATTGTGCTTCCAGCGCAGGCAATCTTTGTACTGTGCTCATCTCAATGACCTTTGCCCATCGTATAGTAGTGTGGGTTAGTGAGTGTTCTGATTCGACCTTTGAACCGGAAACGACACCCTGAATTCTTTTGCGCAATTATTACGGCCGAATGCACGGGGTCTAACCCTAGACGACCATACCATTAGGCAGGAGAGCTATGCCAACCCCAAATTTCCATTCTTTTGAGCTCATGATTAAAAATTATAAAAATAATATTTTTAAGAATAAAAACTTTAAATAAAATAATAAAAATAATTTAAGTAATAAAAATTAATAAAAATAATAAAAATCAATAAGAATAATAAAAACTAACAATGAAAATAATAAAAATAATTTTTTAAATAATAAAAACAATTATAAAATTAAAAATAGCAATAAAAATTAATAATAAAAATAATAAAACTAATAAAAATTAATAATGATGATGATGATAATATTAATAAAATCTCTGAATATTTCAAAAATTTTTGTCAATAATACAGTTTGAATATTTGGTATGTGGAGGGATTTTTTAGAATTGGAGCGAATGCTAGAAGTAATACATAATTGAAAACTACAAGTTTCAAGTGTGATATTGGTATAATATCTGTGAGTGATGCATACATTTAGGAATTTTCGTGCAAGAAGTCAAAAACTTGAGGTTTGATACATTGAAACCTATGGTTTTAGGAATTAAGTATGTAGGAATTGGAGTTTGATGTTGGAGTTCAAGCAATTGTTAGAATGAATAGGATGTAAAAATGTAGAAAACAGAAATTTGGTGCATTGATGCTGTTGAGTATTGGAGATTGGTGTTGAAGTTTAAGGAATTCTTGGAATGATGAGGATGTAAAAAGTGTGTAAAAATGTAGAAAACAGAGGTTTGAGCATTGAAGCTTTTGTATATTGGAGTTTGGTGTCTCTATTCCTCTCCCGTGCTTCGAAATCAAATTCCAATATACAAGAGCTTCAATGCATCAAACCACTGATTTCCACCTTTTCATGCATTTTTAACACACTATGCAATCCAACAATTCCTTAAAATCCAACACCAAACTCCAATATACAAGAGCTTCAATGTATGAAACTTCTTTTTTCTACAATTTTACACACTTTTTACATCCTCATCAATCCAAGAATTTCTTAAACTTCAACACCAAACTCCTATACTCAACAGCATCAATGCACCAAATTTCTGTTTAATATACTTTTTACAGCCACTTTAATCTAACAATTCATTCAATTCCAATACCAAACTCCATTACATAACAGCTTTAATGCACCAAATTTCTGTTTTCTACATTTTTGCATCCTATTCATTCTAATAATTGCTTAAACTCCAACATCAAACTCCAATTCCTACACACAGTTTCTTAAACCGTACAGTTTCAATGTATCAAACCTCAAGTTTTTGACTTCTTACACGAAAATGATTGACAGGTTGTGTACAGTACAAAGGTCAAGTGTGCACTCACAGCAATGGATGATTGACAGGAGGGTTCCGCCTTGACAATGAATGACGTCATAGGCAGTCACGTGACAAGGCAAAGGGCAAATGCGCCAGAACTGTCACTACCACCACTACTTACGTGAGCCCTTGCATACACTTCCCTCACGAAATATAAATAGTTAGGCACCCTGTCGTTAGCGCCCAGGACAAAAGCGCCCCGTCATAAGCGCCCCGTTATCAGCGCCCCGTCATAAGCGCACGGCAAAATATGCCGTCAAATGCGTCCCCGTCATAAGCGCCCAACAGACCGTACCATTACCGTCTGCGTATTATACTTTGATGTAACGTTGTGTTTGTCTTCGCGTGAGCTCACATCAAATCATACACCAAAGTGTGAAGAAATCTGTAATAGTTTTTGTCACCGTAACTTAACCCATTAGTTCTTAATTGAATGCAGTGCATTAGGCTTCCATTTTCTTATTATATTTTGTTGTTGTATCTTAATGCGAGCACACATCTAACAAAACACATCAAAGTGCGTAGACTCCTAAATATTTCTTGTAATCTTAACAGTGGAATTAGCTAATTGCTTAAATTACTGATTAATTTGGGCAGACATCAAAACACATATTTACGAAGTACAAACTAAGATAACTATAAATAGGTCTACCAGACCATTAACACATTAGCAATTACGTTCAGATTTCATTGCTGTTTAAAAAAATTCTTACATAGGGGTCTACGTGTTTATAAATATTTCGTTCGTGTTTCTTTTGAGTAACAGGCGCTTTTGACGGAGCGCTTTTGTCCAGGACACAATTGACGGTGGGCGCTTATGACGGAGCGCTTTTTATCCAGTGCGGTAACGTCGAGATACCAAAACGTTAGATATATGTAAAAAATTGAGAAATGTGTCTCACTATCTACAGGGTGGGCCATTAAAAAGTAACCCCTCGGGTTTTTTGCTAATATTTCAGCCAAAAGTAGATATTAGTAATTCCAATTATACAGACGCTAAGCTAATTCATATTTACATATACCCGTCAAATTTTACTAAAATACTTCACACAGAACAAAAGTTATAAGACTTTTAGTGAGTGCAACCACTGATTTTTGATGGTCAAAACATGTTACGCACCGATGCAATTGCCCACAACCAGGTCATCAAAACTTGCCAAATGGCCTCAGAATATGTGTGGCTACTTTTGGTAGACACAGGTTGTGAAACAATATGATGTCTGTTTTATAACAGTTACTTGAGAGGTGACCTCATAAAATCGTTTTTGTTACCTTTGCTGCGTAAAATGTTTTTGACTATCAAAAATCAGTGGTTGCACTCACTAAAAGTGTTACGACTTTTGTTCTGTGTGAAGTATTTTAGTAACATTTGACGAGTATATGTAAATATGAATTAGCTTAGGTCTGTAATTTGTCACCGCCACTGCCATGATATATATATATATACATTTGTGTGTGTGTGTGTGGCCTCGGCTTTGCTCATTTTTCAATGAGAGTTTGATAGGGTGAAATCCTTCACCACCGCACATCCGTGTGAGTGGACGCCACGCCATCCCTCATGCAGGGATCGTACTAACCCGAGTTTTAAATCTCTGAAACAATCCAACGCTGAGGAAGCGAACCGCGGTAGGCGTGCTCTCTTTCGCAGAGGCGCATTCGATGTGGCCTGCGCTCTTGACCAACAAGTTAGATCGATGCCTTTGTCTGGCTTATAACACCACCGCAATGTTTAGTGGTTTTGTTGTGGTTTTGTTGAATTGCAGTTGAATGTCACAGAGCATAGCCAGAGCAATCGTCTGTCCGAATGGGTTCCATATGTACAAGCAGCCAGGGACTCCATAGAGCAAAACATGGAAGCTTTTCTCGATGATGGGCACCTGTATTTCCGCATTACACGAAACGTACCCGAGAACAGCGAGCTGTTGATATGGTACAGTCCAAAGTTTGCAACTCATCTCGGATTGCCCGAATTAAAAGATGACTACCAGAAGGGCAAGTATTCACTACTGCATCAATATGATCATCTTCCTATTCTTCTTTTTATTTTTCTTCTTTTTCTTCTTTTTCGTTTTCTTGTTTTTCCTTTTCTCCTTTTTCTTCCTTTTCTTTTACTTCTTTTTCTTTTTCTTCTTTTTCTTTGTCTTCTTCTTCTTCTCCTGTTTCCATCCATCCATTCATCCATCCTTCCATCCATCCATCCATCCTTCCATCCATCCATCCATCGATTCATTCATCCATTCTTCCATCCATCCTTCCACCCATCAATCCACCCATCCATCCTTCTATCCATCCATCGTTCCATCCATCAACCAATCCATCCATCCATCAATCAATTTATCCATCCATCCATCGTTCCATCCATCAATCAATCCATCCATCCATCAATCAATTTATCCATCCATCCATCCTTCCATCCATCCATCCATCCATTCATAGATCTATCTTTACCTGTAGTTTTGTTCCGCCCGGAACCATTTCAAAGATCATCGGTCGGACGAATGCATAGATTAGCTTTGGTATTGAAATTCCGGAGTAAACTTTAATGAATGCGTCGCTAATAATTAGTTTATTCAATAAAAACTGATGTCTGTCTTTTGAGGCTAAAGAATGCTTAGGATGAGAAAAGATGTTGTTTCCTTGTAGGTGATTCATTTTTGTGTCCCAGATGCAGAGACAGTTTTTTCTATCCCAATTGTCTTCGCGCTCATATGCGATTTCGATGCAAGTTCAAGCAGCATCCTCCTCATCCTCATCCTCCTCTGCCGGCTCAGTTGTCTACTCAACACCCACACAATCGCCTTACACCCGAGGCAGCCACCCAACCTCCCCCTGCAGTCCACCCGTCAACTGACAATGCGCCAACTGACAATCGCCGACTGCCACTCAGTCTTACGACGTCATTCGACAACAACTGGTCTCGTTTAGCGTCTCCTGAAGCAGCGAGGGCCGTGTCTCCCTCTGGTGGTCAGTTCTCTCCAGCAGCTGCTCCATCACCATCGTCGTCCATAAGTCCTCTAGCAAGTGGTCACTCGTCTGCCTTGCGACTGGTCAAGCGAAAGCCAGACAGTTTCGAGGAGCTCAGTGACTTATCTCCGAAGCGTTCGGCCTCATCCTCGGTCCTCGTGTCATCCCCTTCGCCAAATGGGTCAACCAATTCGACCTTTGACCCCGAATCTCGACCTCGTTTTGAAAGACCATCGGAAATCTACGATGATCGAACAAAAAGCGCATTCCAAAGAGTGGACAAACTTCCTACGTCTTCTGGCTCGAAACTATCGTCTGCATTGCCGCGTTACGTAACAATGACGTCATCCATACTAACTCCGACAACGGCTCTCAACATGGCCGCCATGATGGACAAGGGAGGCGTCGGAAGTGCGTCGAGCGCCAGTGCAATGATGGCTGCTGCCGGCGGAATGCTCGTTTTTCCTCCGTTCCCAAGGGGATTGCCTCTGCCACCGACCGCCACTGCCTCTGATGTAGCCATGCATCGCTTGTCAAGGCCACCAGGTGCTGCCGCCGCTGCTGCTGCTGCTGTTGCCATGGTCGCTGCTAATGAGAATGCGCCATCTTACTACGCAGCCGCCGTGGCAGCAGCCGCCGCTGCCAATGCGGCCGCCATCACTGGACTCCAGTACATGAACAACAATAACAACAATAATAACAACAACAATAATAATAACAGCACAAAGGCAGCTCTCAAGCTGCCATCCTATATCTCAACCGCATCTGATCCAGGTCGACTCGGTCTCCCATTCTTCTACCGGAGTCCTAATCCCATGGTCGATAAAATGCTTCACGTCGGGTCTGGTCCGGTCCCTTCAACATTTGCTGCTCTCAACTTAACGCAAAACTGGTGTGCCAAGTGCAACACTAGTTTCCGAATGACGTCCGATCTCGTTTACCACATGAGATCTCACCACAAACGAGAATTCGATCCAGTGAAGAAGAAAAAGGACGATAAGCTCAAGTGCGACGTCTGCGGAGAATCATTCCGAGAAAGACACCACCTCACACGACACATGACATCACACACTTAATCGACGGAGGAGTCTCACTTCATCTGGAATAATATTATCTCCACAATCCAATGACTTAATTAATAAACTCACTTCTTTTCTCGTAATAATGCCATTTCTTAACTTTTGCCTCAAATTATTTTTTGAATTCTATTTTGTAATTTGTTTATGTCTACAGACGGCGTGAATGATGGCTGTAGGCCTATAAAGAAATTGGTTTCCTATACTCAACATTTCTACAGCGCCCAGTCGCCCACAAAAGCGATGTCGCGGGAACCAACCTATCCAGGGCGCTTAATCAAAACAAATCCATAGGCAAAGGGTGAAGATCCAAAGAATCAGTCAGCTAAGGTGGATAGTTTTTAAAGTTGAAAAGGCGTAGTAGTAGTCCAATATAGCATGAACGATAGAGTGTAGATAACAGTTTTGAAATTGAGTAAAGGGCGTAGTATCCTGCGAAGGTCACTGATATGTATGAAGCGTCAGCGTGTGGATGATGGTTACTGGTTAACTGAAGATGCTTTGATGAGTGAACTGAGTGGGTTGTGAGGATCTAAGTTAAGCAACTTAAGCCTAAGATAAATCACATCTACGGCCTAATGACTATCACACACGGTTTAAGCAACAACTGATACATGCAATTAATATGTTTGCAGCGTTCTATGGTTAAGCCTACGCTATTGGCATGATTCTTAGGTGAGAGTGGTGTTATAATGACGAATGAAAATGAGTTGAAGTCCAGTCTTCAACTGGATTTTCAAATATGATTCAAAATGTTTGAATGTGGTATTGAAATAAACGTCAGATTCATATAGAATTTCTTAATGACATACCTTGACATCGTAGTGCGCATAAATAAGCTAGTGCCCATCGCTTAACTTTAGCATTGACCTGAACAATTTATAGGCCTGAGGAATATTCGAACCATACTCGTAACCATCTGTACTCAATGTGCTTAAAGAACTTTCACATCGTCCTAGGTTATTTGCGTCTTCGAGCGTTGCTTAGAAGTCGCTGTATAAATGCTCACATACATTATATCAGAATAAAGTTCTGCTTGAAAAAGAGCATTTGGAATTTGTTTAGTTAATCTGCGTTTACACGTCCTTTGTTGTTCTGTTATGGCAGTAGATGAATCTGTTATGGCAGTAGATGAATCCAAATGAATGGATACAGTTCACTAACAACTGTTCCAATGCTAGACTAAATCAATGGGGCAGGAGTCTGTCAGGCTGACTTTAAGAATTCGACTAATATAGGCAGATCGACGAATTTTATTCAAGGAATGAGATCAAAAGCAATGGAATATCAGCCTGACCCACGGGACTCCTCTGAGATATTGAGGACCCACGGGACTCCTTTGAGATATCGAGGACCCACGGGGCTCCTCCGAGATATCGAGGACCCACGGTACTACTCTGAGATATCGAGGACCCACGGGGCTCCTCTGAGATATCGAGTACGCACGGGGCTCCTCTGAGATATCGAGGGCCCACGGTGCTACTCTGACATATAGAGCACCCACAGGGCTCTCGTGAGATATCGAGGACCCACGGAGCTCCTCTGAGCTATCGAGGACCCGCGGGGCTCCTCTGAGATCTCGAGGACCCACGGTGCTACTCAGAGATCTCGAGGACCCACGGGGCTCCTCTGAGATATCGAGGGCCCACGGTGCTACTCTGACATATAGAGGACCCACAGGGCTCTCGTGAGATATCGAGGACCCACGGAGCTCCTCTGAGCTATCGAGGACCCGCGGGGCTCCTCTGAGATATCGAGGACCCACGGTGCTACTCTGAGATCTCGAGGACCCACGGGGCTCCTCTGAGATATCGAGGACCCACGGGTATCCTCTGAGATATCGAGGACCCACTGGGATCCTCTGAGACATCAAAGACACACAGGGCTCTCGTGAGATATCGAGGACCCACGGGGCTCCACTGAGATATCGAGGACACACAGGGCTCTCGTGAGATATCGAGGACACGCAGGGGTCCACTGAGCTATCGAGGACCCATGGGGCTCCTCTGAGATATTGAGGACACACAGGACTCTCATAAGATATTGGACACCCACGTGGCTCCCATCTGGGACATCGAGGATCAATGCGCGTGATCATTATCATCATCAGCAATCACTCACGCAGGAAGGATAAGAATCAGTGCAAGTGGCGATCTCTAATTCCATTGGAAGTAAATGCATTCAAGGAGACACTGAAGAAATTTGGGGATTAGAAAGAAGTAATGAGTAAACAAAGAAAGAAAAGGAGGGGTTCGTACACAGAGACGATCTTCTGAATCACTAAAAAACATGTCATGTTTTGTTATGTCAAGTGCTTTACAATATCAATGTCCATTGAGCTGTGTCGAATTCAAACTCCCTGTGTCGATAGAGTTGGACGCCGAACGAATTGTGAAGATCCTCTGAAAGAACGCCGCGCAATCGCAGTACAGATGGTTTAGAAGATATACACGGTTTGATGAATCAGTTTTAGTATGGCCAAGGAAAGACCGCAGAAATCATGCATAGGAGAAGGTACAATGGCTTCGAGTCAATATGCATGAATGCTCGAATACTGCATGTCTCTTTTCGTCAACCTTGAATCAACACAACTGAGGCATCTGCAATTTATCTACGACAGAGTGAACCAGAACGCGACAGGCATCATCACAGAACTCCTATCCTCATTGGCTAAAAATGCCTAAGTCCTATCACTAGCCCACTACTTCATACAATGCTCCCAGCCGAAATATCTTCGCGAACTCTTAACCATCCAACCAATCCGCTCTACCCGATCATCCTCTTGTCTCACCCTTACTCGACCCCGGTCACTACTCAACTTGTCCAACTGAGCCATGTGCAACACTACACAAAATCCTCTGCCTCCTGAAGTCCTCACTTCACTTCTTCACTTCCATAATCATCATTATCAACTATTCATCATCTGCCTCAAGCTGTTCTCTCCATTCCCCTCCGATTTTCCACTTGAGATTAAAGTCTCACATCCTAAAGAACCCTTGCTTCGATCCACCTTCCAAGTCTTGACCTAAAAGACACCCGCCCTACGTAACATGCCTCCTGTGACCCTGTGGAATCTGGAATCGGACCTCCTTCAGTGGACTTGAGAACTATGACTTGAAATTGCGCCCGTTAATAAATTGGCGCTTCATCAAGTGTAGAGATCACACTTGCTACGAACATCTCTCTTGAATTCTCCAGAAACACGTGACCAAAACTCAGGACAGATGAGTGGCTACTTTCAAAGGGAAACCTTTGAAATGTCTTTCCGTTCGAAGTTGGCCTCGTATCATCAGATGAGTGGCTACTTTCAAAGGGAAACTTTTCAAATGTCTTTCGATTCAAAGTTGGCCTCGTATCATCAGATGAGTGGCTACTTTCAAAGGGGAACCTTTGAAATGTCTTTCCGTTCGAAGTTCGCCTCGTATCATCAGATGAGTGACTTTCAAAGGGCAACCTTTGAAATGTTTTTCGGTTCTAGGTTGGCCTAGTATTATCAGATGAGTGGCTACTTTCAAAGGGGAACCTTTGAAATGTCTTTCCGTTCCAAGTTGGCCTCGTATCATCAGATGAGTGGCTACTTTCAAAGGGAAACCTTTGAAATGTCTTTCGGTTCTAGGTTGGCGTCGTATCATCAGATGAGTGGCTACTTAAAAAGGGAAACCTTTGAAATGTCTTTCGATTCAAAGTTGGCCTCGTATCATCAGATGAGTGGCTACTTTCAAAGGGGAACCTTTGAAATGTCTTTCCGTTCGAAGTTCGCCTCGTATCATCAGATGAGTGACTTTCAAAGGGCAACCTTTGAAATGTTTTTCGGTTCTAGGTTGGCCTCGTATCATCAGATGAGTGGCTACTTTCAAAGGGGAACCTTTGAAATGTCTTTCCGTTCCAAGTTGGCCTCGTATCATCAGATGAGTGGCTACTTTCAAAGGGAAACCTTTGAAATGTCTTTCGGTTCTAGGTTGGCGTCATATCATCAGATGAGTGGCTACTTAAAAAAGGAAACCTTTGAAATGTCTTTCGGTTCTAAGTTGGCCTCGTATCATGAATTGAGTGGCTACTTTCATAGGGGAACCTTTCAAATGTCTTCCGGTTCTAAGTTGGCCTCGTATCATCAGATGAGTGACTTTCAAAGGGGAACCTTTGAAATGCCTTGCGGTTCTAAGTTGGCCTCGTATCATCAGATGAGTGACTTTCAAAGGTGAACCTTTGAAATATCTTTTCCTGTTTTAAGTGGACCTCGTATCATCAGATGAGTGGGTACTTTCAAAGTGGAACCTTTGAAATATCTTTCGATTCTAAGTTGGCCTCGTATCATCAGATGAGTGACTTTCAAAGGTGAACCTTTGAAATATCTTTTCCTGTTTTAAGTGGACCTCGTATCATCAGATGAGTGGGTACTTTCAAAGGTGAACCTTTGAAATATCTTTTCCTGTTTTAAGTGGACCTCGTATCATCAGATGAGTGGGTACTTTCAAAGTTGAACCTTTGAAATATCTTTCGATTCTAAGTTGGCCTCGTATCATCAGATGAGTGACTTTCAAAGGTGAACCTTTGAAATGTCTTTCCATTCTAAGTTGGCCTCGTATCATCAGATGAGTGGCTAGTTTCAAAGTTGAACCTTTGAAATGTCTTTCCATTCTAAGTTGGCCTCGTATAATCAGATGAGTGGCTAGTTTCAAAGTTGAACCTTTGAAATGTCTTTCGGTTCTAAGTTGGCCTCGTATCATCAGATGAGTGGCTAGTTTCAAAGTTGAACCTTTGAAATGTCTTTCGGTTCTAAGTTGGCTTCGTATCATCAGATGAGTGACTTTCAAACGGGAACCTTTGAAATGTCTTTCCATTCTAAGTTGGCCTCGTATCATTAAATGAGTGGCTGCTTTCAGAGGGGAACCTTTGAAATGTCTTTCGGTTCTTAGTTGGCCTCGTTCCATCAACGGAACACTGAAGCCTAAACAGTTCGGGAGAGGCCTTCATTGCATCTCTTCTGATGCACTAACCGCCGCAACCGGATGCTGCTGCTGCCGCGGGTGCTGTTGATGGCGTTCTGCCGAAGGAGCAGAATGCAGAGACGTCGTCCCATAACGATCGAGTCGAAATTTTATTACTAGGTTTGCCATGAAGAGATTTTAGCCGACCACGACGACGAGGATGAGAAGAGGGTGATAATTAACTTAAAGCTGCTCCTCTCGGCCACAATCACCACCGTGTGGCTGATGTCCGTTCTGGGATCGTCCTGCTTCCCTGCCTGTCCGTCTGTCTGTTTATCTCCCTCTTTCCATTCCATCTCTTATTCCTTGCGCTCAGCATCGGCAACATTTCTGACTGATTTATGTGCGTCGATTTACAGTCGGGGCCTGTAACATGGTCCCACGTCGGCCATTATCGCCGTTTCTCGGAGCTGCTAAAGTGAAAAGAAACCGCAAGACTTTTGTATTGATTAGAACTCCATCTTAACTACTCGGTCGGCGGCGGCAGAAGCAGCCGGAATGCGTAGCCTCGAGGAGGTGCGGGGCGAGCGGAGAGCCAGCGTCCATCCCCGTCCGACCATTGCTCTGCTGCGCCCACCCTCATTAGACCGACCATTAGTCAAAGTCGGCAGTTAGCAAGCTGGCTGCAAATCCTTGTCCGGGGATTGCGAATCGACGATTGAAAAAGCAATAACTAGATGCCAACGGACAATATGCTGTGAACATATTTCGTTGGCGCAAATTGAGCCATGTCCCTAGCTGGTCATTACGAACGGTAACAGCGGCGATTCGAGTTCTCCCTAAAACAATGGTTATATATATATTATATATATATATATATATATACAGTGGTCGTCAGCCTCTGCTTTGCAAATAGCAGCTACACTAACCAGACGGAAGCAGCAAAACAAATAACGAAAACCAATTTCTTCTTTCTTTTCATTGATCAGCATTTAGAAAACTCTGCTTTCCAGTCATTCAGTCGCCTCTCAATGACCAGGCAGACAACGAAGTAATTTCTTTCTACCTCAGCCAGACGTTTTCGCTTATACAGTCCAATATGTGTCTCGCTAGAGTCGCTCGCTGCGGTCTATGTATATATCTGTCTGTTTGTCTTTGCCAAATGATGTGGAAAGAGTTCTCTTTCGACCTATGAAATCATCAGTCCGCAGATAAGAAGGCGGATGTCGTCCAATGAGAGAAATCTCTTCATCCATCGTTGGCGTCGTTCGTTGTCCATTGGGATCGTCCTCCATTGCACAGAATCATACTCTCCACAGGCATTCCTGTCTGTCTATCTGTTTCTCTTACTCTCTCTCTCTTTTTTTCTCTCTCTCTGTCTCTCTCTCTGTCTCTCTCTCTGTCTCTCTCTCTCTCTCTCTCTCTCTGTCTTGCTCTCTTATCTCTCTCTCTTTCTCTTACTCTCCTTCTTAATGTCGTTGGACAGTCTCTCATATCGGCTGCCATGAGAATCTTCCGTTACTCCGCAGACGACATCCAACGTCACGCTCGCATGCGTGCTCATTGGGGGAGTGGCAACGACAGCTGGAGCGCCCTCGAGTACTGCCCCTATATGACGTCTTGTAATGTAGGATAATCGTCTGGGATTTGGGAACGAGTGACATGAAGCGAATGACAGAGACACGCAAGACGCGTCTCCTTGCATGATTGTTGCTGTCATTGAACACATATTCAACTGAATCTTTACAAAAGAGATCGCCTCCTATTCGTAGGCAGCTGCAGCAATAGCAACACAATCAACGGCCAAAGATTAGTCTGAGCCTACGAATGAGGAAATGGTTCATTCCCTCTCCCCTCCTTCTTCCCTTCCTCTTTCTTCCCTTCCAATATCTATTTATTATATGAATGTTTACGAATGACTCTTTACGAACAATGAGAGAACGTTACGAAAAACATTGAACTAAATAATAAATACTGAGAAAACCATATGTGAAGCCAGGGCTCAAAACCAGCCGTTTGTCGGCTCCAAGTTGTTGCGCAAGGCGAGACGGGTCATAAACACAGAAAATAGTTTCATGGTACAGAACTATATGTCTATTTTCAATATCTGAAATAAAAAATTTTGAATTCAACTATTTAGTTGGAGAAAAATTACTTTTGATGCATGTGGTGTCAAGGTTTTATATGCATGCTTTCAAAGGTTACATCCGCCGTGAACGACAGAGATCATACGCCCACCTACCATAAGTTGCAAAGTAGTAATCAGATTTTTATGCCATGTGTTTTATTTCATACAGAATATAGCCTTTTATTGCCCAGAAAAGTTGCAGAGTAATCAAGTATTAGTTGCTAAGAACTTAGATGACACAGATATTGTGAAACGTTGGCTTCGATTTCCTCAGTCCTTATGATTATATAAATATACGATTCAAACGAGTGTAACTTAAGTTAGAGAGGAGCTATTTCGATTCTATAAAAAGTATTTGGAAGCAGTTGAACTTGTAAAATATGTAGAATATGACTGAGTAAAAAGGTAAAAACCGACATGTGACGGGTCTTTACCCCGGTGCCACAAATATTATGTGCAAAGGCGTATCACTATTCACTATGGTATAAATTGGCAATGAGAGAAAATTTATTTAATATTAATGTGCGATAGCCAGCTGATAAATCAGCAATTCTGAGCGTCCATATCCGTTCAGTGCTCGTTGCAATCACTGATCAAAGAACACTATTTTCACGCCTGCTTCGTGGATACAGTTGACTTTAATTTTCTCTGCGTATATCATAATTATATCAAGTGAATTAGGCGATGTGTTAACTTTAAGTTTCAAGCCAAATGCTAATTAAGACTTGATTAAGAAATTAATGATAGATGTAGCGGCATTAAGAGATAATTGCTATTTGCTACGAAGTAGTGAAGCAATAAGACATTGATTATTCGTGATGAAATGTCCTAGGATGAAACGTCTTACGATGAGCAATTCACTTGATGAAACGTCCTATGATAAACCGTCCGTGATGAACCGTCCAGGGATGAAACAATCGCATACCAAACAGAGGCAGTGAATAACACGTCAACCGACAATTTAACTGATCCTGGTCCAATCTAATATGCTAAGTCAAGTCTGCCTAATGGAGATTCATTCGACATGTCATGGACCCAGTCACCAGAGGCGTTCTATTCAACTGATTATTATTCATATTTATCTATTAATATAATCACACAGAATCTCTTCTCTGATCTAATGACGTCATTATCAGAATACTTGAAACACCGATCATTTGTGTTTAGAAACTTTACACGTCAACATAATACACTTTATGCAGCGTATAGATAAGAAAGTTTGTGTATCAACATTATAATACAAGGTCTATAGACTGGTCTAAGATCTGTTCATTCTGTTGTTGGCGGCCACACAATCAGCATCTGTCTCAATCACTAACCCACTCATATTTCAGATCTTATTTCGATGCAATGCTCGCCTCGTCGTCGTCATCGTCGTCATCGTTCCTGATTAAGCGATTTACAGAAGACTTATTGTTCGCTGACCAGATTGTCGGATTGGCGACGGCAGCGAGATCCCCCCGACGGATTAGAGTTAATCCACTTCTCTCTGGTTTACTGTCTTCGGCCGATAAGCTGACACAAGTTATTACACGGTCGCCTTCTCTTGCAGTGTCATCGTCGTCGCCTGAATCATCTGCTGCTGTGCTCCACTCCCGAAAGTTTCCCTAAGTTGCATCTCACAAGACAATCCGTCGGCTATGGCCCCTGGTCGCCGACGCCCTGAAACGCCGTCCTGCGGTGGCCCATGGCCCTCGACGCCTTGAAGCAGCGGTGGCCCGTGGCCGACAGCGCATCAGGTCCGGTGACCGTCGACGGTGACCCCTTCGAGCGTCCGGCGACTGCAGTCAACACTCGGTAATTTTCCGCTGGTCGCCTTCGGATGCGAACCGTATAGAGAGCGAGATCCCGACCTCGACCCCGGCTCCATCTCGCCTGATGGCTACCAGCAGCAGCAGCAGCTGACACAGAAGCAGATGCAGCAGCAGCATAAACAGCAGACTCGCTTGATTCTTCTAACGTCGGCTAAAGAGAAAGTCAGCCAAGCAGATGATGTCTATTCGTCCTCTTATGAATGAGACACGTACAGCATGTAGGATTAGATGGCCAATATGTTCAATGGATCATAGTAGCCACATACCAGTTGAGAAAAAATTGTACCTTATACAATATTGAAGTAGAATTAAACATTGACTCATGGCAGATAAATGCAAATAAGCGCAGTTTGAGAAACTAGTGTCATTCAATGTCAAGTGAAGATTGAAAACAGAACACGTGATCAAAAGCAAATGCAAGAAAAGGTGGAATAGGAAAAACGCGAACAGCAAAGGAGAAAGGAAGAAAAAGCGAAAACCCAACAAAACAATAAAATAACAGACACGCAGTTCAGAAAGAACATTAGCAAATAGCGGATTCGAATCATACAATCCATGACTCTGACTCCAAGGGGCGACGTGTATGAATTTCTTTTAGTCGGTCGTAGTCCTAATCTAGACCAGTTTTCACTGTAAACCCGAATAGAGAACTAGATCAGCGTGTACGCCTGTACGGAGACGCCTAAGTCCTCTACAAACCGACTGGCGCTAGTTCACTTGGGCCCACGTGTATGGCGGATTTTAAAACTGTCGTAACTCGAGTCCATCTTTGTACCTAAAGAGCTTCGTAGGCTGATTTTTGAGAGTATATACAGGAAAATGGCGTGTATGAATGAGCAGTTGGTACCAGACTACTTACTTACTTTGCAAGCTCTTCCTATTTATTTCATGATGGAGCAATTTGCTTCTACGTGGGAGAATGAAGAAGCTAAAATGATTGTTTCAAATTATTGTTGAAACATTTTTTTCTATAAATATAATGATTCTCCCAGAGCTTTCATCTTGCGCAGTGCATAGACCTAATGACTAATGAGTGTAGTAATAATATTTTCTCCAGTGTTCTTTGTTCTACTATAATAAAGTATAACGAAAAAACTACTACAATACTAGCTAATAAAATGTTATAATATATCGTAACAGGACAATTACCTCCGGACAATTACTTCCCGTAGAAATTACCCCCGGACAATTAACCCCGATGCAAATAACCCCCCGGACAACAACCCCCCGAATAGTATAAGGGTAAGACACGACATACATACATACATACAGACATACTTACATACATGCATACGTACACACGCACGCACGCATGCACGTGCATATCTATATGTATTTATGTATGTATGTATGCATACATGTATGTATGTATATATGTATGTATTTATGTTCGTATGTATATATGTGTGTATGCATGCATGTATGTATGTATGCATGTATGTATGTATGTTTGTCGTGTCATACCTTTATACTCTTCGGGGGTTATTGTCCGGGTGGTAATTGTCCGGGGGTAATTTGTACGGGGGTAATTGTCCGGGGGTAATTGTCCTAGATCCTAATATATATGATATAATACTGTAGAACGGAAAAAATGGGGACAGTATTATTATTACAAAGCTATATTATGATTTTAAGTATTATTAAAGCTGTTATTAAAGTTGCTATTTCGTCTTTTGATAATTATAAGAAAATTCGCATGTTACATCCTCGATATCTGGTTGTTTTATTGTGGTCAGTGCTTTGTGACGTCATTTTTGAGGGAGGGCTACGACTTTTGTGACGACGTATGACGAGGTTCTTGGGGTCAAAATTCGTCCATTTATGGACTTTTCGAATAGGTGTAAAGTAGGTAGTTGGTGAGCAAATCCTGTTTGATAACAACGTTTATCCCTTGGTATTGTGAGGATGCAGGTATCAACCTGGTCTCGCCAAAGTACAAGTCTGCAATTTTATTAATGATAGATTAATGACCGATATGATCGACAAACAGATGTTCATATAGATACAGACAAGTTCCAACCAACGGCATCAGGAGAAAGATGCATTCTCGTTTCTATTCCAAAGGTCGATTGAGTTGCTGTTGCTGCTGAGCCAACCAACTCTCGTAATATATTGACAAAAATACCCTTGTCCCAACCTTTCATTCATGTTTCCGAAAGGGTCGCTCCACAAAAACGTAGCCTGTCCACCTCCTTTCTGACATCTACTGATCCCCTCGCGTTATTTGTCGTAGCCATTGCATTTTACACTGTCGATCACGACATCCTCCTACAGCGCTTATCAATTCCATTTGATCTCTCTGGGAGCGTCCTTGATTGGCATACGTCATTTCCTTACCTGTCCTTGGTCCACTAATCTTTACAATTTACACAGCCAACGGAACCTGCGAGAAGTGTCACGTTCCGGACAGGCGAACACCATCGAACATCTCCTCCTGAAATGCTCACGGATGATCATCAGCCGAACAACCATTCACCAGAAGTGCCAAGAACTCGGGAGTCGACAACCAGCAGCCTCCAGATCGCAGGTCATCAGAATGAGGTGCTTAGAATCATTGGTGAGATTAACGATAATTAGATTCTCTATAAGAAGGGAATTTCGTCTTATGTGGTCAAATATTATGTATATAAATCTACATTAAGGACCACCTAGAATCCTAGATAACATTGCATAGAATATAGCCAGACAAACATAGAAAATTAGAAATGATTCCTAAAACTATGTCACATAACATTATGTCAATAAATTGCGCATATAGGAAATCACAAGCGTAGTTTCTTTTAAATACAAAACACAATGTAAGCAAAATTAAAATTCATATTAATATAAATATACCTATAATCCGTGCCTTTGACCTCAACAACCGACTTGACCATTGGTGCTCTGTCCTGGTTGGCCTGCCCTATATACTTATATAGGCATAGCGCTGACTATGTCATCGTTTTCATTGTTATTATAGACTATCTTGACTTCTCTTTCCATCGATCCTGGCTTTCAATGCCTCTCTGTTCACATGATAAACATCTTCTTTGTCAACTGAATTTCAAGACATCTTTTTCCATTTCCAGCTTCATCGTTTTCTCTGTCAAGCGATGTAGTGGTGACGTATGGCGGTCGCAAATCTCTAAATAAAGCGTTGCTGTGGGGCGTGCAAGTCCTCAGCGCTTTTAATTAAATAACAGCCAATTATTATCTGGCCGACACTCGCTTCGATGATTCTCAATTAATTACTAGGCTGGAGGGCTGGGAAGGGCGAAACCGTCTTCTATCGCCCTCATCGAACCATGTATTCATGCGACGGCTTTGATCCGCCGTCTTCAAAGCTTCTCAACAGACGGCGCCGCCCATTGTCTGTTCTGGCCAGACAGGTGCGTCGCTCTTCGGCAAATACATTGCCGGTTCTCACGTGGATGACCCCAAGCACTAGAGGTCAGACCCCGAGCGACGATCGAAAGGCCAAACTATGACTCTAAGCGGTCAACTTGTCTTCACCGAAGAAGACAAAAGGAGCAGAAAGAAGAAAGAGATTTATCATTTGACCGAGAGCGTTGCGCCGTTCTTGAGGGAGACAGATTCTGTGGCGACTATGAAGGAGAAGAGGACTGGGCTATGTGATGAAGATACGAACGAAGAAATCTAAGGAGATGAGAGCAATACTATAATATACCCATCTCACTCTTATCACTCTTATCACATCTTATCCATTTAACTCATCCAACCATCCATCTACTCATATACTCATCTACCCACCCACCTATCCATCCACCTATCCATCCGTCCATCCATCCATCCATCCATCCATCCATCCATCCATCCATCCATCCATCCATCCATCCATCCATCCATCCATCCATCCATCTATCTATCCTTGTGTATCTGTCTATTCATTCATCCGTACATCCACTCGTCCGTCTGTCCGTCGATCAATTTTCCACATATCCATCCTATCTATCCATCCATCTATCCATCCATCTATCCATCCATCCATGTGTCGTAACTGAATTAATTTAATTTAATGCAGCTTTCATCTATCCTCTCAAACAAGGCACCTCTCGACGAACCACTACTACTACTACTACTACTACTACTACTACTACTACTACTACTACTACTACTACTACTACTACTACTACTACTACTACTACTACTACTACTACTACTACTACTACTACTACTACTACTACTACTACTACTACTACTACTACTACTACTACTACTACTACTACTACTACTACTACTACTACTACTACTACTACTACTACTACTACTACTACTACTACTACTACTACTACTACTACTACTACTACTACTACTACTACTACTACTACTACTACTACTACTACTACTACTACTACTACTACTACTACTACTACTACTACTACTACTACTACTACTACTACTACTACTACTACTACTACTACTACTACTACTACTACTACTACTACTACTACTACTACTACTACTACTACTACTACTACTACTACTACTACTACTACTACTACTACTACTACTACTACTACTACTACTACTACTACTACTACTACTACTACTACTACTACTACTACTACTACTACTACTACTACTACTACTACTACTACTACTACTACTACTACTACTACTACTACTACTACTACTACTACTACTACTACTACTACTACTACTACTACTACTACTACTACTACTACTACTACTACTACTACTACTACTACTACTACTACTACTACTACTACTACTACTACTACTACTACTACTACTACTACTACTACTACTACTACTACTACTACTACTACTACTACTACTACTACTACTACTACTACTACTACTACTACTACTACTACTACTACTACTACTACTACTACTACTACTACTACTACTACTACTACTACTACTACTACTACTACTACTACTACTACTACTACTACTACTACTACTACTACTACTACTACTACTACTACTACTACTACTACTACTACTACTACTACTACTACTACTACTACTACTACTACTACTACTACTACTACTACTACTACTACTACTACTACTACTACTACTACTACTACTACTACTACTACTACTACTACTACTACTACTACTACTACTACTACTACTACTACTACTACTACTACTACTACTACTACTACTACTACTACTACTACTACTACTACTACTACTACTACTACTACTACTACTACTACTACTACTACTACTACTACTACTACTACTACTACTACTACTACTACTACTACTACTACTACTACTACTACTACTACTACTACTACTACTACTACTACTACTACTACTACTACTACTACTACTACTACTACTACTACTACTACTACTACTACTACTACTACTACTACTACTACTACTACTACTACTACTACTACTACTACTACTACTACTACTACTACTACTACTACTACTACTACTACTACTACTACTACTACTACTACTACTACTACTACTACTACTACTACTACTACTACTACTACTACTACTACTACTACTACTACTACGACGACGACGACGACGACGACGAAGAGGGTTTTCCGGTTCAGTCGTCTGTGGGAGAGGCAGAAGGAACAGCGGCCATAGAGGACTAATTACGACGACTGACGAGAGAAGATGATCGCCGCAGACTAAAGGGTAGAAGGAAACGAAGCGGAGGAGGCAGAAGAAGAGGAGGAGGAAGAAAAAGAGGAGGAGGAAGAGGAGGAGGAGGAGAAGGAATAAGAAGTGGAGGAGGAAGAGGAGGAGGAATAAGAGGAGAAGAAAGAAGAGGAGAAAGAAGAGGATGAGGAAGGGAGAGGAAGAGGAAGAAGAGGAGGAGAAAGAAGAGGTGAAAGAAGAGGAGGAGAAAGAAGAGGAGAAAGAAGATAAGGAAGAAGAGGGAGGAAGAGGAGGAGGAAGAAGAGGAGGTGGAGGTGCGGAGGTAGCAGCAGATGCTCATGTCAAGTAAGGGAGGCACACAATGGACTGCGTTGAAGCCGACCATCTGGCGTCCTCTGTCGACCATTATAAAGCCAACAATGACCAGCGATGGGAGTGGCATCAGCTGAAGACGACCACAAGAGGCAGAACAGATGCCAACACCATCTCTAGAAGAACAACTCTTAACACAGTCTCAGCATACTATAGGATAGAGTAGCTTGATTTCATGCACCAATTGCCTCCTAATCCTAGCTAAGAAGTAAAACTTGCAATAGTGGAGCATCATTTGCAAAATTTTATGACAACACCGAATAACGACGAGGTGCCAACGATGCTTTACTTGCTCAGCATCGGATGCGCCTACCTATCATCTTGTCATCCTGTCTTCCCTGTAGTCATGCACCTCACTTTTGTTTTACTTGTGCCTTCCCTGTGTTTTTTTTACCTGTGAACAATTGCGCCCCGGCCAATACCCTCGGACATTTGCCACCTGGACAATTGCCCCGGACAATTGCTCTTCCAGCAGTGCTATTTTAGTTCAGAAAATCATTTTCCCTTTATTGGGCTACCATTTTGCGTAGGGCGTTTTCCCCCATACAATTGCTCCTGTGTAACGGTTCCAAGCAAAACACATCAATCCAACTTGATAATAATAATAATGACAATAATACAGGGTGGGCCAACATAAATGAACTGGCTTTCACTATAGTATTAGCTTTAGAAAAGTCAAATTGATACTAGTTTTAAAAAAAATATTTTTTGTCGTTTTTTCCTAACAGAGGGTTTAATAAAACATACCTTGAATCGTTTTACACCAATAACTGATGAAACAGACACAACTAGCCGTCAACCAGTGCAACCACGCGAATTGGCACGCACGGCGCGCACATCCGCTATCCTTGCTCGTGTGTCAGAGTTAATTTGCAGTCAAGATGATAACCTGAGTGCAAGCAAGCTAATTCATTGCGACACAGGCATTTCGAGAAGGACTATATTAGTGCCTACTTATTGCAAGAGATGACCTAAATTTGAAGATATTTCGTCGACCCGAAGTCCTATACAGCTCTCCAAGTCTGACGAAAAGAATAACCAAAACCATGCAAGCGTCGCCATTGTATACATCACCTTGCCAATCATCCACTGTTCTTCCAGGGTAGGCAATCTTTGTACTGTGCTTATCGACCTTTGCCCAAGCTATAGTAGTGGTGGTAGTAAGCGCTCTGGTTCGACCTTTGAACACGAAAGGACATCTGAATTATTTTGCACTGTTTTTACTCCCAAATACATATAGTCTAACCCTAGAACGGCGGCCGCAAACATACCATTAGGCAAGGTACCATTAGGCAAGGGGTTGTGCAAACTATAAATTTCCATTCTTTTGAGTTTATGATTGATAAGTATAAAAATAACAATTATAAAAATTTAAAAAATTTAATAATAAAGATAATTAAAGTAATGAAATTTAATAATAATAATAATAATAATAATAATAATAAAATATTTATAAAAGTAATAAAAATAATTTAAAAAAATTAAAATAATATAATTAATAATATAAATTTTTAAAGTTAAAACAACAATAAAAAAGAATAAAATTAATAAAAATTTATAATGGCAATAATAATATTAATAACATATCTGAATATTTTTAAAATTTATGTCAATAATATAGTTTGAATATTAGGTATGTTGGTATGTGGGAGATTGTAGATTTGTAGAATTGGAGCGAACGCAAGAAGCAATACATAATCGAAAACTACAAGTTTTAGATGTGATAGTGGTTGAATTGTCTGTGAGCGAAGCATAAATTTAGGAATGTTCTTGTGAGAAGCCAAAAACTTATGATATGGTACATTGAAACTGTAGGGTTTGGAATAATGAAGACAATGCGAAGAAAAATGATATCACAGAAGTTTGGTGCAGTGAAACTGTTGTACATTGGAGCTTGGTGTGGAGTTAAAGAAATTGTTAGATTGAAGAGGTTGTAAAATGTGGACGAAAAAGACATTGTTCTAGCTGACAAAAGGTCGCTACTGTCAAAAAATTAACGGTCTCGTTTTCCGACGAGCCGCTACTGTAATTCCATGCCCACGGAACATCAGCAATTCACGAGCCATTTACATGTTCATAAAGGCCGCTACTGCATTTACTCGCACAAAATTCACGACACCGCTAACCGATTAATCGCTACTGTAGTCATTCGACTTAAAAAATTCACGAATCGCTCACTCGATAATCACTACTGAACACACACAAAATTCACGACACCGCTAACCGATTAATCGCTGCTGTAGTCTTTCGACCTAAAAAATTCACGACATCGCTCACTCGATAATCGCTACTGAACACGCTACGCAGATACACATTAGTGTCCTAGAGGACTACTATATTAGACAACAAAAGTAACATTCAAACCGTCCAAAAACCTAATTTACATCAAAATTCAGAACTTTTTATACTTTACACAATTCACCAAATTCAATATCGAAAATCACCTGTTCCAATACAATACTATAGACACAAACTTCTAATGTATCAATTTTTCGAAGATTCCGCATTATAATAATCGTCTGTTTCTAACAACAACTCATTGTTTTTCAGAGTCCTTGTTAGCATTTAACTATACACCAAATGAAATCCAACTTTTCCAAGAACCACCTTTTAACACCAAAAATCCTATATGTCATTTCTCGTAAACTAAAAAGTCCAAGTCTAAACTCATCCATCGAAACCATATGGCCACATAACAAATAAACCTACTCCAACTGAGATGCTAATTTAAACTCTTTCCAACTGTTCTTTTTGACACGGTCGTAGTTTCCGCAATCGATGCAGTTTAGATGAAGAGAAACTTTCATGGAAAGCTTAGGCTATTCGACCACATTGTCTATGTAGAATGAATGGCAACATAAAGATCAAGACAGTGATGTTTGGTAGGATGTAGGGTCCAAACAAAAGATTTCGTCCACACAGGGAGCTGGATGATATTGTTGAATGGGGTAAAAGACGACTTCAGGAACTGATGGATCTGTGTTTTGTAGCAGTAAAGAATGTGTTTAATGATTTTGATGTTGAAAACAATTTTCCATGAATTTGACACGTGGCTATTCAAAAGGTTTCATCATTATCACGCATCATTAACACAGTTCCCGTACGTGTTCAATGCCATTTTGGTCAGGCTCTTCCACTGTTGTCTGTCTGAAGCCAAGTGCGAAAAGCGAAGGATATTGGCGGAAGAGAGGAAATTTAAAATGGAAACTGTGGAAAGGAAGAAGAGATGAAGAAACGAGAAGTGAGCCAAGAGTTGGCTGAGTTAGAGTAGCGAAAATAGCTCTTACAGGTTCAGACGGATGACAGAAAAGCTGGATTCGAAAGCGTGGCAGCAGAGAGGGAGAGTCTAAAACAGCGTAGAGCGTAATGTAATGGTGCCAAATATGGTACACGATGGGTTTTCGCTTTCCGCGGCAGTAAAATTTGTCCCTAGATTTGAGGACGGGGAAATGGAACAGTATTTGATGGTATTAGAATGGACCATGCTATAATCAAATTTTCCAAGGGTCAAAATGTTCTGCGTTAATGCATACACAATTACACGGAAAGTTGTTTCCTGACATTCTGGAATGTCAGGATTACGACGTGGTTAAAACAAGCGTTGCAGTTGGCATAGGTTAAGAAAAAGTACCTGTATTTCACCGAAAACGATTTCGCACGATGCGTAGCGGGGATTTAGAGACAGTTTCAAATGCACTATGTTTGAGTATTCCTGTTGAAAAAGGTCAAAAATATTATAGCCAGCCGAGAAATGTACAGTTAGTTCAAAAGAGACAAGCTAGTACCTCGCTCGATTTTAATTAAGCTACAACGAGAGGATAAATATTTGGCAACTTTGTTCACTTTGGTGGGGAAAGGTACAAATTTAGACTCCCTCAGTTTGTATAGGCCTAGCGTTCAGTTAGTCATAACGTGGTCTGATAGGCGTACGCCTTTGGAGTTAAGTTTGACACAGATAGTGTTGCTTTGTTTGTAAAATAAAAGAGCTGTAACATCGCCTATATTAAACATGCCACAATATTATATAGTCGTAGTGCCTATGTTTTGCGTCAGAAATAATTACTGCATGTGGCCCATGATATCCCAGCCATCGGACATCTGGGATCGCAGACAACTCTGGACATGCTTATCAGACATTAATGGTGGCCGAAAGTGTGTTTGTAGACAATACTGTCGAAGTTGTCTTATGTGTTAGCGATTTGGATAAGGCGCTTTTGACAAATTTGTCACAGATAGGAACCAAATGGTCACGAATTGCTTTTGATATCGTGGGACCACTTAAGCCTTCTGTAATATTAGGTAGTTGTTTCTATTGACGGTCATTGATTTGGCCTCGCACTTTCCGTTGACATTTCCGCTAGAACAGCATTGTCCTAAGGAAGTGGTAGATCGCTTAGTGCAGGCTTTCACTACTTTCGGTTTTGCAGATGAAGTGTTGTCTGAAATAGCATCGGAGTCCATGTCATACCCAATGCAAGCTCTTTTTGTAGGAGTCTCAGGTAAGTGTTTGTAGACTACTTCTCGCTTTCTTAACTAACCGAGCCCGTGGTTAAGGCTGTAGGCGTCAGGACTCATGAGAGTGTGAGACTCTTGTACTCGTTGTATATTTTCGTTCTTCTGGGTGCTAAATATATTTTACGTTTAACAACGACTTTTTTGCTTGTAAGATCTAAGGACATTAACATCACCTAGATTAAACGTGGGCCACAATTTTATATATATTCGTGCTCAGACACTGATGATCTGATCTTTCTTGCAATTGAGAGTGTTGGTGGTGGTGTGGTTGGGTGTGCGAGAGACACCATATAAGAGAAGTTTTCTTGTAAGCATAGTGGGATAATAGCATAGAGATAAGGTCGTCGTCGTCGTCTTCATATCGTCGTCTGAATCGAGGCATTCGTCATTGTGTTGGGTGCTTTAAGCTGCCAAGAGGGCCAGCTGGCCGACGCGTCCAGATAGTACGGCGACCGACCGACCGAGCGACCGTTGAGCCTGCGGCGGCTACGTCGTCGATCGGTCGTTGGGCGGATGGGTGGCAGCGACACTGGACGACGCCTCTATCTGCACACAGGACCCATTGGGTGTCTTCCATAACGCGTCGCCGGCCCACACCAGATTAACGTCTGCGTCACTTCAGACGACGCCAGGGAGACCATATGCCACGCTGGAGAGAAAATAAATGCTCCCTGGGGAACGATGACCGTCGCCGTCGCCGAGAGTAAGTCTTCATCGTCGCAAGAGAAACGAGAGCAGCCTACTCTGTGGCGACAGATTAGGTTAGAAACGGATCGCCTCTTCAGCGTAAGCTCCACGGTCACCGCCGCCAGCGCTGCCTCTGTGTTTTGCCTCTTGCCTCCTCCTCCGTCCGTTCGGAAAGGCAATTTCTGCCGTGACCGACTTGAGACCGATATCCAGGCGACACGTCTAGCATTATAGTATCAACGGCGCTGCTATCTATCTGAACAGCCCAAGAGAACGACGTCCCTTTGCGCTCGGTACAAGACATGAACTGAGGAAGGAAGACCCAAACAGTCAGAGAGACACAGACCGACAAAGAGTGTGTGTGAGAGAGAATGGAACTAGGCAGTTGATCAGCCAGAGAATACTTCCTCCTTCTCCTTCTGCGCCTCCTTCTATTTCTGTTCTTCCGTCTCCTTCTGCAACTCATTTTTCTACTGCTCCTCCCTCTCCTAGTCGTCCTCCCACTTCTTCTACTATTCTTTATTATTCTCTTCCTCCCTCTCCTTCTGCTCCTTCTTCTCCTTCTTCTGCTCCTCCCTCTAATTTTGCTCCTTCTTCTTCTTCTGCTCCTACTTCTCATTTTGCTGCTCCTCCTGCTCCCTCACCTTCTCCTTCTGCTCCTCAGTCTTCTTCTCCTCCTCCTTCTCCTCCTTCTCCTCCTCCTCCCTCTCTTTCTGCTCCTCCCTCGCCTTCTGTTCCTCTTTCTCCTTCCGCTCCTTCTTCTTCTCCTTCTGTTCCTCCCTCTTCTAATTCTGTTCCTCTTTCTCCTTCTGCTCCTCCCTCTCCTTCTGTTTCTATTTCTCCTTTTGCTCCTCCTCCTCCTTCTGTTTCTATTTCTCCTTCTGCTCCTCCCTCTCCTTCTGTTTCTATTTCTCCTTCTGCTCCTCCTCCTCCTTCTGTTTCTATTTCTCCTTCTGCTCCTCCCTCTCCTTCTGTTTCTATTTCTCCTTTTGCTCCTCCTCCTCCTTCTGAGCAGCTAAATCTGTCCGATCGGTCGTTCGTTCGGTCGGTCGGTCGCAATGGCGCAGATGCTGACGCATTGAGGCCAAATGAATGGTCCCTGCGTTGCGTCTCTGTCGCCTGCAGCACAAGCGAAAGCCTAATGCGACCCAACTGCTCCGATACACGCACGGATCATCCAGGACGTCGTCCATTGGATAGACGAAGAGAGGAGGACAAAATGTTACATTGAGAAGGACAACCAGTAGGACTAGTTAAAGGAGAACGGCGACAACGAGAATGGGAAATACCGAAACGGAACAGAGCGGGAGGATCATTGATTGTAAGAGGAGAACGGAAAGAAATAAGGAGCGGAAACCAAAGAAGACCAAGAGAGGTTGGGAAAATTAGGAATTGGACGATGACCAGCAAGACTACAGGATAAGAAAACACGGTAGAACGTTCCAGAGGAGAAGTAGCTAAAATTAGAGGTCAGAGGTCAGACAGGGTGACGAGGATGAGAAAAGAAAGAATAAGGAAGAGCAGAATGAGTGAGAAGAAGTCAGAAGGATTGAGAAGAAGTCAGAAGGAGTGAGAAGGAGGCAAAAGGAGATAGATGGAGTCAGAAGGAGGCAAGGAGTCAGAAGGAGGCAGAAGGAGTCAGAAGTAGGCAGAAGGAGTAAGAAGGAGGCAGAGGAGTCAGGAGGAGTTAGAAGAAGTCAGAGAGAGAAAGAGGAGTGAGAAGGAGGCAGAGGGGGTGAGAAGGAGGCAGAATGAGTGAGAGGAAGTCAAAAGGAGTGAGCAGGAGGCAGAATAAGTGAGAAGGTGTCAGAAGGAGTGAGTGAAAAGGAGGCAGAATGAGCGATGAGTCGGAAGACGTCAGAAGGAGGCAAAAAGAGTCAGAAGGAGTCAGAAGCAGTGTGAAGGAGTCAGAAGCAGTGTGAAGGAGGCACAGTGAGTGATAAGAAGACAGAAGGAGTCAGAGAGAGTGAGAAAGAGGCAGAATGAGTGAGCAGAAGTCAGATGGAGTGAGAAGGAGACAGAATAAGTGAGAAGGAGTGACAAGGAGACAGAAGGAGTCAGAAAGAGGCAGAATGAGACAGAAGGAGTGAGAAAGAGGCAGAATGAGTGAGAAGAAGTCAGAAGGAGTGAGAAGAAGGCAGTAGGAGTGAGAAGGAGGCAGTATAAGTGAGAAGGAGGCAGTATAAGTGAGAAGGAGGCAGAAGGAGGAGAAGAAGGCAGCGGGAGGCAGAAGATAGCAGAACAAGGGAGAGGGAGGCAGAATGAGTGAGACGAAGGCAGAGGGAGGAAGAAGGAGTGAGAATAGGGCATGATCAGCATCTGTGTGTTACGAGAAGACATCGCTTAGTTGTCACTAGGGACGACAAAAGAGATGGCTCATCGTCCTATGGAAATCGTCTTTAAGGGAAAACGTTTCTAACTCCAGCACCAATCATACTCTCTGATAGGGACTACGTCTACAAATGTAGATGATATCGCTAGGCGTCGAGTGCTGCTTCATATATATTTATATATCTACATTGTGTAAAGGCCATATTTATAAAATGGACATGTACACAATCACCCTCTGGAAACAGAACTCTGACCTTCTTAGGACTACCCTTTAGACAACTCGTCTGATTCGACGCAACACTTGTGAAAAAGCTGGAACCCTGCGCTTGACATTCCAGTGGCGCTTTAGAAGCTTAGATATTACGATTAGTTTGCAGATGTAATATTTAAAATAATTATTTCTCACCAGTAACGATTAGAATCCTCCCACAACTGGTAACAGCTTAACTGAAGCATCTTCGTCCCATCTGACCTGCATGTATACGACGACTTTTAACTACACTGTACTCCCCAACTGCATGACACATTTGCTTGTACATTGTCGACGTGGGTCTATCTACCAAATATTGATTGTTCTGTTCATACGATCGCTAGTAAATATGCCAGCAAACCTGGATTCACACTTTGAATCTCGGCGAAGTAAGTTATCTATTCTGGCTCCATCCATGTTCAGTTTTTATAATCAAAAACCACGTTTCTCGACCTATCAATCTCAAAAATGTTTTCAAATTCTGCAAATGCTATCACGCTTATGGTATTCGCCAAACCTTGAGAAAATTTCATGTCCAGCCGAATATTTCCGTGCTTGATCAGACTGATATGGTCGCCTTCGAAAAGATCTGGTGTCAGATCGAATGCATAAAGTGTAACAGAAGGAATGGTGTGGCACAGTGGCCTATCGGTTGGAGCGGTCAGCCCGTAACGTTCAGAGTGTGCTGAGCGCGCGGGTTCGGGCCTCGTCCGGGGCGTCACTGTGTAGGGACCTTGAGCAAGTCCTTCGCGTACCATTGCTCTGCAGTACAACTGCAATTGCGCCGTCGAGGCGTGTGTATGCACTTCTGAGCAAAAAGATGTTGGAAGAAGGGCGGTATCAAATTTCGGTAATAATAGTAATAATAATAATAATAATAATAATAATAATAAAGAGCGTATCCACCAGGAAAATCCTCTGCTAATTTCGTTTCCTTCGTCCAGCATCCACTTTCCAGTTACCATGGACAGTGTAGCATAGACATTAATGAACTAATCGTTGGTAAAGTTGACTTCGAGCGGTTTCACAGATTGCTGCTGACCATCCAAAATATACTTTAAGCTGGGTAAGATTCATATGTTTAAAGTTGAATGAATTCTTCCTGTAGTTTCCGTTAAAGGCATCGTTGTCTACACAACCGATAACTATTCTTGTAGGTAACTGTCCGGAGAAAAGGCTTGCTTGAGTAGCCTCTAAATTACCGGCAGGCACCGTAAAGGTTTTACAGACGGCTCTTCGAATCGAAATTTTTTTTTACGTTTCCTCTTTCCAAAGCATTGGCATGCGCGTCAAACAGCGATGGGCTCAGTTTCACTTTTCTAACATACAGTTTGCAATCCAAGATTTGTACTTTATATGCTGCATCTGCAACGGATGACATTAGACAGAATGAGTCTTTATTTCTAACCATCCTTATCTTAATATTAACGTCGTTAGGAAGGAATCAATCTTTGAAAAACAGGTCGCTGTGAATGCAACCCAGCATGTCTACAACGTGTCCTTCGTTGGTTAATGCGCTGCGTTTCTTAAATCCAATGTTGAGAGCGGCATTGGCGTGAGGATTGACATTTTCCATGTGCTTAGCCACGTCTTGGTAATACAACGCCGCGGTGAGTTGTGAGTTGTGAAAACTCTAGTTTTCCTAATGAAATAACAAAATTCAAATGATTGAAACTTTATTCAATAAAATTTATTCGCAAACGTTTTACAAATGTATTAATAAAACAACTAATTAATAAGTCCAGTGTCTGAGGTAAGCATATTAGTAATGGCGTTATTTATTTTTATTTCTACATCTATGTAAACAGTAGAAAATACAATAATGTCAACAAAAATTGCTAACAAAACTTTGCAAATGCCTATCATTATAGATCCAATGTTCGCAATGTCTACTCAAGAACTCTCTGAATATATTTTGAGGTGGTCTACCAAGAGAGTCGAAATATTCTCCATACGAAGAATTCTGCACGTATAATAATATCCAATGCTCCCAGGCTTCGTAGTGCGTATCGGTATTACAGACGAGTAGAGCTGGTTCTCGTAAAGTTTTTGGTAGACGATCGCTAGCAAATATGCCAGCAAACATGGATTCACACTTTGAATCTTTGCGAAGTAAGTCATCTAGTCTTGCTCCATCCATGTTCTGTTTTTATAATCAAAAACCACGTTTCTCGACCTATCAATCTCCAAAATGTTTTCACATTCTGCAAATGCTATCACGTTTATGGTACTCGCCAAAGCTTGAGGAAAGTTCATGTGCAGCCGAAATTTTCCATGCTTGATCAGATTGAAATGATCGCTTTCGCAAAGATCGAACGCATGAAGAGCGCATCCACCAGGAAAATCCTTTCTTCTAATTTCGTTTCCCTGGTCTCGCATCCACTTTCCAGTTCTCATGAACAGTGTAGCATAGGCGTTAAAAAACTTATCGGTGGTAAAGTTGACTTCGAGCGGTTTCACAGATTGCTCATGACCATCCAAAATATACTTTAAGCTGGGTAAGATTCATATGTTTAAAGTTGAATGAACTCTTCCTGTAGTTTCCGTTAAAGGCATCGTTGTCTACACAACCGATAACTATTCTTGTAGGTAACTGTCCAGAGAAAAGGCTTTCTTGAGTAGCCTCCAAATTACCGGCCGACACCGTAAAGGTTTTACAGACGGCTCTTCGAATCGGAAATTTTACGTTTCCTCTTTCCAAAGCATTGGCATGCGCGTCAAAATAGCGATGGGCTAAGTTTCACTTTTCTAACATACAGTTTGCAATCCAAGATTTGTACTTTATGTGCTGCATCTGCAACGGATGACATTAGACAGAATGAGTCTTTATTTCTAACCATCCTCATCTTTATATTAACGTCGTTAGGAAGGAATCGATCTTGGAAAAACAGGTCGCTGTGAATGCAACCCAGCATGTCTACAACGTGTCCTTCGTTGGTTAATGCGCTGCGTTTCTTAAATCCAATGTTGAGAGCGGCATTGTCGTGAGGATTGGCATTTTCCATGTGCTTAGCCACGTCTTTGTAATACAACGCCGCGGTGAGTTGTGAATTTTTGGCTGACGATCCATAACTTAGAATCGCCTCCAAGTAACTTCGATTCGCATAAGTATTGTTTGAGTCGGTAATGAGTGTATCGTTTAAGGTAATGTCGACTTCCGAAAACAGGCTGTGTAGAAACAGATTGACAAGACCGACGTGATCGGTATCATACAAGGCATCGTTGTGTGCATGCACAATCTTAGCTCTGACGTATAGTTGAGTACTCGACAAGTCCAGATAGTCTTGTCCGGCACCCGTAATGCTAAATTCGATAGGAGTTCCTTGAGAAATTGTTGAAATTGGATTATATTCCACAAAAGTTCTGTTTTCTATTGTGGCGATATCGCCTTGGGTGCCTCCATGTGTTTGTGGGTCTGTGGGTTATGGGCGCCATTGTATATACAATGTATATACATTGTAACTACATTGTATTTACAATGTATCTATGAATATTCATGAGCCTGATTATATCTAGCCTGTATATATATTGTATATACATTGTATATACATTGTAACTACATTGTATATACATTGTGTCGACAACGTCTAGACATGTGAGCCGGTGTCAAGACATTGAATCGACCGAATAGTATAAATAAACGGACTGTTAGGCAGTCAAAAACATTCGGAGAGAAGAGAGAGCAGAGAGCAGAGAGAGCAGTCAGCGGTTGTTGGGACATTCGGTTCGAGGGAGTCGTTTTCGACAGTCGATTATAGTGTGAGTTGCAGCCAGTTATTCAGTTTTGTTGATCTTTTTGTTCATAGAACGCTTATTAGTCTGTTCGTTGAAACTAAACTGCGTTCCAACATTGATAATTGCTCTCAACACTGCGCCAAAAAGCCATACTTACTCACCGGACTATCGAACTCTGGAAATCTGCTGAACCACCTCCTATGGTACCGGAAGCTTAGGGGAGATGAACCGAACTCGCGACAGTTTGATAAATGAGAAGCGGGGTGGAATCGGATCCGCTACAAATTGACTCCAGAAGCGGGTTGGAAACGAATCCCTTACACTATACTGGTCTGCGTCGGAGGTACCACAAAGAGATACAATTCGCTCTTGATACCTCAAGACTGAGGGTGAACGAAAGCCATTATTCTTCGTCGTCTTCGTCGAATATGTCCTGCTTGAACTTTTTGTTTAATCTTTTTACAGGTTTCTTGCGTCTCTTACCACCGCTACCGCTGTGAGTATTAAATGGGCTGATCGAAACAAACTCTTTTATACCGGCAGGAATACGACTCTTGCTGGCATCTTTGAAATTTTGACCGTCTGTCACACCGTTTGCAATCTGCAAAACCTGTTCACAAGAATTGTTTTCCAAAAGCTTTAGAGCCCGTTTGAATTAAAGGCCAAGCGCTTCTTAAAAATCCGCCGAGTATGCTTCCCAGTCCGTGTCCACGCCGCATGCGAGAGCCTTGAAAAACTAACATTCCGCTCCCGCTATGTTAGGAATAATAATCTTCGTATGCGAAACGGCTCGCATCGCAGCAAATTTGGTTTTTCATTGTAATAGGCATGGTATTTTTTACAAAGTCTGAAGTGAAGCGTTACAATCACCTTCCCGGTTTAAAATGGTATGGGGTTGCCCGTGTCATTCCTTATATCTATCTCCATTGAATCGAAATTTTTCTGTTGTAAAGGTACGTATTGATGTCTATCATATATAGCGTGGCCATTATCACCATTGTCATCGGATATTTGAACTATCCGAAGCAGAGGAACTTTGGTATCTCCAACCACAACGTGTTCCAACAAGTTGCCGTAGACAAACATCAAATAAAACCCACCGTTTATGTCGCACAAGTTACCCGCTTTAAAAGGTAAAGGATCGTCGCCAAAGTGTTGTATCGGATTTTGAGGCGACTCGATGCCCAACATCAAACATAACAGTGGTGAAAGTACCACACTCGCGCTTGTGACGATTTCACCCGTGAAGCGTTTCGTGATGGAATTATATCGGAACTTTGAATATTTGCTGATTTCCGCCTTGTTCGCAACTTATTTAATGTTTTAATTTATAGCTTGCACAATGTCTGAAGGCGACTCGTAATACCCGGGTGGTATAAAATTATGTATACTATGCTGCATGTGAAACGGCTTGTCACGTACATTAGCTAAGTCTGCCTTCGCCTCTAAACAAATTATACCAACTGCGTGTATAATGGATTTCATCCAATCCAACTTCCCAATCGCCAGACAGTGATATCGCAATCTCCAATCTCGTAGTAAAGCTTTGTTGTCTTATTTTCTGGATAGTAATTCATAGAGCTGTTACTTGGCATCGTGAGGTAAAAGTGAGCCATTCTGCCAACCTATACCGACGACATACTCAACGTATCTGAATCGAAGAAAGCCTAAGTATCAAATATATCTAAAGTCCAAGAATTAAAACTGTTGTCATAGCCTTTCCACTTTACAAAATATTTGCCTTTTACCTTCTCATCATTAAAATCCACCAATTCATACGTTATGGGATCGGATGGTATTTGTGCTGTAATGACAAAGATTTCTTCAGACCAAGAAGGTAGGTAACCCTTTTTGAATGCTATTCTGGACTTACTTATTCTCACTTTGTCGCCTGTATTATACTTCCAAATCAGCACTCTCTTCTTTTCGCCAAACAGACGATTTCTGACAAGTGCTTCATTTTCCAGAGATACTCGTGCAGGAGGCATGCCTATGCTTCTGTAAAAGGTTTCATTGTAGGAATGCACGAGATCGGTCGGTATAACGATGCGTGTTTTTGTGCGGGAAATATTTCCACATTTTGGTTTTGAGCGTTCGATTGAATCTCTCTGCAACCGATGCTTTGATATTGTCATTTCTAGTTGTTTAGAAACGGATGGATGGAATTTTTACGCAGCAGTTTTTGAAAGGACTTGTTGAGAAATTCGGTGTTTTTATCAGTTTGCAAGTGAGCGGGTTGTGCCCCATCAGACAAAATCTGTGAAAAAGCTTCTGTCAATGCGGGCCCAGTCTTTGATTTGAGCGGGAGCACCCTTGCGTACTTGGAAAACACATCGATGCATGTAAAAAATATTAATTTCTATCGTTATGCTTTGACAAAGAAGAACGATCGGCCAAATCGGCCTGCCACAAATCGTTTATGCCTACAGCGAGTTTTTCTACGTAAAAATTTTAATCTTTCAGGTTTATGCAAAGTGTTAGCGTCTTTAATAGATAACCAAGTTTTCAAATCTTTAGTCTTTATTCGACCGTTTGCGTGTCTCTGAAATTTCTCCACAGTGCCGAAACTGCCCGCATGCTTCGGATCGAAGTACGACTCCATCAGTAAAGTTCCCAATTCGATTGTTTTCGAGGCTTTGTACGTCCGATGTTAGAAGCAGATTTAATCACACCAGTTGATCTACGAGCAATGGTTGATCTTCGTTCAGTGCTCAGTGTAACTTAATGGGTAGGTTTCAGCGAGTCGTTAATATAGTTCCGTCTGTCTTCGTTCCCAATTAATTCGTGTGGTATGTTGTGTTCTTTTAAAGCGTCGGAAAACTGCATTTTTTTCACCCGTTTGGAACGCGAATAGAAGTTCTTGTTCTCTTCAGATCATTAACCAAGTCGACGACATGCGTTTTGGGAATGGTCTTATTCCTCAAAATCAGCTCCCCTTTTCGCTTCAAGCGACTTCTGGATTGTTTTGGATGTGAGTCAAAAGATTTCCACTTCTTCGGAATGCTGTCTAGGACGAGAGCTTCGATGTCCGTCGATTGTTTCGCTGGCTTCGCTGCCGCTTCTTCCACATTTTTGTCATCAGTTTCATACTCAAAGGTACATTTTTTAACGACTTCGGGCTTATCGATATTCAAATACCGCCCGAGACTGTTTGAAAAGTATTTGGCTTTTTCATCATCGGCAATGTTTCTGTATAAGATTTCATACGTTTCTCCATCCAGTTTAGACAGTGTCTTATCCAACATCGTTTCCTTATACTTTTCAATCTGCCTCGGCTCCACCAAAGCCATTTTCTTTGCATAATTCATGACGCTATCCATTTTGCGGTATCAACTTTGGTATCAGAAGAGAGCCGAGAAGCGAAAGTACTGGAGTTAGTAATGCTCCTAAGAATCCTCCGGATTGTAAAGTTTCCTTTTTCGATTGAATGTGCGTTTTCTTCGATGACAGATCTCGCAACTTCTTCTTAAATCGCTTCAATCTGATCTTCTGAGGAGTTGTCAGCGGAACATTACCTTTTAAAAGGTTTTCTTGCACACTCACATAAACAATTCAAGAGACAGGAGCTGCAATCCTTCAAAATTTCTTTCATCACATTGTTCGATGCTTTTTTCAATAACGAAAATTTGGCAAAATACTTGCGCAGTCTCGAAGACATTTTCAAATTGTCCAAGGTGAGCAGTTTTCTCTTTACCATCGAAGATGTTCAATTCTGGCAATCCTTCGTGAAATTCAACCGACGGACATTTGTCATATATTTCTTGATATATTCCATAGCACCATAGAATTTTATCGACCATCGTACTTATCCTATGATGCAAGTGATCGATAAATTTAAGCGTAAACAGAGTCTTGCCAGAACTGCTAGGGCCACTAATTATTGCAGAAAATGGATGTTACCAAGTTGGATTCATTTCGGCGAGTGAGTATTTGTTGGTGTTAAAAAATTTATATATGGTTTATACCATATAAATTCTGACGGTGCCCAATATTTGCTTCGTGCATAATGGACAACTGTTAAGAATATCTGCACAAGAGTCGCATAATGCTATGTGAGCGCATGGCAGAGACAATGATTCCACAGCATTCAAATGGCAATTTCTGCAAATAAGCATATTTCTTAACTTTTGATTTTCTGCTTTGAGATTTGCAAGAGGAAATGCGCTCAACACATCCTTGGCTGAAGGCGGTATGTCGAATTCAGAATCGGATTCGCATTGCTTGACATCTTCCACCTTTGCACAATCTGCATCGTCATTACATTGAGCTGTGTTTTCGATTTCATCAAAATCTCCTTTTAATATGTGTGTATCACATAATTATTGCTTGTATCTCATTAATTATGCAATCTGCAAGCTCTCGCGCCAAAACTGTTAATGAATAAAACAATCAGCTACATCTGTTTTATACTGCTACAAGAATTAATTTCATATTAATATAAATATTGTTGTAATAATTGATATAATAACAATGTACTGGCTTCCACGCTACCGTTGGCCAATAGGAATGGCGCTGGGATTAGAGGCCTAGAAGAAGGCTATGGACGCCATGCACGCTACAGTTAACCAATAGGAATGCTCCTGTAATAGTCTCCATATAATGCATAATTAGGGTTAGCATAGCCACCCTTGTCTATGGAGAGGAGCGCGGCACCAGTCTAGGGTTAGACCATGTGTAAAATTGTGCAAAATAATACACCTGTCATGCATGTGTCAATTCCATATCAGAACACTTACTAGACCCACTACTATAGCATGGGCGAAGGTCATTGAGATAAGTACAGTACAAAGATTGGACTGTAGTGCAAGAACAATATATGATTGACAGATGACACGCCCACAGTAGATAGGTCACTGATAAGGCGCCAGATGACCCAGTGCAACCTCATGCACGATAACAATGGATGATTGACAGGTGGGCGGGGCTAGGGTTCCGCCTAGACAATGAATGACTTCAGAGGCAGTCACGTGACAGGCTAAAGGGCAAATCCTCAGTCCGGGCACTACCACCACTACTGGCCTGAATTGACCTTTTTCAATAATATTAATTGTAAGCGCATGACCCAAGAAGACGAGGCCTGGCTCTCACACGGAAGACTAAATTTAACACGTTGAAAATCATTTAGTAACCTATCTGGAGAAAGTTAAAAAAATGATAATAAAAAAGTGAAATAATTAATGATAAAATAATAAAAAGAAAAAGATGAGGAAGAGGAAAAGAAAGAAGAAGGAGAAGAAGAAGAAGAAGAAGAAGAAACAGCGACTCAATTTGTCCAGTTCTTTCTCTTCGTTTGACAATATGTACGCTCCGTCAATCAGTTCTAATGAGACGAGATGAGAAATATGATTGGATTTCACGATTGAATTATTTGTTGGCAAAGCTTGTTAAGAAACTCTTATCGCTCAGATTCTTTGTTTCACGCTTGACGCATTCAATCGTATTTCAAATGACGAATGCATCACGTGTAACATACAGCAGACAAGATGAGAGAATCCAACGTCAACGATAGATTTCAATATTCTATCGTTGGCGCTGGATGAAGTGTCAGTGAAAACTGACTAAGCGCATCGAAAGTTAGTAAATCAGTTGATCTTTGTTGCACCCAATCGGAGAAGACAAGGCTGCGTATCAACTCCACACATGCATGATATACCACCCTTCTTTATGCTGACCTTTGTCTTAAACATGTACTATATATATATATAATACAAATATATATAATATAATTACATATAATAACATATATATATTTCAAATGTATATATATTTCTATATATATATGCATATATATAGAATCCAAAGCTAAGACTTTAATATTTCGACATATCACGCATATAGACTATATATATGCCCTAGCCAATTAACAGATATAAATAGGTTAATAGGTGCGTTCAAGCTCTTAGAAAATGTATATGCTGTACAATGGTGCGTAAATGCAGTGACAGACTGATCGAGAAAACAAACGATAAGGCACGAAAAACTTAATTACAGTTAAGAAATATACTATTTCTCTCGTTTATTTCCGAACTGCTTGAATTGTTTCTTATTTAGCCTACTCCAATTTTGTTCACTATAGCAATAACCACTGATGTCGTTTATCTGGCAGTCATCTCTGATGTGTTTTCTATTACACTCTTCACTTAACCATAATTATGTGTTTTCTGTTACACTCTTCACTTAGCCATAATTATGTGTTTTCTATTACACTCTTCACTTAGGCATAATTATGTGTTTTCTATTACACTCTTCACTTAGCCATAATTATGTGTTTTCTATTACACTCTTCACTTAGGCATAATTATGTGTTTTCTATTACACTCTTCACTTAGGCATAATTATGTGTTTTCTATTACACTCTTCACTTACCCATATGTTTTTTTCTATTACACTCTTCACTTAGGCATAATTATGTGTTTTCTATTACACTCTTCACTTACCCATATGTTTTTTTCTATTACACTCTTCACTTACCCATATGTTTTTTTCTATTACACTCTTCACTTAGGCATAATTATGTGTTTTCGATTACACTCTTCACTTACCCATATGTTTTTTTCTATTACACTCTTCACTTACCCATATGTTTTTTTCTATTACACTCTTCACTTAGGCATAATGTGTTTTCTCATGTCCTATATACTTCTTTCTTCTATCTTTCCTATTATTATTTTCCCTGGTGTATTTTCTTTTGCTGACGTCTTTTCTTCTAAAAATCATTTCTATTGGCTTTTCTCCTATAATCGTCTTTACCCCTCCCCCCTTACAACGTCTTTTGTTCTATAATCGTCTTTGATGTTTTTTATCTTATTGTGAGTATTGACATATTTTCTCTTTGCAATGATATCTTATATATTTTGCATTCTGATGACTTTTCTTCTGTAATCATGTCCGATATCTTTTCTCATACAATCTTCTCGAATGTCTTTATCCTCTGATAGTATCTGATGGTTCTCCTGTAGTCCTTCATCATAAAGTGTCTTTTCTTATATATAATCGTCGCTCATGTATTTCCTGCAATCTTCAATCATGTCTTCTCTCTTGAATTCTGTCTGGTATCCTTTCTTCTATGATGCTCGCTAAGGTCTTTTCACTCTTTTCTCCTATAACCACCTCTGATGTCCGTTCTTCTGTAGGCCTAATCGTGTGATCTATCTCCAATAATGTTCTCTGATGTCTTCTTTCCTATACTCGCTCTGGTATCAGGAAATCTCCCCAGGAAATCCCCCTCGAAAATTTTCCCACGAAATCTGCCCAGGGGAATTATCTTCCCGGAATTCCTCCCCAATGACACTTATCTGATGTCATTTCTCATAAAATCTTCTGTGATAGCTTTCATCTAGAATCCTCTCTGATGGCTTTTTTTATTTTCTATGATGATCATCTATGATGTCTTTTAACAATGTTTTCATGTTCGCTTATTTAGCACCATTTGATCTTTATTTTGTTATGTTTTCATCATTTTCTTTTTGTGTCTGCTATCTTGTTTCTGCTTATATTGGTGTACTAGTGTTTATACTCGTGTTTCTTGTTTCCATGCCTTCTGTCTTTCTCTCGTCCTGTCTTGTGTTAAATGGTGTGTCAGATGTAGGACAGTGTTTGGAATGAGATTTTTCTAAAGGCAGCATAAGCTAAGTCCTTCCAAAGAACCGACAATCCATGCAAGAGCGCCCCTTACGACGACATCGGCCACCAACGGCGGTGTTCGACAGGTCAAGAGCACAATGTCCAACCCCGTTCACCATTCAATACGTTATGCAGATTAAATTGTCCCAGCCGGACAGACGGACAGACTGATTTCGCCAGAATATCTCCTTTCAGGCAACAAACACATTGGATAACTCAATCAGTTTTTCATTTGCCAAATCAGACAAAACGATCGACGAAATTATCCTGAGAGTCCGACGGTTCGATAATTGGACGCCATTAGACCCGTCTGCTCAGCTCCACAGAACGTCTTCGACGCCGCCGTCACCAGGGGAACGACGACGACGAGGAGGAGGAGGAGGAGAGGAGGAGAAGGAGGAGGAGAAAGTCCTGCCCTTCGCTTGTCCGTCTTTCTCCTCTTCTCATGTCCCTCGTCGCAGGGATTGCAGTAACAGCTGGGGTGCGAGGATCATATGACTAACAAATGCCAGTAGCGTGGGACGTCTGTGCACTGGCATTCTAATCCACACCTCAGTCCGTCGTCTGACTGTAGATGGCTGTCTGTCTGTCTGACTGTCTGTCTGTCTGACTGTGTCTACAAATGAATGTCTACCAGTTCATTCAGCTAGATCTTTATCTCCAAATACAATTTAGAACACACTCTATGGGTTAAATTATAATAATAATAATAATAATAATAATAATAATAATAAACTATACGGCTATTCGGGAGTAAGGTTCCGTAGTCATTCGACAAAAATGTCTTCGAGATTGAAGAAGTGTTTCGCCAAATTGACGCTACTGAAGGAAGCGACTGCCAAAACGAGGACAAATATCTTGAAAGATTGCAGCAAAGGTCTGTCACGGGTTCTGTCAACGGATGTTGGGCAGATCGCTTCTCACCTCTCACATCCTGCTTCACCCGGTCTTCTCATTAAGAGAATCCCAAAAGCAGCAAGGCCATCTTGTGCTGTTCTCCTGGCCGATACAATCCGAGCAATTGTAAGAGAACCAAATTGCGTTGCAAAATGGTTCGATTTGCTGGCCTTCGGTGGAACTGTACTAGTGAAGCCAAGAAGAGGTGGACGAAAGCACAACATGACCAAGATGATTTTGTCCCGCATTACTGAATGGGGACTGCAGGGGCCAGACCAGTCGACTAACGATGAATTGCCATCGACGTCAAGTCGTAAGCTCAAGTCCGCTAAATGCGACCACGCCAGATATTTAGCCTCAACAGTTGCAAGCAAGCTGGAGGAAGGCAATTTCAAAGCAGCCATCCGTCTCATCTGCAGCGAGGATAAACCAGCGCTGGACACACCGGAAACTCTGGCCGCGCTTAAGAAAAAGCACCCGCCTGCGCCAGTGGACAGAAGAACACCGTGTGATCCAGACAGTTCGGATCGCTTCATCCAGCTTCAAGTTTCTAAAGAAGATGTCGCTAGGGCAATCTCCTCTTTCCCTGCAGGTTCGGCTGGTGGTCCAGATGGCATAACTCCACAACACTTACAGGATCTGATAGCCTATGGAGTAGATGACAACATCGTGCAACATCTATCTGACCTTGTCAATCTGCTCCTAAAGGGAGGTCTATCCGAAGAGGTGAATGAGGTCATCTATGGGGCAAACCTTTTAGCCCTGAGCAAGAAGGACGGAGGCATAAGACCGATCACCGTGGGCTACACGTGGCGTCGTCTGGCGGCAAAGTGCGCTAATTCGCATGCGGTAACAAGGCTGTCTCAACTGCTCGCCCCCATTCAGCTTGGGGTAGGCATTCCAGGAGGCACTGAGGCAGCTGTCCATGCGACACGTCGTTGGATAACCACAATGCCTGAAGACAGCGTCCTAGTGAAGCTCGACTTCGCCAATGCCTTTAACACTCTGCGCAGAGATTGTCTTCTAGAGGCAGTTGCTAGAGAGATCCCAGAACTCTACCACTTAGCTCACGCTGCCTATTCAAACCGTCCACTGTTGCGCTATGGTTCAAACATAATTCGATCCGAAGAAGGAACGCAGCAAGGCGATCCTTTGGGACCTCTGGAATTTTGTCTTGTGCTGCAACCGATTCTGATGAAGCTTCCATCGGATCTGCGTATCGGATATCTGGATGACCTGACATTGGGAGGTAACAAGAAAACAGTGGCCGACGACGTTAAATTAATCGAGCACGAATCAAAGAATCTGGGATTGCTATTGAACCGCAGCAAATGCGAAATCACGTGTCACAACACCCAGATGCCGAACAATGACCCTGCGTTTCAAGAGTTCACGAGCATAGCCCTCGAGGACATGACCTTGTTGGGTGCACCTCTGATCCCAGGTCCAGCTGTGAACATGGTCGTTAATTCAAAGACTAATGACCTCAAGAGGGCAATCGGAAGATTGTCCTTGCTTTATACACATGACGCTCTGGTTCTGCTGAGAAACAGTCTAAGTGTACCGAAGCTCTTGTACATTCTGCGCACAGCCGTCTGCGCTGATTGCCCGGGCTTGGCTCGGTTTGATCAACTGCTGAGAGAAGGACTGTCAACCATTTGAAATGTGGACCTTGACAATGACCGTTGACTCCAGGCTTCTTTGCCGGTGAGAGATGGTGATCTGGGAGTTCGTTGCGTATCTACGCTGGCACTTTCTGCCTTTCTGGCTTCTGCTGCTAGTACAAGCAAACTCCAGGCATGCATCCTACCAACAGAGTCTGCTGAGGAACCATATGAACTTGCAAGTTCAGCACTCAACGCTTGGAAGACCCTGACAGATGCAGAACCACCAACAGGATCAGCGAGTCATCGCCAGAAAGAATGGGACCTCCGATTCACAGACAAGGCATGGAAAAGTCTGCTGGAGTCCAATAACAATCCATGTGACCGTGCTCGCCTGCTGGCCTCACGAGCACCTCATTCTGGAGACTGGATGCTAGCGCCCTCTGTGACTGCCCTAGGCCTGCGCCTCTCAAACGAGGATGTACAAATGGCAGCCGGGTTGAGGCTAGGAACGACGCTCTGCGAGCCACATTTGTGTCACCAATGTCAAGAGAGCGTCGACGCAAAAGGTCTCCATGGACTAATTTGTAGAAGAGGCAGCGGAAAACATCAACGACATAGCATGTTGAACGATGTCATCTGGAGAGCTCTTGGCAGAGCGAAGATTCCAGCGCAAAAGGAACCTCTCGGCTTGGTAAGAGAAGATGGAAAGCGACCGGACGGCGTCACGCTCATTCCTTGGACACGTGGTCGATGTCTGTCATGGGATGTGACAGTGCCCGACACCTACGCCAAGTCACATCTTGTCGACACATCTATCAGAGCTGGCGTAGCAGCCGAACGCGCAGCTAAGACGAAGAGGGCCAAGTATTCCACCATAACCAACACCCACGACTTCGTAGCCCTCTCCTTGGAATCCGGCGGCGCTTGGAGCAGTGAAGGACTGGAGTTCATCTCAGAGTTGGGTAGTCGAACGAGTGCTGCAACCCACGATCCAATGGAGACGTCATTTCTGTTCCAACGTATCTTGGTTGTTCTTCAGCGTGGGAACGCCGCCTGCCTCTTCGGGACATTGCCACCACTCACTTAGCTCGCCCACATGGGCGATAACAGCATAATATAATAATAATAATAATAATAATAATAATAATAATAATAATAATAATAATATAATAATAATAATAATATAATAATAATAATATTAATAGTAATAATTAAAAACGTGTTAATATCATGTCAAGCAACCACATGAAGTCTACAAAACCATTTTGTAAAACTTACTTTTTACATTTCATAATAATAATAATAATAGTAATAATAATATAAAAAACTAAGGATATTAATTATAATACTATTACAAATAATGATATAAAAAATTGTTCATATAATAATTATAATACTACTACTAATAATAATAATGATAATTATAATGATAATAATTATTATCGTTATTAGCAGTGGAAGTAGTAGGCCTAGGCCTAGTGAAAATAGTTGTGGATGTAGTAGTAATAGCAGTAGTTTTTGCTTATTATTATTAAGAATATTATATAAACGACAAGAAATGTCATAATGATAATGTCATTGAGTGGACGTCTCATATTTACGCTATAGATAGACTTCAATGTTTCCTATCAGTAGGTGACGTTGTTATCGCACTAACCGCTAATAAATTTGCCTCTCAGGGTCTCATCGCTGTTGATTTATTTTAATATAACGCCAAATTGCTCTTATTTTTAAAATAAATTATTCATTTATATAAGGACTTTTAATAAAGCGTAAATTTTGACTCACTTGTTGACCTATACTTAACAACTGAAATTTGATATCGCCCTTCTTCTATAATATTTTTCTCAGAAGTGCACACGCAGCCTCGACGACGCAATTACAGTTGCACTGCAGAGTGACTCCTCGGACGTGGGTCGAACCCGCACACTCAGCGCACCCTCAGCGTTACAGGCTCGCCCTAACCAATCAGCTACCGTGCCACACAATCCAGAATATCTCCTTTCTGTCCTAAAACGGTTTTGTTTTATGTAGGCTAAGTGAAACCGAAATTAGCTAACACAACAGCGTTTTTCAAACTGTTTTGGCCGCGAAACCCTTTTGACCATAAATTTTTTGACGGAACCCTCGTCCAAATAAACATATTTTGTTGTAGGTTCAAACGCTCGAGAATGCAGACAATTATAGGTTTAGGGCTGCATGTAGATTAGATTAATAACTACTGAAATATCGATAATAATGCCATACGAATTCCCTTTCATATAAAGTTATACACAGATTCGATTCAATTCAATTTTATTTGGTAACCAAAAAACATGAGAAAATGACAAACAACAAGTTTTCATAAATGAATAATCTGGTTACACAGGGAACCTACACCGTATGTATAAACTGGCAATAGGTACCAATATTAATAACATTCACAAATCAGTTAAGTAAAAATAGAGAGAAGTTAATCTCAACAAGTGCCTTAACTAAGGGCTCATTGTCTATTCAGTGGATGCAATATCCACTGAAGAGACACAAACACAAACGTTCAATGCTTAGAGGTGTCTTCAAGCAAATAGAGGCGAAGTTTAATTTAAAATAATCTAATATTTGGCTGATGTTAAATTTTTGGATTTCTCGGAATTTAACGCTGATATGATATACCGGTTGGTCGTGATATATATTTTTTCTGCAAGCGGTCGAATATGTCCGCTAAAAGACAAGAACGGAAAATCGAGGACTGACGGTGCGACGAAAACCAAGAAGAGTTTGGGTTAACAGAGGTAAAGAATTTTTTAATTAGATGTGACGTTTTTAGGAGCAGAGTTGTTTTCTACCGGGAACGATGAAAAGTCGTGTTATAGTCTTCGCTGTGGCACACATTCCATAGGACATGGATCCTCCTACATATTAGAGTAATTATGTTTCATGGCAGTGAAAATATTCAAGGCACATCTTATAGAAAATATTACAATAGATAACTCAAAAAATATATTATAGGATCGAATGGAAAAACACCGGTTAACTTGAATCATGACACACGACATCCAAATCGAGGGTTAACAATCATGACAGAAATGAGATATCTCTCTCCCCTCTCTCTCTCTCCCTCCCTTCCTTCCTTCCTACCTCTCTCCCTCTCTCTCTCTCTCTCTCCCTCTGTCTCCCTCCCTCTCTCTCTCTCTCTTTGTCTCTTGTTCTCTATCTTTCAATTTCTCTGATCTCGCAGTCTGTCTCTCTTCCTGCAGTTCATTGTTTCATTCTGGTATCGTGGCATTGCTGTCACTCGCCCTTTGAGGCAAAATGTTTAACGTATGTATTTGCAATGATCGTGGAAATTGCTGATTTGATTTCGTGTCATTTATTGAGACCTGGCTCGTCCCACCCTACCCCCACCTCCGACTCCCTCCGTCGGTCACTTCCGGTCGTCGAGTGTCGTGTCTAGTTAGACGCTGGCGCCAATTAGGTCGTTGTAACACAGACGGCAAAGGACAATCTCGTGTTTGGTCAGCGGCGCTTGTCTTCCGTCCTGAAACATACTACTTTTACATATATATATATATAGGTGGCCCCCACGTGTCCCCCAAATCGGTTATATTTTTTTATGTTTCTGCAGTAGCCTTTTATATTTAATTATTAAGGTATTGTGGGTCAATAAATTTCCAACAGTCTAAAGTTTGTTCTTACGATTTGTTCTTACTTATTGCAGGTATAAAAACTGTCATTTGCAAAGGAGAACATAATACATGCTTGGTTATTCATTCATCAATAATGTATCATTAATTTTTGTTCCTACCCAAAATGCAGAAAATTTCTGACAGTAGAATATTCGTCATTGGCTAAAGAAATGGTCTAGTGGTTGATCTAAACTATCATGAAGTCGGGGTTCAGATCCCTGCCAGGACACAAATTTGATTGGAAATGTCTGTTGGAACATGCACTCCTAACCGACTCCACTATAATGAGAATTTCCTAGCATGGAAGACTTGAGTGTAGCTGTTCTCATGATGATGGAGGCTGGTGAAAGACTTTGGCGATATATAGGCCTATAGTTCTAAATGAGACTAGTGCGCGATCAGTTGTTCTTCCAGCCATCATCCGGCCCCAGTCTACAATCGTGACCCATGACTCGTAACTTTTTTTAGCCTGAGTATGATAAAAATCGCATCCTGAGAATCCAATTTACGAATCTAAAGTTGTCCCGTTGACCACGATGACCCCGAATATTGAATTGGACGAAAAACTTACTCATTTGGAAATTGCCAATACTGGACTAGTTTCTGTTATTGATTGCAATGTATCAACCAAGTGATCTCACAATAAACGAGTGTTACACTGACCTAATCTTTCAAGTGGGAAGCTCCAAGAGTGAGTGAGGAATGGGTTTCCACCTTCATATGCAGAGGCCATGGAAATTATGATGTAGGCCTAAGTACTTCATACCTTCATAGCAATCTCAAGGTTAGCTCAGGTACTGCTCTTCCACCTAAATCCCGACATTTATAACTAATTAAGAAGCTGCCTATTGAATTTTGATTTTGCTTTGTTATGACCAGCCAAATGTACTCTTATAGCCACATTATAGTTCATTGCAGTCATTGATTAAACATGAAATCCTAATCAAAACTCTGGCATATTAAGTAAGTAATTGTGAAGGCACTAGAGAAATGTCGGTATGCATGCATATCAAATATTTATTAGATCTAGACCTAAGTAACTTATATGTTAACATGAATCTGGCGGCAAGTTAAAGCCGAAATTTTTGGCATCCAGTCCATGCGCTGTTGCAATGACAACGTTAGAAGCCTCATGATAATGGAAAAGATTAATTTGAATGCAATTTTACTGCATACTGCACGAAATTGTAGGCTTACTTCATGGTGCATTCTTTAAAAGCGTCCTGCATACCTCATATCTGTGGAGTAATAATGATAAGATGACTTAAGATAATTTGTGCCACTCCCACAATTTTCAAATTTCTGGGGAGGCATAATTCAAAAAGTGGATTTTGTGATTTAAGAAATTATGCTCTCCACTTTTCAGAATCTGGTAACACCTTCGATATATATATAAATATATATATATAATTATATATTTTGGTGTGGCACAGTGGCCGATCGGTTAGAGCGGTCAGCCCTTAACGTTCAGTGGGCGCTGAGCGCGCGGGTTCGATCCTCACCCGGGGAGTCACTGTGCAGGGACCTTGAGCAATTCCTTCGTGCACAATTGCTCTGCAGTACAACTGCAATTGCGCCGTCGAGGCGTGTGTATGCACTTCTGAGTAAAAGATGTTGGAAGAAGGGCGGTATCAAATTTCGGAAATAATAGTAATAATAATAATAATAATAATATATATTGTTGCATAATCTTGCTGCTACTTCTGTCGCTGGTATGAGCATGAATCCTGGTGAGGGATGGTAACGTATATTTACCTTCGGTAGTTTAGTGGCTAGACTAGAAAGAGGTGTGGTAATAGCTATATAAACCATCTATAAAGGAGTGTAAAGGACAGACTGGTGTTTTTTGGTCGGACGCGATCGTTCTTGCCAGATCTGTTGAGGTTAAACTTTAGTGACTACTCTTTCGTGGTAAATTATTATTCTTAAACCTGCTGACCGTTTCCTGTCGAATTACCAACAGGGTTGTGTTGAAAGTTGCTGTTTTACTACTCTGTTCTGCCTGAAGATGAACTTTGTTTCTTTTGGTTTCTGAAAAAAGGCATACTCATGTTTAAATACTTGGAACTAAAGCTAATTTATATTATACTCTTTGTTTGAACCTAAGGACCTCTCTGACTTATGGGGACCCGTCCGTTTCGGCACTATTTTTTATAATTTCGCGATAAGCAAATTTGAAAGTTAGTTGGAAGAAGTTTTTTTCGCTATTAATTGAATTGTGGGTATTTGAAATATGGAGTCTCCGACAGCAGCTAAGTCGTTGTCTATTGAGGATATTTTTGAAATGACTGTTGAGGAGTTGAGGCAGGAAGCAGAGAATTTAGGGCAGGAAGTAAAGGGACTGACAAAAATACAGTTACAGAAGTTGTTAGCTAAGTTGCTGGGGCCGGTTAAAACCCCGATAGAAGAGTGGAAAATTAAAAGCAAAGTGTTGGAACGAAACGCAAAAAAGGAAGCTGAGGAAGAGGAACGGCGACAGATGAGAGAAGATAGAGAGCGTGAACGTGAATTTGAGTTAGCAAAACTTAAAATACAATCTGAAATTCAGGCGGAAGGGCGGAAAGACAGCCGAAGTTGAAGAACGAAAACTTAGAATTCAGGCTGAAATTGAGGAACGCAGAGCAAGAATACAAAGAGAGGCAGACGAGAGTGACCAAAGGTTCAAACATGAAGAAAAAATGAGAGCTCTCGAATTAGGAGGTGTGTTGCATGCGGCGAACGAGGATGCAGAGCGGTTCAAAATTTCCGTCGCTGTTAAGTTTGTTCCCCCTTTCGATGAGGGAGATTTAGAGCATTATTTAATGTCATTTGAAAAGGTCATGATTGTTCATAATTTCCCTCGTGCAAAGTTGGCTGCATTAATTCAGACAAAACTTACTGGCAAAGCTCAGAAGGTTTTTGCTGAATTATCTGTTGAGGCATGTCAGGACTATGATATCTTAAACAAGCGTTGTTGACCGCGTATGCCAGAGTGCCTGAATATTACCGTCGCCGATTCAGAACGTTGCAAAAGGAAAATTTAGAGACCTATTCAAATTTTGCGATTCGTTTGAGTCTACCTTTTCGAAGCTGGTTAGATGGTTCTACTGTTGGAGAAAATTTTGAGAAATTAACAGAATTAATTAAGCTAGAGCAATTTGTGAACTGCTTACCGATGTCAATTCATCGATGGATCATAGAGAAGAAAGCGTCTTGTTTAAGGGATGCAGCTAAATTGGCGGACGAATATGATATTATCTTTAAGCCCTTGAAAATGGATGTCGTGGGTGGCGCCAACTGGAGACAGCCCTTTGGTAAAAATGTGGGCTGGTCGAATAGCTTTGGGCCTAGCATTTCTTGTGTAGGGTGTGGCAAAGGTGGGAACTTGTTGAGCCATTGTAGAAACCGCTACAGTAATGCTGTTAGACAGGGAGAGGACGCAAATGAGGACCGGTTCGCAGGGCCCAGTTCTGTGCAGTTAGTTCAGAATACAATATCTGTTCAGAATGCAGATGGGGTTTCTTCTCAGGTTCATGAGCAGTATAGGCCTTTCTATTGTGATGCGGTAGTCTACAATTCTGATGGTTCACCGCGTTCGATAGTAATTTTAAGAGATACTGGGGCCCTTCAATCTGTTGTGAGTGAATAAAAATTGGCTGGGAACGAATTTTTGGACACCAAGAAAGTTAGGCTAATTCAGGGTGTGATAGGCGATACTGTGACGATTCCACTCGTTGAGCTTCATGTACACTCTGATTTGGTAACCGGTAAAATTTTGTGTGGATTGGTTAAAAGTCTCCCTCAAGGAATAACTCTATTGTTAGGCAACGACTTAGAATTGAGGGCCCAAATGACTTTAGGTGTTTTAACACGAGCGCAGGCAGCGACAGTTAATATTGATAGGGGTACGGGTGCGGTGAATGATCGGAATTCTAGCAGCGTGCATGAAGTAGCAGAGGAGGAGGTAATGGACTGTGACTTGGGTCATTTATTTGAACAGACCGACGAGGTATTGCCAAATGTGGATGAAATTGTGTCGCGAAGCGAATTAATTCGACTTCAGCGCAGTGACGTGTCTTTAAATAATTTGTTTGCGTTGGCTGAATCCGGGATTAGGGATGGTGAGCGTAGTTACTATGCATTAAGGAATGATGTTTTGATTTGGCGGTGGAGAAACAGGGTGCGACCTCTAGGTTTGGAGTTGACTCAAATTGATGAACCGACAGTGCGGCGACGGAAGTTGTTGCTTGTGGCACATGACTTACCTTTAAGCGGACATTTGGGTGTGAGTAAAACGCTTGATCGGTTATTGCGTCATTTTTACTGGCCTTTGATACATACAGAGGTTACTGTCGTACTTGTGACATCTGTCAAAGGTTGGGAAAATGTGATCAGCGAGTGCGTGCGACATTAGTAAGTGTGCCTGTAATTGCTAAACCGTTTTCTAGGTTGGCAATCGATATTGTCGGACCATTATCTCGCTGTGAAAAGACTGGCAAAAGATTTTTATTGACTGTAATCGATTTAGCCACTAGATATCCTTTGGCGTATCCGATGAGGACACACACTGCACAGGATGTTGCTACAGCATTGATACATGTGTTTACGATGTTTGGCTTTCCAGATGAATTATTATCTGACTGTGGTTCTGAGTTCATATCTGAGCTAATTCAAATTTTTTTGCATGAGTGTCAGGTTATTCAGTTGAAGACCAGTCCTTGTTATCCACAGACGAATGGATGTCTAGAGAAATTTAATTCGACGATCAAAAATATTATAAAAGCGGTTGGTGAACAGTTTCCTTGTTCTTCGGACGAAGTTGTTCTGTGGGTTTTGTTTGCTTATAGAGAGACCTCTGTGCAAGGTCTGGAATTTTTTGCTTTTGACTTGATGTTTGGCCGAGATGTAAAAGGCCCGTTACAACTGATTAAGCAGTCCTGCTTGAAAGGAGATGTTGTTCATGAGTTGAGGAAAACAAATTTGATCGAATTTGTGTTAAATTTAAGAGAACATATTAGATCTTCTATGGCTGTGGTAAATCAGAATGAATTGGTTGCAAAAGCGAAAGCTAAAAAGTGGTATGATAAAAAAATCCGCTCTGGCTGCATTTAGGAAAGGTGATGAAGTATTGCTCTTGTTGCCGTTAGTTGGAAAACCATTGCAGGCGAAATATTGTGGACCTTACAAAGTAATTCAAAGGTGAGGAGAGGTGGATTACATTGTGAGTACACCTGATCGTAGAAAGACTGAACGGGTGGTGCATGTTAATTTGATGAAACGGTATTTGTCGAGAGAGAATGATGGAGAGACGAGTTCTGATTCAAATACTGTGCTGTCAATTAATCGAACTGATGGTAATGCTGATCGTTTGTTTTTGAATAGCGTTGAAATGAAGCATTTAGATTCTGATCAGGCAAGACAACTGGCAACTCTGTTGTTGGAATTTCGGCTTGTTTTTCATGATCAACCGGGACGGACAATGGTGGTGAAACATCGTATCCAGTTGGTTGACGGAGCTCAACCAGTGAAGCAGTCGCCTTATCGTTTGCCACCGGATCGGTTAAAGGCGGTAACTCTTCAAATCTCTGAGCTGCTCAATTCTGGTTTAATTGAAGAGTCGGAAGGTCCATGGGCTGCGCCCATAGTCCTTGTGTCTAAACCTGATGGTGCGTTACGGATATGTACTGATTTCCGTAAACTCAATTTGCTCACGGTAGCTGATCCTTTTCCCATGCCAAGGGTAGAAGCATTGATTGATCGAGTGGGTGGCATGAAATATTTGACCAAGCTTGATATGACTAAAGGTTTTTATCAGATTTCTTTGCATGAGGATTCCATACCTTTGACTGGATTTGTGACTCCTTTTGGTCATTATCAGTGGCGGTACATGAGCTTTGGTCTAAAAAATGCTCCAGCATCCTTCTCTAGGTTGGTTCAGAAATTGTTTAAGGACATACAAACTTTCTGTGATGCATATATGGACGATATAGTCCTTTTTAGTCGTTCTTGGGTCGATCATTTGGATCATTTGAGAGATGTTTTGAGTCGTATTGCAACCGCTGGACTAACTTTAAAGTTGGCGAAGTGTGTGTTTGTCAATGCGCAAATAGATTTCTTGGGTCATGTGATTAGTTTGAACTGTGTACGACCTAGAGCGCAGAAAGTTCAGGCACTATTAGCCTTTCCTACACCTGTGAACAAAAAGCAGGTGCAATCTTTGTTGGGTTTGGCGGGGTACTATAGAAGGTACCTTCCGCATTAATCCGAGCTAACCTTACCATTAACTGATTTGTTGAGAAAAAACAAGAATTTTCATTGGTCGGACAAGGCACAACGTTCGTTTGTGGACCTGAAATCGCGGTTGGCTTCTCGTCCAATTTTAACACCGCCCGATTACACAAAAGCGTTTGGTTTGGCAGTTGATGCATCGCAGTTTTGTATAGGCGCTTGCTTTTTTCAGATTGCAGATGGTTTGGAACATCCTGTGTGCTACATCAGCCGGAAACTTCGCAAGCCGGAGATTAATTACTCGACAATAGAGAAGGAGGCCTTGGCGCTCGTGGTTGCGGTGCGAGAGTTCAGGGTGTACTTTGGGTCTTCGTTGGTGACGGTATACTCGGATCACAGTCCGTTACAGTTTATAAACTCGATGGCTAACTCCAACCAAAAACTCCTACGATGGAGCTTGGAACTCCAGCAGTTCTCATTGGACATAAGACATCGCCCAGGACGGTTGAATTTCCTTCCTGATTTGCTTAGTCGACCGAGTGTTGAATCTTTGGTTGCACAATAGTTTTGGGTTATGAATTGTTGTACCGAGTTGTGTGCATCAACTATTTAGTTCGGTTATGAGCAAGTCGTATGTTTCAGTTTGATGGGTGCTTTGGAATGTTGCAATGACCGTATTGGTTGGTGGAACGGTAATAGGTCATGACCGTTGTACATATAATTGTGATGTCAATAAGTTTACTGTTGTTTTTTTGATAGTTGCTTGCGTGCTTGTTCTACATTGAAATGTTAAAGTAATAGTTGCTAAGGATTGTTGTTTCATGTCGGTAACGTATGTTTCCTCTCAAAGTAGGGGAGGGATATGTTGCATAATCTTGCTGCTACTTCTGTCGCTGGTATGAGCATGAATCCTGGTGAGGGATGGTAACGTATATTTACCTTCGGTAGTTTAGTGGCTAGACTAGAAAGAGGTGTGGTAATAGCTATATAAACCATCTATAAAGGAGTGTAAAGGACGGACTGGTGTTTTTGGTCGGACGCGATCGTTCTTGCCAGATCTGTTGAGGTTAAACTTTAGTGACTACTCTTTTGTGGTAAATTATTATTCTTAAACCTGCTGATCCGTTTCCTGTCGAATTACCAACAGGGTTGTGTTGAAAGTTGCTGTTTTACTACTCTGTTCTGCCTGAAGATGAACTTTGTTTCTTTTGGTTTCTGAAAAAGGTATACTCATGTTTAATTACTTGGAACTAAAGCCAATTTATATTATACTCTTTGTTTGAACTTAAGGACCTCTCTAACAATATTCATATACACGCATTTGCACATACTTGCTCATACAGTCATACACGCATCTACTATTGACATATATTAGTACACACTTATGCACGCATACATATCCACATATATGCATACGTATATTCCACGCATACATACAGATGCTTATATATATTCGTGTATTTATATATTTGGCCACATAAACCGTGTGTCCGTGGCCTTCGTGAACTTAGCACATGTCCAATCAATCAACAACCATGGACTCATCGCCCGTAAACCTGTGTCTGATGTCTTTCTAACCACTTCTCTCCACACCGTCATTAAACTTGTGGAGACTTGTTCCACCCCATTCTTCAAAGGCATCTGCCATTATCTATGTGGTCTTCCTCTTTCATATGTTCCATTCATTATTCCATTATAGATATCATCTCAGAGTTCCATTAGTAAAGTTCAGTCACTGACCCCTGGATAATGTGTCCCGTTGTCTGTGCACAGCCGCTAAGCGTTTTCACACAAGTCGATGTTCTTGCTGTCCGTAAAGACTATGGTCACAGGTCACTTACGCGTAGGCCCACAACAATCTGGTTTTCTTCATAAGCAGTTTAAACAGATACACTTCATAGGATTCTGCAGAGGACTTTCAAAACTATTCAATTAGCGGCTGCTGCTGCAGCACCTGAGCAAATAAAGATCCACTCTGCCTTAGGTGGCAGTAGGAAATTGCAATTGCACTGCTGTACAACCATCGACATCGACTCCTCAATACATAGGAAATCTGCCATAGCCGCCAGTGTTAGGGTGATCACTAAAAGCTTTACGGATTATTATACGACAATAAAAATTTCGCTTACGCGCTATTATAGCACCGTCTTAGCCGTGTAATCGACTGCCTGGATTTTTTCAAGTAGGCTTATTCACACATCATATTGGCGGATGACAAACACGTTTATGGAAATGTGTAAGTACCAATATACCAGTGTTGTATGCAAGACCTTAAACTTCAAGACCAAGACGAGACCGAGACAGTGAGATGCCGAGACCGAGACAGTGAGGTACCGAGACCGAGACACTAGGTTCAAGACAGTAAAAGACAAGTGATACTATATAAAAGGCTGTAAAATACTAATTTATCAGTTTTCGGGAATAAGGTTCATTTGTAATTTCAATTTGAAACTTAATTATAATGTATATTGTACCAATTCCCAAGAACAGTTTTTATATTGCCGAGTGTTATCTTTTCCCATATTTCTTCTTCGGTCTATCTCTGAATAGTATAAAGAAAGCACGTCTGAAATCTTCTAGACGATTATAAACAAGCAAATTCGATACCAAATGCCAAACGAAATTATACATCAATGACAAAACAATAGCCAATAGCTATTGTTTGTCAACAGGCCTAACTTCAAATTGCATAAATGCAAACTTCACAATTTCAGGTTCTCTCTCAGACATTTTGCCACTTTAAGACAATTGAATTGATTTCAGTATCATGTGACTCGCGCGTTAACCTGAATTACCGTTTCTTATCGAGACCGCTTGTTCGAGACAGAACAAGACTTTCACTTCAAGACAGTTTCTAAAAATTCGAGACACTACCTCGAGACCGAGGCCGAGACAGCAGGCTTCCGAGACCGAGACACTAAAAAACTGTCTCGAGACGTCTCGAGACCGAGACACTTTCTCGAGACCATACAACACTGCAATATACTTACATTGCATTAATAATTGTTTGTATTAGGGCCCTAATTATTAATTGGAAACATTTTCTTTTGCTCATTGTGCATTGCTAAGCCTAATGTAATATTAAGTCTCGATTCAAATAACGCTTAACATGCATCATATGCTCGATAGTGTAGGCCTAATAACTGGACTGCCATTCGAGTGTTCTGGGATTCAAATCAGCCGGCGCCACCCAACCAGGCCACCCTCGTATACGCTGAGGCTAAGATAATGAAGTTGGTAACACTTAATACTCCAATCTCGTTTGAGGGACTGGTCCTTTTCTCCTCTTCTTAATATATGGCTTGGTAGAGAAAACGACCTTGTGAGATACATGTATTATATAATACGCTTTATTGATCGTTATCACTCATAGGCCTACATACATTGGTTTCGATCAATAAATTGATTCGCTGTCATCTAATCGGTACCATATCTTCTTAATCGCAGTTCTTTAGTTACTTATCACAGATTATAAATGGCGGGGAGAGGACTGGACAGAGGACACTCGCTGTCAGTTGGTCAAATGCTTCATATTCATGGCTGCATCAGGGATTGCTTAAGGAAATGCTCCTTTTCATTTCCTTCTTCCTCCCCTTCTTTCTCATGTTATTAGTCCTTCATTGTCCTGCTGTTGTTGCCGCTGCTCATATCGACGTACCGTAAGTTGTTATAAGTTGATCCGACTACTACTTCTGCTACAACAACAACTGCTGCTGCTGCTACTGCTTCTATTGCTACAACGACTACTACTATTGCGACTGGGGAGCTTAAATTGAAAGACTAGTATATGGTAATTCAGAATGATGGAAAGGTTTCCTGTGGAAGTCTTTCAGGTCATAAATCCTGAAAGGTGGTGCATTCTGCTCACGTTTAACTAATCGGTGTGCTTCGATAAGGGAAATGTAGGCCTAATTATTACTTGTAGCCTTTTGTTCGCCGACGTCTGTTTTGAGTCGCTGCGAATAATTGTTTCTCTTGAAAAAATGTGAGATCAGACAACAGGAAACTATATAATGTAGAATATGCATATAATTAAAACGCAAGTTACCTTGCTGAACAACTTCTGATGCAGGTATGCTAAGACTTATAGAACACTGCGCCGATCACGCCGTGCCGTGCATTTTTTGGGTCGGCAGCGCCGGCCGCCGCCGACCAAAACACGACCGACGTGCCGCCGCCGAAACTTGTAGGTCGGCGCACAGCTCTACACTGAGCTAGGTGTCCTAGAACAGTGACCAGGATGACGACAACACCTACTTTTGGCGAACGGGTCCGGCTACCGTAGTATGACAGTAGACTTCTTCCGTTTAACTGATTTTTTATTGCAAATCAAACAACCGACTACCCATCGGTAATCGTAACTGGAGTTCGAGTTCAGTGTCAGACGATCACAACACGGCTACTGTCCCGGTCCTTTATTCTGGAATGTTCCACGAAGCTCTTAGGCGACGACGACGACGGACGATGACTGCGGCCAACGACTCACATTCGTAGGCGACGAGCGACGACTAAGATCACACCAGCGACACGCAGTCAACTTGCGACCACGCAGAATGCTCGACGACAGCGGCCAAAACCCCTGGTGTGGCGACGACGATGACGACGACGAAAGACTTCTGTGACGGGAGAAACAGGCAGAGCGGCGGCCAACGACACTAAGTCGTCGGCAACGACGACGACGACAGACGAACTTCTGTGACGGGAGAGGCAGGCAGAACAGCGGTCAACGACACCTCTGCTCCTTCGGCGGAACTGCACTCTCGACTACTCTCTAACGGTTACCTCTGCTGCTCCGGACTGCTCTAGACTGCTCTTTTGATGACTATTTGCGATGGTTACCTCTGCTGACTGCTCTGGACTGACTCTGGACTGTTCTGTACAGTGACTGCTCTGGACTGCTTCCTTCTGACTGTTGATTTCGGCTCCGCTATTTATACAGATCTCCCCGAGCCAGCCAACTTTTCGACTCTGGGTCAACCAACTTCGCGTCAATTATTGTCCCAGTCAGCCAATTCGCGCCAATTATTGGGCCAGTCAGCCAATTCCCGCCAATTGGACTAACTGTTGGGCCAACTCTGTTGGGCCAATTTCGATAGTTCCCGTTGGGCCAACTATAAATCCCGTTGGGTCAACAGCAAAACCCGTTGGGCCAACAGCAAAACCCGCTGGGTCAGCTGCATTGGGCCAACTACAAACTGCGTTGGGCCAACTACATTGGCTCAACTGAAACAAATTACGTTGGGCCAACTATTCGACAGGGCCCTCCTCCTAACGCTTTGAGCGGCCAATAGCACCTTGATTAAATAGTAATTTAAAAAATAAAAATAATCAAAAATAACAAACATGTAGCAGACCAGGTTCGCTACATGCTATCCCCACCAAATGAACCATAAGTCCCCTTTTTGGACCCCAAAGAAAACTAGCAGGTCATCCTGGACCAAAACTAGAAGCTAAAACTTAGCTAGACTTTAGCTCTCCTTCAAATATGAAAGCAACTTCGTTTCTGGCTCACAGCTCACAGCCACCCGTAAATATGATCGTCCGGTGTCACAAATTATGCGCATACAATTTCACCCATTGCCTTTCACATAAAGCCGTCCTTCTGCTAATCTGTAGTGCAAAAGGGAATCATAACCTCATATAAAGGCTGCGATGCAAAATAATTATTCAACTTCCTGAGTTGCGACACTCAGCTCAAACCAGATTGAAAATCAACAAAATAAAGTTTACGCTATACAAGGACTGCATTCAAATTCTGTACTTCCTTCCGAAATCGACCTTTACGCCTAGAGGCGATCAGGATAACCACGATCAAATTATTGATCGACTAAATTAGAACGGCCAACAATTCAGCCAATCAGCGCACAGTCAAACTTTCGACTCGTGGTAGCCATACGTGTTTGGATTTCGAAGACCGCTGGATCTCGAAATTCACAACTAATCGAATAAACATCTATGCCTACCGCACTATTCCACTTAAATAATTTAATCGCTAAATCTTATCGTAGAACAAGAATCCTTTTTCTCAAAGAGAATCCCTAAAAATCGCTTGTTCTTAGAATTTCCTAAAGTCTGTATAGAACCATAGTTCCTCCCTTACAATATCTAGAATCGTTTACAGAGAATAAACGCTTGTCTCTACAACCAATCTTCCAACCAAAAACATATCTCTGCTTTGTAAATGCTGTCTTATCAGCATCATTCTGGGTTATCACCACCAACTCCCTCCCAAACCTAACGTGCTTAACCATGCAGACAAACAAGAGAATTCAAGCTTTCGCTAAATCTTAGCAACAGATAGTGGTCATTTTTAGGCTTATCATCAAGCTGTCTGTAACCTGTACAAAACTAAAGAGGACCATCCTTCTCAGCAAGAACAACAACAGCCCACTCACTCACGGCTGGCTCAATCACTCCTGTGCTTAACATTTGACTATCAATTGCCGTTTGATAAGTCAAAGGCTGTCGTCTCAATGGCCGACGAACAGGATGAAAATCTCCTGTGTCAATGAGATGTTCACACACAGTTGTCTTCCCTAAATCCTTCTCCGAAACCGAAAACACATCTGTACACGTTTCCAGCAGTGCTTCTAAACTTTTTCTTGCCTCTGGAGAAACCTCTTCTGGCAGATCGCTCATCAGATCGCTGACGACCGACTTCTCAGGGCTAACTATTCGTGAGACCTCACTATCTACACGCTCCGTTACTTCAACAGGATGCAGCCTACCGCTTAATTGGTACTTGCTCAACATTACCGGTTTGTCACCCAGATTTAAAACCCTAATCTGCGCCAAATCCTTCTGTTCACCAATGACCACCCTAGTGACCCGGACTCCAGGTTGAATTTCTCCAACCTCAGTCATCCATGCAGGGACGGGACTGTCGGAAACTAGCTGCTACGGCACCGTAGCAGTTAAGTCCCGACAGAAACAGTAACCTCTTCTGCTACAACTATTCTCCTACATCACGAAGAACCATTCCCTTTTACAAGAGAATTTCGCCTCCTTCCTACAAACAAGGCACCCGTACCAAAACTAATACGGCAGCGATTAACTCGCAACCATTCCATCCCAAAGAGGGGTTCAAACACTTGGTCAGACACCAGGACCCGTGAAGAAATGCCAAAACCTTGCCAAATGTTTAAAGGAATCGTTCATCCATTTCTGCGGCAGAAGATTCAGCTGCACTTGAACTTGTCGGTTGTTGCTGGGATCAACGAGGCAGACAGCAATATCTCGAGAAGTGACCAAGACGTCTACAGTTGTAGCAATCTCGACTTCTTCCAGCGTTGGCAGGATTACTCGGGCGGTCCTGATTCGCTGTAGTTTCGACGAAGTTGGACGCTCGTTCCACGCCCTGAACTGGCGTGAACTGACCCCGAAGATCCTCCAACTGACGTGTGATCTTGCCTTCCATTTCTTCTCTGCCACTTCGACTGCGCAGCAAAGAAACCGTCCAACTGTCTCTGAAGTTGAAGGCTCGCATCGGACTCTTGAGTAGCCCAAACTCTATTCGCTGGTCTCCAATCCTCTTGATCCGACATCTGCTGATACGTGTTAAATCGAAGAGCCACCCGATAGGCTTCATCAATTGTCTTTGGTTCCCTCTCCCGAACTTTGAGAGACAGTTCTCGGTCATGAATCGCTTCCAATAAGGCATCACGAGTGAAGATCTCGGTGGTCTCACTTGATGGCACCGCGTACGCGAGCACCACCAATCTGCGAATGTCGTGCAACAGATCACTTAAATTCTCATCAGGACGTTGACGACGGTAACACAGCTGGGCGCGGAAGGTCTCAGCTTGGCCTTCCAACCCGTGTCGGTGTCGCAACCGCTCCACCAACTGACTGTACGTAACATCTTCTCGCGCTCCAAAGTCCCGGAGGAGTTGAGTGGCGGCTTTGTACAAAGCACAACGCAAGAAGTCCACCTTATCACTCCACTCCCTCCACCGATTGTGACGGATACACACCTCGAATTGCGATCGGAACGATTCCAATGACCCCGTTCCATCAAACTTGCCGGGCTTCAAGGCAATTTTGTTCCGACCTATCAGACGAAAAACATCCTCTAGTATGTTCCGATGTATGTCCGTCGCGCTCGGTGTCGACGTCGTTCTATTCTTCTCACGATTCTCTGCCGAAAATCCCAGAGAGTCGTAATCAATACCTTCCCAGAGTTTCCGTGAGTCCGCTCTGAACCAATCCATGGCTTCCGTTACTTCTCTCACAGCAGGCGTTGAAGACGTCGGGTGGCTGGACGGTGACGCAATGTTTACCAACGTGGAAAGGTCCTCCATCTTTGTTGATTGCAATCACAGACTGTCCAGAATCAGTAGCGACGAAACAGTACCAATCCCACTTCTAGTATCACTTGTGACGGAACACCCCCTTTGTTGACTGCCTAGGGACGTCCTCCTTACTATTGGGATATTGGTATTTGGCTAGGTATCCTCGAACAACGACCAGGATGACGACAACGCCTAGTTTTGTCGAACGGGTCCGGCTACCGGAGTAAGACAGTAGACTTCTTCCGTTTAACCGATTCTTTATTGCAAATCAAACAACCTACTACCCATCGGTAATCATAACCGGAGTTCAAGTTCAGTGTCAGACGATCACAACACGGTTACTGTCCCAGTCCTGTATTCTGGAGTGTTCCACGAAGCTCTGAGGCGACGATGATGGCTGACGATGACTGCAGTCAGCGACTCACAGTCGTAGGCGACGAACGACGACTAAGACCACACCAGCGACGCTCAGTCAACTGACGACCACGCAGAATGCTCGACGACAGCGGCCAACACTCCTGGTGTGGCGACGAGGATGACGACGACGACGATAGCTGTGCCAGCGACACGCAGTCCACTGGCGACCACGACGATGGCCCAATGATAAACAAAGGCGGCGGTCAACACCCCTGGTGTGGCGACGACGAGGACGACGATGACGACGAAGTCAGCTACGCTAGCAACACAGTAGCAACACAGTAGCAACACTACGCTAGCAACACAGCTACAGACCAGGGCGGCCGCCAACACCCCTGGTGTGGCGACGACGATGACGACGACGACTTCAATTACGCTAGCGACACACAATCAACTAGCGACCAGGACGAAGGCCCAACGACAGACGAGGGCGGCGGCCAACACCCCTGGTGTGGCGACGACGATGACGACAGACGTCTGTGACGGGAGAGGCAGGCAATGGGGCGGCCAACGACACTTCTGCTCCATTGGCTGAACTGCACTCTCGATGACTCTCTGCTCCATCGGTTGAACTGCACTCTCGATGACTCTCTGCGGTGTTCTCTCTCTGACGGTTACCTCTGCTAACTGCTCCGGACTGCTCTGGACGGCTCTCCTCTCGACTGCTCTGGACGGCTCTCCTCTCGACTGCTCTGGACGGCTCTCCTCTCGACTGCTCTGGACTGCTCTGACTGTTGATTTGGGCTTCGCAATTTATACAGATCTCCCCGAGCCAGCCAACTTTTCGACTCTGGACCAACCAACTTTGCGCCAATTATTGGTCCATTCAGCCAATTCGTGCCAATTATTGGGCCAACTGTTGGGCCAACTGCAAATCCCGTTAGGCCAACAGCAACACCTGTTGGGCCAGCTGCCAAAACCGTTGGGCCAACTCTGTTGGGCCAAATTTCGATAGTTGGGTCAACTATAGACCCCGTTGGGCCAACAGCAAAACCAGTTGGGCCAACTGCATTGGGCCAACTGTAAACTACATTGGGTCAACTAAGACAATTCCTGTTGGGCCAACAGCAAAACCTGTTGGGCCAACTGCATTGGGCCAACTACAAACTGCGTTGGATTCGACTCCATGACTTCAACATCTCGTAGCCTGCACCCTCACCCGATGGCGCTGTCGACCCGTTTGAGTCTGGCGCCAACCCCATCTTCGGGTTGCGTTCCACTCACTCCAGATGACTTTCGTCTGGAGTTACTTGCGCCGTTCATGGCTGCAATATTCATCTAAATCGCCGTGTCATCTTAAGGTTGTTTTTGCTTGTGTTCATCTCGCATCCCGGCCCTGTTCGTGTTTTTTCCTCTCCTCATTGCTGCCCACAGGTTTCAATATGAATGGCTGAAAATTAACACTTTCTTTTTCAAATTATATATCTAAACTTTTATATAAATTCTATGTTTTTTATGTTTTACCTTGTATCCATAGTGCGTTTGCAGACGGTATTAAAGATTATACTTACTTACTTACTTAACATATCACATTCAAGATTCGAACATATCACATTCAAGATTCGAACAAATCACTTCAAGATTCAAACATTATCACATTCAAGAATCGAATTATCTCTTCAAGATTCGAATATGTCATATTCAAGATTCGAACAAATCAACATTCAAGATTTGAACATATCACTTCAATAATCGAACATATCACTTCAATAATCGAACATACCACTTCAAGATTCGAACATCTCACATTCACGATTCGAACATATCACATTCAAGATTCGAACAATTCACTTCAAGATTCAAACATTATCACATTCAAGAATCGAATTATCTCTTCAAGATTCGAATATGTCATATTCAAGATTCGAACAAATCAACATTCAAGATTTGAACATATCACTTCAATAATCGAACATATCACTTCAATAATCGAACATACCACTTCAAGATTCGAACATCTCACATTCACGATTCGAACATATCACATTCAAGATTCGAACAATTCACTTCAAGATTCGATCATATCACATTCAAGATTCGAACAATTCACTTCAAGATTCGATCATATCACATTCAAGATTCGAACAATTCACTTCAAGATTCGAACATATCACATTCAAGATTCGAACATATCACTTCAAGATTCGAATATATCACTTCAAGATTCGAACATCTCATTTCAGGATTCGAACATATCACATTCAAGATTCGAACATTCACTTCAGGATTCGAACATCTCACATTCACGATTTGAACATATCACTTCAAGATTCGAATATATAACTTCAAGATTCGAATATATCACTTCAAGATTTGAACATCTCACTTCAGGATTCGAACATATCACATTCAAGATTCGAACATATCACTTCAGGATTCGAACATCTCACATTCACGATTTGAACATATCACTTCAAGATTCGAACATAATATATCACCGATCCTATAAATCATTGCATTGGCTGCCTATTCAAATAGATCGACTTTCAAGACTGTCTACAACTCAGGATGCATTTCGCAACGGAGTTGCTCCTAATTCCCACCACTGCTGCCAAACACAAATCGCAGCTTATGTGTAACTGTAAGCCTATTGGTGCATATTGAACATATCACATTAGAACATATCACATTCAGTTAATTGATTTACAACGAATGAACCATGTCGAAACCAAAATCTACTCTCTGTTCAAGATTAACAATTGCGAACAGAGTCAACAAAGGAGAGCAATGTGCTGTTAATTCCTTGCGATGTTTCGATGTCCTGAGCGAATAAATAACAGATGACAGCCAGATGAAAACGACAAAGATGGTGGCATTTAGATGCAGGAGTTAATCATCTGCAGTAGTTTCTAGCACTTAGACATCTGAGACAACAATCAATCCAACGGATATTCAATTTGATTCGGATAGTTAGTCTGTAATCGTTCGTCGATGCGTGAAATACATCCGTCCAAAATGCTGGACGTCAGAGAAGTAGAAGAGACAGATACATTCATTGATTTCATGGACATAGCATAGGCACTCGATGGCTGCTCAAGGACCCAACAAGTACCAACGGATTCGGCCGAGAGAAGACGACGATGGACGTCAGAAGAGCTGAGCATCAAGGAATCATTAGTCCTCAATATCTAATTAGCCTACAGTGGAGAACGGACGACTGCAGAAGCGAATGCAGCTGGCTGATGTTTCTTAGCAGAGACGAAACGGAAGTAATTAAGCAATGGCCATCAGAGACTCACGCTGACCCACGACGACCGCATTCACCGCAACAACAACGACGACGACGAATAATGACGATGATGGCGATAACGACACGCATGCGCAAGCAGAATTGAGTTTATAATGAAAAGAATTCGTTTCATTCCTTTCTTCATGCCACCCCCAAACCGCCCCATTCCTTCGTTTGTCTTTTGTCTTACTGAAACACTTAACAGTTTAAGAATTAATGATTGCAACAGGATGCTCGTGACACACATGGAACAATTAACAATAAGCGCTAAGTCTTGTCGTCAAACCTTGCTAGCTACTGGAGCAGCTGGCCATGGCTGACCTGCAAATGACCTGATCAAGCAATCGTGTGCGTGTGTGTGTGTGCGTTTGACTGTGTATTTGTGTGTGCGCGTGTGTGTGTGCGCGTGTGTGTGTGGTTGGGCGACGCTGAAGAAGATTGAGAAAGTCAGAGGCAAAATCGCCAGTCTGTTTATCAACGCAAATGTTACAGAGTCAGCGATGAGTAGCAGGTCATTTGCAGGTCAGCCATGGCCTTAGAGGGGAGAGAATGGAGACAAATGCATTAAGAATAGGACAGAGGGCATTTGATAAGTAGGCAGACGATGTAGGAGGACGATAGATGTTCAATTGCTCATAGTATAATATATTAGTTTGTAGACAAAGAGAGCAATCTGACAAAAACGCAGGAATGCTGATATTGTGAGTGATAAAAATTGTAAAATAAACATTTCTGTAATTTATAAGGATCTGGGCAATAAATTGACAGTTGTCTTTGGGTGGTAAACATGACTGTGTGCCTTAGGTCTTAATTTGTGAATGGAGATAGGATGGAGTAAAGATAGGAGCTGGCAGAGTTAGGGCTGTGTAATATGGCGAAGATGAGTTTGGCGTCGGTCATGTGAGCAAACCCTGAGATTGGTTCGTTATTGACGTCGATAAAGGTTTCAATCGGGCCTCATATTGACCATCCGCCTTTCAATTGAAACGGACCTGATCAAGGAACACACACTGAACTCTACCGAAAACGTCCCATTTTTTATAAACTGCAGTTGATGATTAAGCCAGCTCAGTTGTATGTGAACATGGTTTCTGATATATTATGTATCTTATGAATTGTCTTCTTGGACCAGATAATTTATTATGAATTTTTCGTATGGCTTGGCGTGACCAGCGATGCGTCAAATTACCTTTGGTCGAAGGAGCGAGCGAGCGACCGATCGGGCAGAGACAGAAGTCAATCGGGCGACGATCGAGTGACATGGCGTCGGCGGCGTCGGCGTCTCTACTCTCGTCCTCTGCTCAACATGTTCGAGTCTCAAACGACGAAAGTCTGGCACGGCGAGATTAGGTCAAGACTTCATTAGACGAATAGAACTTGCATGGCCAGAAGGAGTAAGAGGAGTAGGAGGAAGAAAAGGAGGAGTAGGAGGAGAAGGGGATTGAAGAAGTGAAGAAAAAGGAGGAGGAAGAGGCAGAGAAGGAGGAACCGGAAGAGAAGGGCAAAAAGTCGAAGGAAAAGGAGGAAAACGAATAAGCCGAGAAGGATGAAGGAGAAGGAAAAGGCGGAGAAGGAGGTAGAGGAGGAGGAGCAAGAGGAGACGGGAAAGAAGGAGAAAGAAGAGAACGAAGAATCGGAGGAGTAGGAGGAGGAGGTGTAGGAGGAGAAACAGAAGAGGACGAGGAGAAAATCAGATGGGTAGAGGAAGTAGAAGAAGAAACAGAAGGTGGAGAATGACAAAGTGGAGGAAGGGGAGGAAGAAAGTATAGAGGATGAGGAGGAGCAGGAGCAGGAGGAGGAGGAGGAGAAAGAACAGGAGAAGCAGAGCAGGAAATGGAGAGGGAGGGATAGAATAGACAGGAGGAAGAGAAAGAAGAAAGATGAGAGAATATGGGAGAGAAAGAGGAACAGGAGGAAAAGGAAGAACAGGGTGAGGAGGAAAAGGAGGAGAAAGTGGAGCAGGTGTAGGAGGGTCGACGCTTCGAGTAATCGCAGATGGATCTGAGAGGAATTTAATAACATCGTAATCAGTCGGTTGATGTCGCTTCTTAAATGTCGCCATCCGCTGACCATTTGCTGTTGGCAAACACAGACATTTAACTCAACGCCAGACGAAGGTGATGGTCGTCATTTCATGAGACTTTAACTATCAACAGACCCGTCGAGAGGGGGCAAGGGGGCAATTGCCCAGGGGCCCGGCGATGATTGGGGGGCCAGGCCGGGCAATCAGCTTATAAAATAAAAAATCTCAAATTTATAAAAAAATTGATTTATTCCTTTTTAAATGTAATATTACTGAGACGTAGGTACAATCAGTTCCAACTCCAACCATCTAAATATTACCTTACTTATTATTCCTTTGCCGTGAATCGCGCCAATTTTTGTCTAAAAAAGAACTTTCTTCTGCTAAATTTAGCGTTGTGCGCTTTTAGGCCTAACTAAAAGTAAATGTATTTTCGCTGGTAACGATGGAATAATTATAGGAGGCCTAAGCAGAAATCTGGAGCACACAAACGACGAGAAAAGTTAACTCGTTTTAAAATGCGAAACTCGGTATTCGCACATTATCTCAGTTTTAAATTTCAAAGAAGACAAATCGGAGCCCTTAATCACTTCTACCTTTGTTGATTCTAAGCAATTAAGCGGACATGAATATAACGGAATGGACGGAAATGAAGTTAGTGGTCGCGTCATAATTCCAAAATGATGACAGTAGGCCTATGAATAAATTGACGAAAATTTTACAATTATGGAAACTGTAAAAAGGCCTGGGTTTGATGTTAGCACTCTGCCTTCTGAGTTCATACGTACACAAACGATATAGGCTATTACGAAACGGTCCTCCTAGAGACATCCAGACTGTTTTCCATGCGATGGAAAGAGATCTTTAGGGTTAATTGCAGCGCCGGATTTACCACTAGGCCAACAAGGTCCCAGCCTAGAAACGGCAAAAGTTAGATCTGTTTAAATGTAAAAGGTAAATGATATCAAGCCAGTGGACTAAGGAAGGAATGTTTAATCATTGTGTTATAAACTGTTATTTTAAAATTTAAACTAATACACTAAATTAATTCTAATTATTTATTTTCATTTTTACTGGAAACAGACTGGCCGTGCTGGTTTCCCTTTCTACGATAGGTCTGTTAAAATTAGTAAACCTCAATTCTCGATTTCAATTTTGGGAGAGGTGGCATAGAAATCTTGGCCTAGGGGCGGTAAATTGTTAAATCCGCCCCTGGTTAGTTGTACGATAGAGTTACGACTCACGAGAAAAGCGACAGTCGTTAGATTTTTTTTTAAATTTCCAGTATAGTCTAATGATAGGCCTACATATTGTTTAGATAGAGGCCCGTGACTGTTCTGTCCAGAGGCCCAGAATTTCTCTCGGCGGCCCTGATTATCAGAAGCATAATTATTTTCCAAATTAACAGCCCGAAGAAATTACTTTGAGAACTAGAATTAGAAATGTAGGGCCTAAATGTTATAATTGTTTTTCTATAGCGACCGAATGTGGCCTGTACCCAGCTTCTCACTCGATCTTCAATGAATTAATTGAGTGAGTGAAAGCCTTCTCTATAGCTATTCACTTCGAAGGTTAATATGATTTGATACTTTATAAGAAGCATGGTTATCCTTTCAGACACTGATAACACTGCTCCGTAAACTTGATCCTTCTGAGAGAACCTACTTTCGTCATTTGGTTGCTATTATAGGCGCGTTGATAGCCATTCTAATTTCGTTGTAGGGCCTATTGAGCGTTTTCGAGTAGGCACCTATTTTTTTGTGCCATCTATAGGGTGTTTTGCCGCAAGTCGCCTTTGCCTAAGTGATCACACCCATCCTTCCAATATACGGTCGTGTGCCATCTAAAGGGTACGGACCAATTCTTCTGACATACAATGTAGGCCTACCTTTGAGTCTGAGCCACACGAAGTTACGAACATATCCTTCTGACATACGATTGAATATGAGCCATGCGAATAAATTCTTCTGATATTATACGTCGATTCTGATTCATGTACGTCGTCTTCCTTCGGGTGTTTTCGCTTCGGTGCAGGACATCCGAGGCTGGCCATTGAAATGACCTCGATCGTTTGTTATTGGTGCTTCTTCAATACACCGACCGACACATGACGAATGCCTTTCCGCGTACTTCTTACGCCTCGACTGCAAACCCGACATAGAACTATGCTAATATTTGTAGAAATAAGTGACTAAGCTTACTCGTCGATCGAGCCATCGCGTTTGCCAACGCTGTCACCTGTCGCCGTCAAATTGTATCGACGCAACTGGTCCAGAGGGTCTGAACATCCATGTCAACTAGAGACGGAAATTAGTTGGCTGATTCCACACGTGTGCGTGGGTCCACCGGTGTCACGAGAATTCGTCTACAGCCTGCCCACATTTCATCTAAGTAAAAGCGGAATTAGTTAAAAAATTCTTTTCGATTTGGAGCTGGATAGATAAAAAAGATGACTGCTTAAATGGAAGTTGGATTAATGAAGACGTTGCCGTTTAAATGGATTCGGGAATGATGAAAGGAATCATCTTCTTTTTAGATAGACATTTTTCATCAATCCAGCTTCAACTTAAACTGCATTCTTTTCATCAATCCAGCTTCTATAGCTAAAACCTTTTCATCATCATATCCACTTCCATTCTTTTCAACATTCCAGCTCATAGTTAAGATCTTTTCGTTATTCCCGCCTCCATTTAAACGGCCTACTTTTCATCAATCCCGCTTCTAGTCAGATGGAAATCCTTTCATTAATCCAGATTCTAGTCTATCGACGTCCCCATCCCCATTTAAAGGGCATTCTTTTCATCAATCCCGCTTTTAGTCACGCAGCCGTTTTCATCAATCCAGCTTTCTAGTTAAACATAATTTTTTTCATTCCGGCTTCCATGTGGTCTGAGATCTTTTCATCAACCTAGCTTCTAGCTACAAGGAAAATTCTTTTCATCAATCCATATTCTAGTTCAAATCTGTTAATCATTTCCGCCAACATTTAAATGGCATTTCTTTCATCAATCCAGTTTATATTTAAACAGTTCCTTCCTTTGATAGATCCAACTTCAGTTAATCATAAAGGTTTTCATCGTTCCCCGCTGCCATTTAGGCTGAGATCTTTTCATCAAACCCGCTTCCATTTAAGCAGAAATATTTTCATCGTTCCGACTTCCATTCAAACAGGAATCTGTTCTTTAATCCCACTTCCATTCACACTACATGCTTTTTCATAACTTAGTTAAAATATTTTACTCATTTCCGTTTCCATTCAGGCATAAATCTCTTTACCAATACCGCTTCCATTAAGACAGCATTCTTTTCATCAAGTTACTTTCTGGTTAAAATCTTTTCATCAATACCGCATCCATTGTAATGGCACCCCTTTCATCGAGTCCGCTTCCATTTAAAGAGAAATCTTTTCATCAACCCAATTCCCAATAACATATAGTCTAAAAATAGTCTAAATTTCTTTTCATCTATCCCGCTTCTTCGTAGACGAAGTGCGTTAAAGGAGAGTCGGGGGACGAGATGTCGCAGTAGACGAAAGGACTGTAGACGAATTGTGGTGGAACCGGGTCCACCACTGTAATACTAATGTCTGTTCGGAAGGGTGTAAAATACTCTAATATATAATTGGGCGTTGATCATGATATGCGAAGGCCATTAATATTCAGAACGGCAAAGAACACTTTCATTCAGTCTTATCCGATATTTTGATGATTGTTGTTCTCGAACTGTATCAGCAATTTCCTCGATACTGGTCAGTTTAAGAGAATGCAGGAAAGGTTTACGACATATTAGGAGAAGAAGCGACAGTTTGAGAATGCGAATGAAGAAGAAGATAGGATGACGACGCAACAGCCGATCCTGACATCAGTTCTCTATCGATTAGACCAGAACTGAAACGGACTACGACGAAAGCCTCTTAAATCAGCATCCTCATTAGCATATATACTATGTCAAATTAACCTATGGATATGTGTGTGTACGTTAGCTGCAGCCATGCGCTGGCGCTAGATAAAGGCTCAACGTCCATCGCTTCGTTTTGCCTACTATCTTAGCTGGCCAAGCTGTCTGGCATCATTTCACCTCTTTGCCCCTCGTACTGCAATGGTTATGGGCCGACCAGTCGACCGTCCGTCCTTCCGTCCCTCGACCAATTACATGCCTGTCTTTTTTCTTTATCGTCGTCGTCGTCCTCTTCATCCCGCATCGTCGTCGTCTACCTCCTCTTGCGGCGCCTGCCATGCTCTCGTAGTCGCTTCCATCCACTGTCGTTCCCTGATAAGCAGCCTCAGATGAACGACGACGACACCTCCCTCTACTTTTTCCCTCTATTATCGCTCACCGTCTGTTCATTAAACCCGCCATTGTAAACGACGGTCGCAATGGCGTCTGCTATATCCGCTACATAAAACTTTCTTAATAATTGAAATTCTTGAAATTTGATATCCCCTTCTTCCAACATCTTTTGCTCAGAAGTGCATATACACGCCTCGATGGCGCAATTGCAGTTGTACTGCAGAGCAATTGTGCGCGAAGGACTTGCTCAAAGTCCCTACACAGTGACTGACGCCTTGTTGACGACTTCAGAACTAGTTATGTTTCAGTTCGATTTCGTACATAGTTTTAATCATTTATCTTTATGTTGTCTTTCTTTCTTTTGTGCTTTTGTTGATTCCATGTCTGCATGACAGGTTGCTGAGACAGCGATATTCCACATATGGTTGTTGTAGATATTTCATAGCATATATTTTTCCTACATAGGCCTATATATGTACATATTATATATGTATACATAATATTAATAATAATAATAATAATAATAATAATAATAATAATTGTTCCAATCGCAATAGAAACCTTCGGTCCCCTCAATAGTGAGGGCCTCGCCTTTCTGTCTGAGACTGGACGCCGACTTTCGACAACTACCGGTGACACCCGAGAGACAAACTTCCTTTTCCAGAACTTGTCGGCATTGATCCAACGTTTCAATACGGTGGCTTTTCAGGGCACCATGTCAGGATTACAGTCCACTGACAAGCGGCGACCCAGATAGCATGATGACAGATCCGTTGGCAATGCCAATGATGAATAATAAAAATAATAATAATAATAATAATAATAATAATATAATAATAATAATAATGATAATAATAATAAATATAATAATAATAATAATAATAATAATAATAATAATAATAATAATAATAATAATACACTATAATGATATAGGCACAAGCAGATTTGCTCACGGTTACGTGTCCTTTTATCGAGATGCTTGAATGGCACGCTTGGCGCTTTATGACAGAGGGCAGGCATCAGGAAACGCTGACCCAACCATGTGAGGCTTAAGTCTACACTACACGGTCCGTTACGAATTCCCAGGAAGGTCAATCTATGAAGAAAAGACACTGCCTGCCGCTGATAAACCACCAGAAGGCTCTTTAACCAATATCGAAACGACATAAGCGACTGAGCAGAACGAGCAGACGCTGTGCTCAGAAATTTCAAAATTCAGGTCCTGTACCCAAAGAATGTACAGTTCTACAATCTTGACAAAACCTGAGAAAAAGTCAGACTACGTACTCAGTTGAATAGCTATAACTTTTTTATTTATTTAGTTATGAAATCTGATATTGCCCTTCTTCCAACATTTTATGCTCAGAAGTGCACACGCCTCGACCGCGCAATTGCAGTTGTACTGCAGAGCAATTGTGCGCGAAGGATTTGCTCAAGGTCCCTACACAGTGACGCCTCGGACGGGGTCGAACCCGCTCGCTCAGCGTACACTCTAACCAATCGGCCACCGTGCCACACTCGTGTAAACACAAGTTGTTTTAAATTCTCTGGTTCAGTGGTTGATCGAAACTGTCAACAAAAGCTTCCCTTAATGTGAAGCCACGCAGCGATTTATATAGGCCTACATGAGATAAGACGTTAATGCTTCGTTAATGCCGACACAGCAATTAGAAATGACACAAAATGAATAATAAAATTTAAGAATCAATGGTTTTGAGACCTGGGGGTCAACCGAAAATTATTCACATCTCCATTTATCATCAAACTAATCATTCCTACTCTTCTAATGGCATCTAAAAGCCTGAGTTGATACCTCTGAGTAAAATAAAATTATTGAACTGGCAACCACACTCTTCCTACATAATGACTGTCCTGAGTGTGAGGCTTTCCTCTGAATACGGCTTACAACATGCTGCTTGCTCAAATGTAGCTTTTGAGAAATTGAATAAAATTTGACGAATCTTATGCAGATGGTGTAACTGACTGAAGACGGGTCCTCGGTTAGGATTGTTACTGGATCACTCTGAGCAGAGACCCAAGGGACCACGTGGGATCGGGTCTAGTGGATCCAGATGACGGATGACCTGCCGAACTTCGGACAGGCCATCCGTCAAATCTCGCCTTACTTAATGCCGTGCAAAGCGGCCACTGTAATTAGCGTGAGTATCGATGCACGCCGCCCGGCCAACGCCGAATAACATAGTTGGCTAGGTAAAGTATTCAGGTTGGAGAGTGGCATCTGTCCACTGCACTGTCCATCTCACAATTCCCTCCTGCAGTCGCAAAAGCCAGGGCATTTCTCAGGGGTCATCGCTTCTTCCGATGCCCCGTCGCTCAACATCACATGTCGGCCACTTCCATCATCCGCCAATCAGGTCCACAATCTGGCCCTCAAGCGATGAGGTCGCAGAGATGCATTAGCCGAAGAGCGTCTTTAAAGGAGTCCATTGCATGTGTGGCGACCGCTATGCACGTTGACATTCAACAGTAGGCCTATATTATATGCATTGGCTAGCAGCCACCAAGTGAGTCATCTAAGTGTGACAATATGACAATCTTAATTAAACAGAGCCTGCGAAGATAGGATTTAACTCATGTAACTCAACTTACATCATCATGAGTCGAGGAAGACTTGAGTACAGCTAATAAATACAAAGGAGGCAGAAGTAACCCTCACAACATGGAAAAAATCATTTACGCAGACTACCCAACGGCGCACAATCACCAAAATGCAATTGTACAAATCGTCTGCACGTCTGCATACTTGGATGTATCAAGGCACTAAATAAAGTTCGCTTTAAGTAGGGCCTATCTCAAAAACAAGATGAAAGTTCGTAAGCAGGCGTTATTTCGAAAAGAAGATAAAAGGTCACTTTAAGTGTCTCAAAAAGAAGGTGAAAAGTCGCTTTAAGTATCTCAAATTGAAGATGAAAGATCGCTTTGCGTATCTTTAATTATCTCAAACTGAAGAAAAAATGTCGCTTTAAGTATCTCAAATTGAAGATGAAAGGTCGTTTTAAGAATCTCAAACAAAAGATCGCTTTGAGTATCTTTAATTATCTGAAAATGAAGAAAAAGATCGCTTTAAGTATCTCAAAAGAAGATGAATGGTCGCTTTAAAATCTCAAAAAGAAGGTGGAGTCTCTTTAAGTATCTCAAATTGAAGATGAAAGATCGCTTTGCTTATCTTTAATTATCTCAAACTGAAGCAAAAAATGTCGCTTTAAGTATCTCAAACAGAAGATGAAAGGTCGCTTTAAACATCTGAAAAAGATGAAGAAAGGTCGCTTTAAGTTCAGCGCACTGAAAAAGACAGGTTGTGAGCTATTCCACGTAGGTAGTCAATAAGATTGCGTTCCTTCTAGTTTCTGACGACGGTCAGAATCCGTGCATATGAGTCAGCATATTTCTTTCTTGGAGGTTGTGATCGATGATCAGCCAGAAATTGATCGCAGTGAACTTGTTAGTTGTAACGCTTGTTCTCTCTGAATAATTGCATTTCCAAATGGTTGAATGAAAACTTCCAACTTTCGACTGAAAACCCCTTAAGCCTACATTATGTTATTTTATCTAGGTCCACTTATATATAGCCTACATTTTCATGTCTTACCATTAGGTATACTATCCGGGGATTATTGTCCGGGGGTTATTTGCATTGGGGGTATGTCCGGGGGGTTAAATTTATCGTCATAGTCCCGGGGTTATTGCCCGGGGGTTATTGTCCCGGGGTCCTGTCACCCGCATATATATATTGTGCTTAAATATATACTATACTGGCTTTCTAATTCTATCACTGCGCATACACATCCACAAGGTCCTCTTTCTAGTTTCCAAAGCTGGGCGCTACGCAGTTCCCTGGCCCGAAACATCTCTCTTACCTGTGTATACGACTGAATCGCGCGAGAATTGGGTTCATGAAGTAGGTATATGCACGGATGGTTGGTTCATCTGTCTATTTGTCCTGTCTGCGAAGACGACTTAGACTTAAATGATATTCAACATAGGCCCCAACAACTATTCTAGTTAACTATAATTTGGTCAGCAAATTTTGGTTTGTTGTCATATACAGACTTGTCGAAACAGATGTTGCAGGCCAAATGCAAAAACGCCTATTAGAATAAGTGTTAACTATTTAAATATTTGTAAAATATAGGGTGACACAAAAGTTCGTTAACCGTTTTAAAACTTGAATATCTCGGTCAAAATGATTCAGATCTCTTAAATATTTTTCAGGCCTATACACGGCTCAAATGTATTATAGGTCTAACCCTAAATTTTTTTACTCGAACGTGCGTTAAATGACATGATAGCGAACACCGCGGCGCGTGAGAGACATTTCTGGCTTGTGCCTGGATATGACGCAACCATTATTGACGCCGCTTAATTGACATCGACACCGAACAAATTTGGCTTTGATCAGATGTACACCGGCACAGATGAACACGATGCATGCGTGCACTCTGAATGTTTTAACAGCAAGTGACCAATTATTTGCTATTGAAACAATTACTCTTGTTAGCAGATTTTACATGGAATTTAATTTCTATTGTCGATGCATTGTGTGACTGTACCAGCGGATGGATATTTGTGGTTATTTGTGGAGAAGAATTTCCACCAAATCGCTGTTTCCTCCTAGAAAATATTCTGTCAGTTTGAGAAATGACGCGATGCTTATCAACAGAATTCCGGTGCCATGCAGATTTTTTGATGGCGCAGCGGTCGACTGTAATCACATCAGCTTCAGCAGCATCCGTATCTTGCATAAAGATCAGCAGAAGATGCGCCTGCAACAGAAGCAGCAGCAGCAGCAACCAATCTCCATTGAAAACAATAACCCAGTGAGAGGGTCGTCGTCGTCTTCTGTATCCGCTTCCAGTGTTCGCCGTCAAGCACTGAAGAAGCGACAGGCGGCGTTCAGTTCGTCCCATGTACGATGTATATGGACAGTGGACACGTACAGAGTTAATCCATCAGCAAACATCGCGGTGGCCGGGGGGTGCCAGTGGTGGTGGAGGAGTAGGTAGTGGTGGAGGCGGCAGTGGGGGAAGGCGAGCCGCCTCTACCACTGACGGTCGTCGACCGATGTGCAACACAGATCTGTAGATGGTAGAAAATGGCGATGAGGGTCCGAGGGAATGGGGGTTGGGCGGACTGACGGGCGCTTTGCAGCCATCGAGTCTGATGCGTGCATAGTCCTATTCGAGAAAGCGCATATGAGATGCCAATTACATCGTTTGCTCAAGTAATCGCTGCTTCTGTTTCTTCTCCGCCAACTATATCGCCCCATTCATCCAGTCATCGAATACACGTATGTATGTATATAGATCTATAGATCTATACATGACAGAATTCCGGTGCCATATATATTATATATATCCTAATATAAATATCCTAAAATTCGTTGTCGCCCCTCTTCGTCTGCCTCATTTCTTCCTCCTTTTCTCCACCCTTCGCTGGGGCGCGGCAGAAGCCTGTGAAGTTCTGGCCAATTTGAGAATTCGTCATGCGGCCCCGGATGCTGAGATGACCGCGATAATCCGACTGGACGGCGACCGGAGAACGCCGGTCGGTCGAGCGACGGACGGGCGGTCGGCGTCTAGGCCCAACCGTGTTGCCATCGGTGTCTGTCCGTCTCCTCTTCGTCGGAATTGGACGGACTCAATTTACGTTCACTTCATATTGTTATGATATCAACGCTTATTGATGGCGACACGGATCGGAGGTCGAGTCGGCAGCAGTCGCTGAAATCAATCTAGCGACGACGACGGCCGCCAACGCAGGCAGAAGCAGCCTTCCGACGACCGCCAACTGGATGGGCGAGATTACACCAGAGATTGGCCGATAATCCGGTAATTTTGCACAGGGTTTAACGCCAACATCAATGGACACATCAGCCCAGAACGTGCACTGGTTTAAGTAACAGTTATAATAAAAATTGTAAAAATAAATAACAATAACTAAATAAATAATAATAAACTTCATAAAAGTGCATTTACGGGCCACTAATTTGGCTAGATTTTTTACAACAATCCATCTTCTATTTGAGCAGGATTCTTTTCATCAATACAACTTCCATTTGAGCAACAGCTCATACATCAAAACATGTTCCCATCGATGAATTTTCATTAAATAATTGATCTCTTTTGTCGGGTGCTATTTTGTTGGGTTACGCTTCTCTTTACATGTATTGAAATCATATATAAAAGTATAACATCTTCTTAAGATTGTTCTTAATAATATTAAATGGTTATTCTACTTACAGGGATTGTCGTTACCTCCAGACACCATCAATCATACATCTTAAACCTTCTTCTTTTTTACACACACAACCTGCTGGATGCTATCTTATTCATGCAAGGTCCCTAACATTGTGGCCATGTCTTCAGTATTCTCCATGTTCCAATCTATTGCCATAGTGACACAACTGACTTTTAAAAAATCATGCCATGTTATGTATGAAAAATTTCAATTATCTCTTTTTAATTTATTGTTCACTCCAACCACAATGTCAGTAGACCTGAACAAAACTGCTTTTGGATTTGAAAGAAATCGGTTCATCAGTTGATAGGTTTATGAAATTACAAACGTTTTAGCCATCAACTTGGCTATTGTCCAGATTCATCAAAACATTTCTATCAAGCCTAACCCATGTGAAATTTCAGACCGTCTAACATTTAATCTCATTTGTAACCAGTGCTATTTCCATCCTTCTATGCATTCTTTTCTTTTCTGTCCTTTGTATCTAACCACCTGAAAGAGCTCCGTCTTCGTATGTCAGTGATTAGCTCCAGAATTCTAGAATCTGGATTGATCATCTGATAGCAGTGTTAAAATGTTGGTCACGCTGTCCGGCTCTACGACCAAAACCTACAAATAATTTGACACACATTGCTAAAATCTGAGGCTTCCTGGCAGATGCCTAACATCACAGAACAGTAATAACTTTCTACGCACAGCAACAATCCTGTTGCATAAACTCTTCAAAATCTTGGCAATGAAGACAAAAGAGGCACTGCAGCCCCATCTAAGCATCTACATGCCTATCTGCAGCCCCATCTACAGAGCCCTCTGCATTCGGTCCATTTGGCCCATTTGCAGGGTCATCTGCAGTCCATCGAAAGGTCTATATGTGACCAAATAGATAGGCCTAGCTGGAAGCCCGTTTGCAACCCCATCAACAAGCCCATCTCTTCAACAATCATGTATGACTATGACTAAAAAGACTTCTATACCTCCGCCATAATAATACACAGGCCATCAACCGATGGCGCACCAAAACAAATCCGAAATCCGGTCAAATCCAAGATCAGTCTTAATCAACAAATCACATAAGAAGACTGTCTAAGCGGGATAGGCAACTGCAAAAACTGTAGCCAAACTGTTTTAAGTGTAGCATTAAAAAATGTACTCCTAATTTGAAGTAAGCATTTTAATTCTGACAATAAAATTTAATATTTGAGAGTAAATTCTAAGCAGGTGAAACTGTCCCAGTAAATCTTACTGAAGTTTGATGATATTCGAACAACGTCACTGAGACTGTCCTCGTCACGATCTCTTGCATCATATTCTGGAATCTGACTGACCAAAACATTCAATTTCCTCTGACCTTTTACCAGAACTGCAATAAAATAATATTCCAGTTGCATCAAGCACAAGATCAGTTGATAGGTTTACAAAATTACAAACGTTTATAAGAACTTCTTCCCATTAACATCACAATGGGGTTGCAAATCTTCTGATTATGTTTTGAGTACCCCAATGTGTTCTGTAGTTTGACATTTTCTTCCATTAAAGCTGATCATCCCCAAATTGCAGTTATTAACTGTAGAGTGACTAAAGTCACCCGCAAACTGAAGAGAGACTCAGATCACCAAATGTTCATCTCGTGACTCCCTCAACCAGATTGAAAGCTAACACGACTAGTGCCATGGCAACTAATAAACGTAACATCAGGTTTGTAAAGACCCTATTACTAGGAATGAATATTAGAAAATGAAACAGAATGAAGAGACCGCATTGATGCCACAAGTCTTGAACGTCATGCGAACATGGACATCTTACTGAATGCAATGCAAGAAGTAGCATTCCCAACCAAATGGCAATGAAAACTGAAATAAGTGTTCATGGTAAAGTGCCAAACTAGCATTCCGCTCGAAGACCCTTGAGAGACTAGTCTCACTTCAGCTTTTCCATATTTTGAGCAAGTTGGGCTCAATCTGAATTCAGAGGTCACCATTCCAAACTGCCCTCCTATACTGTCTGTCAGCTTTATATCAGGGTTGAACCGAGTGTCAATTTCCTGCCGAGTCTGAGTTTTATGAGTTGAGTTGCATCGAGTTCGAGTTTAGAATATATGAAAACGTCTCATGCATTTGATTTTTAATTTGTCATTTTGCACAATTATTATGAAATTTTTCGACTTTGCATCAATTTACACTATGAAGTAGTAACTAATAAGTACTACTAGTAACAGTATCTGTGTTTTTTTAGGTAGGCCGATTGCTGTTTTGTAGACGAAAAAATCCGATTTCTGTTTTGAAAACAGAAAATTGGAAAGCCGATTTTTATTAAAAATTGGACCCGTTGTTTGTCCGAGTCCGAGTAATGCTGAGTACTGTGCAACTTGGGTGAGTCGCGAGTTGCAGTTCATCCCTAATTTATATGTAGTGGCTGTAGTCATTGTCCAGTCTCATCTCTTTCTATTGGTGCTTTTGACATATTTTCTGCTTATCATATGATGGACCATGAGATTCTGCTCCAGCGATTACATTTATCTTAAGGCCTGTCTGGTACCCAGATGATGGTCCATGAAGACTTCAGGACTCAATGTGCTGGGCAGGGCTTTTACCAGTACTGGAAAAAATATTGCCATAGCAATACCAATACTTCCTCATTAAAAGTAACGCAATACCAATACTTTTCAATATGCTTGCTGAATTCGATCTTAGCATAATTTATAATTCATGAACCGATAATTATAGAAAATTTCCTAAATTTCGCTAGTCACAAGGAATCCAGAAAAGAGAAATCGCTACTCATTATATTTCAGATGTCGCCCCAATCTAAATTTCGTTTCTATTTGAAAATATGGAGCTTTAAATATCCAATGGCATTTTTTTATTTTGTTGACATACCCGGTAGTTATTCGTAAATTTGGCTTCACGACTAAAGGTTGATGAATTAACTTGTTACCTAAACTTATTTAAAAAAGATTTAAAACTTCTGGCTTCCGAATATCTCCCAAAACTGTCGACACAAAGGAACATAGGGACTTTCTAGTCCTGTGCATATTGGTTCTTGGACCAATCACAATGTCTTTGAAGTAGTCAAACTAATTAGGCAAAGCACTTCTACTACACCAGTGAATTCAAAAGGATATAAATCTACTTTGGTCATTTCTCTATTTCTAAATTATTCCATTTGTTCGCACCAAGGTTTATATAAGGACGAAGGAGGCCGTATATGTATAGTCCTAAACTTATCAAAGCGCAACGATTAACTTCTCATATTTCTTGAGAAAGAATATAAATCTCAGTGAGAAAAAGTATTGGTATCGAGCATCCTTGACAGGCTAAAGAAAAGTATCGTGCTACACATGCAATACCAGCAAAATAAAACTATCGCGATACTCGCTGCGATATCGACAAAAGTATCGGTGATACCAAAGTATCGCATTATTTTAATGCAATATTAACAGCCCTGGTGCTGGGCATAAATTTGTGACTAGATACACTAACTAGAGGGTATCAAATTTTCTGATTTTCGTAACAGTGTCACCATTCAACCATCTCCCTCCCTGTCTCAGTTTCTGGAAGTTGGTGCATATAATGATGTTCTTAGCAGCATAGACAACCAATTAATGACTTTATACATGTACTGTACATGAATATAATACTTGAGCTAATTGAGACTTCAGTAATTAATGTGCATTATATTAGAGTACTAATAACCAATTATATACAGCTTATGTCTTAATTATGATGTGTCATAAGGTGCTGGTTAATCTGCATTAGACACCAGCAATCATAGAAACAATTAATATCAATAATAATAAATCATCCTATTAGTATTAAAAATATACTGAACCTGTTTCTGCTAACTGATTCTGATGACCAATTACACTATTGAAACCCAGAGTAGTAGATGACCTCTTATTGACCCCAAACACATGTGGGTGGTCTGTCTGTAAATAAATAAATGGAGTTAACAGCTATTTTTAATAATACCATGACTTCTGTCTGTCTGTCTCTTTCTCTCTTTCTGTCTGTCTGTCTCTCTCTTTGCCCATGGCTCTCTATCTCTGTCTCTTACTCTCACTCTCTGTCTTTCTCTCTCTCTCTGTCTCTTTCTCTCTCTGTCTGTCTCTCTCTCTCTCTCTTTGCCCATGTTTCTCTATTTCTGTCTCTTACTCTTGCTCTCCCTCTCAATCTCCCTCTATTTTGCTCTCTCCATCTCTCTGAGCAGTTCTCAACATATGTAGACTTGTCAAGCTATATCCATGATGCCATTTTGCATACCTAATTTGGTTTGCAATAGTCATACTAGGGTTCATGGCTACAAGGAAATGTTCAGTATTTGTGCAATACAGCCTGCCTCTATCATAGTAACATAGCAACCAATTGAACAGAATGGTCTGCAAGCACTTCCAGAACAATGGCAAAGGTTCATGTTGCACAAACAACCTATTCCCAGAGGAATTGACCCAACAACAGCAGAAATATGCTGGATCATGGAATTTCAGACAAGTCACATGGTTTAGCAGAGCCGAGAAGACTGCAAAACTGGATGGACATCACACAAAATAAGGCATGATTAATCCAGATCTTAACCTTTGTTTTGGCTGCAACAGAGAACACCTTAACAAACACTTAACAAGCAGATCATATTACATCTTTAAAACCGTGCTGTCCAACATGCAGCCCATGTGCTGGCTGCACGCTTTTAACTCTTCAGCGGCAAATGCGGTCGATTTCGACCGCACATAGAAAAACGAGTCCTCTATGCCGTATAACGCTATATATGTAATTCTATTTATATCTGCTAGGTAGAAGAAACACTGCTGAAGTCGATAAAATCCCTAACACGGGTTTTGTCCAAAATTTACATTCATACATTTAAATTTAAATACCCACGTCCCAACTTTGGCTTTGGCCCCTTCGCTGTAGTCAAATGTGCTTTTATTCATCAACCAAGTCCCCCAAAACTAAGTTATTACGTTCAGCGAATATTTTAAAGTTTCTTGAAACATATTTGCAGAGGTTTTGGGTTTGAAAACAAAGTCGGTGAGGCTGGATTTGTGTCATAGGTGTATAGCGAGACATGACATGCTGGGCCGCTTTCTGTAGTCTCTTTCTGTAGTCTAATGTTTTTATTCATCAGCCGTATTCAAAAGCTAAAATTATAGCATTCAATAAATGTTGTAAGGTTACATAAACACAAATATCTACTAGACTACGTTTGCCCATGAGGCAATTTGGGATTGGATTTTGGCCGCGGCGAAGTTCACACATTTTGAGGGTCGTTGTCATCATGGACAAGAAACAGTATAAGCTCATTTGTTGACCAAATTCTTTATTATATAAAGCATTAACCAGTTCCCACCTGTTAGCCATACAAATAGCTACATTATGATGTCTTTTCTTATGTTTATTCTGCTTTTGGAATATTTTTTGGAATTTATAATTTTATAATTTACATTTAATTTTTATAAAACTTTTAATATATTTATCAATTTTGAGTTAAATGCGTCAACTGATAAACATTTTCATTACAAATTATGATCAAGAAATATAATATGAACAAAATGATATATTGCATGCGCATATTACTGAAAATTTAAAGTGTTTTCATCTACATAAAGATATAGTAGTAAATTGTTAAAAAAACAACTTAGACGCCAAAGAGTTAAGCAGCTTAGATAAGCTCGCAATATTTTAGCAATTTGAGTAAAATGAACTAAAAGACAAAGCCACTGGCCTACATATACGCATAGCCTTTAGTTCATAACTAGGCGATTATCATTTGACAATGTGAACACATGGCATGCAACTATTCATTATGATCATTCCATAATAAAATGTTAATAAAGTCAATAATTTCCATTAAAATTGCTGCTTTGAGTTTACTGGTGTAGCCAGCAGTTTCAAGAATAGTTGATTCGGTTGCCTGCGGGGTCAAAAGGCCGAACAGCACCGCTTTAAAATGATGAAAGGTCATTGGTAATGGCAGCTAGCAAAAGTCTTTGGTTCATGTTGCATCACCAACTCTCATCATATGAACTGATAAGTTATACGACTGAAGAAACATTTGAAAGAAAACCAAATGAACAAAATGTATCTGTCTAAATGCCATTGCATAGAACTGACTGCAGCCGTCGTGTGTACGATGCGATGAGGTTTTGAGTAATCGCCTGATGCTCCCCATGCTCTCTCTCCATGATCCTGACTGTGAGAAGAAGGAGGAGGAGGAGGACCAGCCTTGTTTGGCACAGCACTTCCCACGCGAAGTAATGCTTTTCTCTATACAACAAAGACAATTTAGCAAATTTAAAGAAGCAAGCATCACCAACAGTCATATTTAAGTCACAAATTCTACAATCAGTCTAAATCTAAAGAATGTCTTATAAATTTACACTAGAGCTAACATTTTGCACAGTTATTACTACAGACTCCTTTAAAAGTTGGAGCATAAGGATTTAGTAGTGTTATAGAAGATACTGAAACATAACTAAGTAATGTATTGTAGGGTGAAAATGAGGTAAGACAAATTAAGAGAAGTAAGGGACAGAGTAACATTATTTCAGGTCAGGTCAGGTCAGATAATGTCTGATGAGTTGATGGCAAAAAGGTACGACAAGGCATGCAAGTTACTGTAAGGCTAAAGTATATGGAACTACAATGACCTGTGAACTTAGATGGAAATTTTAAGTCAACATCATCGTCGTCGTGTGTCGTCGCCGCCGCCGCTGCCACCACCACCAACACCACAGAACAGAACAAAACAGAGAAGACAAACTTACACGAAAGATGTTGTTGTGACCTGATGATGAGCTTGTATCTCTTGAGATTGGCGGAAGAGGTCGATTGGGTGGTCGCAAAGTGGATGTAGTGAAAGGTGGAGAAGATGATGATGAGATAAGAGCCATCCTATTATTCACACTAGTTATCCTGTAGCCACGAATAACTTCATGCGATAAATCCAGATGCTTCTCATCTTCCTACAATTCATCGGATGAGACCAGAATTAGCAACGAGCCACAATATCCGCATTATGCCAATGAGTGTTTCGATGACCAGATTCTTTAAGGTCATTCACTGTTTTACCAGTACATCCCACAAACTTAATAATCATGGGTGGCAAGGATGCTGATTACAAACCTCTTCATCTTTCACCTCTAAGCTAATGTGTATTACCACAGGTCTGTTGGTGTGCAACATGGTGGTCTGTTGGTAACACCCAAGGTCTGTGATTGTATGTATGACTCCATGTAATGACCTAGGGCAAATGACCCAGGTAAAATAACCTAGGCAAATGACCCTGGGCACATAACCTAGGCAAATGATGCTGGGTAAGCTGCTTTTGCACATAGCAAAAGTAAGTAAGTAAAAGTAAGATCTGGTAGCATCAGCAAGAGAATCAAAATGTCAAGGGGTCCCACAAAGCACTTGCCAAATTCATATGACCCAAGTGAAGAAGATAGGTGCATCATAAGACCTGCAATGTCTTTACTTACTTAATTACTTAACTTGCTTACACATCTGTTTCACTTTGAAACAATTGCTTTCTAAGTCTATCCTCATATGTAAAGCAACTGCAACATCATATTTACAAGGCCAAACTCAGTCAGTGACCTCAGAAATGCAGAACACACTGGCAGGCCAAAATCCAAATTTAACATGGGAGGAAGAAAATTAAAATTTAACATGGGAAGGAGAAAATCTTAACATGGAAGAGACAAAATTCAAATTTAACATGTGAGAGAGAAAAGTGACATGGGATGACCAAATTCCAAGTTAACATAGAATGACCAAATGTCGAAGTTGACATGGATTGACCAAATGCCAAAGCTGACATGGAATGACCAAATTCCAAAGTTGACACCAAATGACCAACTTCCAAATTGACACCAAGTGACCAAATTCCAAAATTGACACCAAAATTAATGACCAAATTCCAAAACTGACACCAAATGACTAAATTCCAAATCTGACACCAAATGAACAAATTCCAAAGTTAACATGTGTTGGCCAATATCCAAATTAAACGTGGAATAGCCAAATTCCAAAGTGTATATGGGATGGCAATAATTCAAAATTAACATGGTCTTATCAAAGGATCATGTAGAAAGCCGAATCAAAACATAGAAAGGGACAACAAAGCATTTACAGTTACCTGAAAAGCAGCAAAAATGAAAGACAAATTGGGACCACTAACGAACAATCAAGGTAAGAAGAAGAAGAAGCTGCCAAGATGTTCAATTGTTACTTTGGATCAGTTCTCACAAACGAAAATACGAACGGCATGCCCAATCCAAAGAAATTGTTTGAAGGAAGACCAGATGCTGACAGATGTATGGGAAGGTGGTGGAGTGGTTGGACACTCTTTTAAAGAAGACAAAACTCCTGGACAAAATATGCCCAAGTTTCTAAAGAAGGTGAGACACAAATTATATTTAATGAATTCATCAAGTTAAGACAGATACGAAGAGACTGGAGAGATGCCATTATTCAAGAAAGGAAACATGAGTGAAACCAGCAACTACAAACCTGTCAGTCTAACTTGCATCATATCCAAGGTACTGGGGAAAATAGTGGAGATGGTTGAGTATCTGAATAACAACAGTATCATAAAGAACAGTTGGCACCTTCTTCATGAAGGGAAGATCCTGTTTGACCAATCTTTAAGATTTCTCAATTGTCAGAAGTGGAGTTCCCCAATGATCCCTGTTGGGACAATTCTTGTTTTGTAATATACAGCAACAATATCGACAAAGGAATCGTTTCAAAGATTTAAAAGTTTGCAGATGAATGATACAAAGCTCTGTGCAAATGTCAATAAAGAGGAAGAAGCGAATGTACTAAAGGAGGATCTGGCAAAATTGCACAAATGATCTGCAGATTGGCAGATGCCTTTCAGCATGTGCAAAAACGCATGTGTAAAGAAAGTGCGATGGATTTGATTATAGACGAAATGGGCTGAAAATTAAGATCAGCAGAAGCAGAGATAGACTTGTGAGTCAGAGTAAATCAAAACCCTCAAGACAATGCATGGAGGCAGCGAACAAAGCCAATAAGATCTTGTGATTAACAGAAGAACGCTAATCAGCAAAGACAAGAACATCATCCAGAACCAGCAGAACAAAACTCTGATCAGAACTCACTTAGACTACGGTGTTTTAATATTTCGAGCCCATTAATGTAAAAAGACAAAGACAAGCCAGAAAAAGTGCAACAAAGAGCAGTAAAGATTGTCAGAGGATTTGGAACATTGATGCATACAAGGAAAATAATTAATGATGTATGTGGATTAACAAAACTGGATAAAGAAGATGCAGAGGAAATCTAATTGAGACATACAAGCTGATGACAAACAGAGAAGCAAGACCATTTTACAGATTATTTCAGCTGACTTGCAGAAGTAGATCATGAGGACACAGATATAAAATCCTAAAGAAAGCATAAAGCATCATCAAGCAATGATCTTTCAGAGACAGAATAATCAATGCATGGAACGAGTTGAGTGATGAAACAGTTTCAGTGGAGACAATCAGCAACTTCAAGATCAAGATCAAACAGATGGGATATTAACACTCTAGAAGGGGTTCCTAAAATACAATCCATGTTATATGCTATGTGTTATGTCATAAGCCATAGCCCACTCTCTAATCTGCTCTTGCCTCAATTATGACAACTTGACTGTTATAGGCACCCTAAACCTTGAACAGAATGACAGAAGTCTGTTCAATATCTGAGGTACCCTCAAAAACGAGGTTTACAAGAGCAGATTAGAGAGCAGACTATGGCTTATAACTTATGACATTCATAAGAGCAGATGTCATGTCAATCATTGGTAATTCTAAAGCACCAACTGACATTGAAACGCAGGAGGAATCAGCTCATTCACCCTTTCACAGATGCCATAGCATTGAAAAGACTCTCTGAGTACATCAGTCATCATTGATCACAACATCATTCAGTCCTCAAACATAACATATAATGAGTTGTGTGTAAGTGACAATCAGTGGAGACCAGATCTAGCGAAGAAGCATCAGGTGACAGCAGATGAAACTTTCAGAGGTTCCTACAGGCCGTCATTTATGTACAATAATCCATCTGACACAAATGTCACAAATGCTATATATTTGTGAAAGTGAATATCAAGACCAGACAAACCGTTGCGAACACTTTGATTTGATCATGAGACGATATCGGGTTGAGCTTTCCCCTTCCTCCTACAAGTCGAGATCGGGATGAGGATGAGTATTCATTAACCACCCTAGGATTGTATGGTCGACCGGACAATGGCAGAAGTCCAGAGGAGCTAGGTCGGGTGATAGGACAGTCAGATAAGTCACTATAACAACAGAAAGACAAACTACATGCTACTCAGCTCTCACCATAAGAAATTACCCCTAATTGAAATTCCTCTGTTAATAAACAACACACCAGTACCAAAAGTTGACTCAATCAAATTTCTTGGTGTTTTGATTGATAATCACTTGACTTGGAACGACCACATACACAACATCTCAACAAAAATCGCCAAAAGTCTTGGGATATTATCTAGAGTAGCTTACCTCTTACCAACAAATATAGGTAAAAGCCTATATTATACGATGATAGACCCTTATCTAAACTACTGCAATATTATCTGGGCATCCAACTACCCCTCTCCGCTGAAACGACTAACTATGATCCAAAACCGAGCAGTTTGCTTTATTGCTGGTTATCCTCCTTTATCTCGGGTTGACCACGTATACATACAGCTAGGATTACTTAAGTTAATAACGTTGTGTCAAATATCTGAATTTATGTTCAAATACAACCACAATCAATTACCTCCAGTCTTCAATAATTACTTTATATCACCAACTGATGCTAACCCTTATTCTCTGTGCCCTTCATCCTCCTCCTCATACAGACCTATCTATGCCAGAATTAACACAAGAACATCCACCATAAAATATTCTGGTGCTAAGTTATGGAATAACATTCCAGGTAAATTTAAAGCAATACCAAATCTTTATACCTTTAAGGCGAGTGTGCGGGAGTGCTTCTTATTGACTTCACTTGAATGTAATCAAATTTGATACTATGTTTTGATATCATTCATAAATGCAATGTATCATAATAGTTCACTATTATAAATTATGAGATAGTTAACGTGGTAATTAAATATTTAGCTAGACTAAGATGTAATAGTTAACTAGTTAAGCAATTATTAGTATTATCTATATATCGACCTCTGACCTTTGAATCCTTTTTCTCTTAACATGGGTGGGGGCCACCCATGTTAAGAGAAAAAGGTCCTTCTTGGGTCTTTCCCTCTATTGTACCTTGCATATTATGATATTCTTGTTTAGTCATCAACTGTCTTAGTTGAGGTCAATAAAAAGAATTTTGTTTTGTTTTTTTTGTTTTAAAATCCACTGAAGTGGAGCTGAAACAAATCAACTGGAATAGATGAGCTCTAGTGTACAGAAATTAACAACTGAATGTTCATAATTGTAATTGCAATCTCAACAATTCTACAGCGCCCACAAAAGCGAAGTCGCGGAAACCAGCTTAATCACAGGCGCATAATCAAAACAGAATAGATAGGAGGGGGTGAAAATCCAGCGAGTCAGGCAGACGGCAAAGGTGGATGGTGCAGAACACTGTGTAGATCAAGTGAAGAGAAAGAGAACCAGAGAGGATGAATGGAAATCATTGGAAGGGAAAAGAGACAACAGAGATGAAGAACAGGAAGTGACCAAAGCAAATGAAGAGATAGAAAAGAAATCAACAGAAGAGGAAGTGCAACGTAAAAAGAATTTAAAGCTCAGCTTTCATTTTGTCTCTCTGTCATTCTGTCTCTGACTCCCATTCTTTCTGTCATGCTGCATTTATATTTACTTTCTGCAGTTTCACACTCTCCACTTATTCATCATGCGACTTGTGAAGACCTGCTTTGCCATCCTAAGACAGCTGAGGTCCGTGTCTTGGTCTCTCACAAAGGATGCGACTCGCCATCTTGTGCAGAGCCTAATCCCGAGCCGAATTGATTACTGCAATGTCACCTTTGCTGGCTTGCCAGCGCAGTATCATTCGGCTTCAAGCTGTCATCAACGCTGCTGCTTGTCTGGTATTGCTGTTGAAAAAGTTCGACCACATTTCAACCGCGATACAAGACGAGCTTTAGTGGCTTAGAGTAGGCGAGCGCATCAAGCTCAAACTCTGCACTCTGATGCACTAATGCCTGAACAACTTTGCGCCACATTATCTTGTAGACCACATCATGCCAGTATCAGATGAACCTAGCAGGTCACGACTATGATTATCCAAATCCTCCAATGTTTTCATCCCAAGAACCACGATGAAAAAAGGTGATCGGCCTTTCGGGTCGCTGGTCCATGTGCCTGGAACAGCCTCCCTGCAGCCATTCAGGAAACCAAAACCCTACCTACCTTCAAAAAACAGTTAAAATCATACTGTTTATGTAATATCGAAAATTATTTCTATAATTTGCAACAAACTGTCATGTAAAGCACCCTAGAAGTAGCTTGCTACCAATGGTGCTATATAAATGGTCATAATTACAATTACACTTTTTCATTATGCTATACATCATTTGCATCATATATCTTACTTGCTCAAATTTCTGTCTCTGACTTGCAGTGCTTTACTTGATATCTTGAGAACTTCTTCTAGCTTTCTATTTAAGCTGCTCATGTTCGAAAACTGTCTTGAAATCTGCAATATTAAGTCATTTTCAAAAAGCCAACTCAGAAATCAGGTGGATCAAAAGTATTTGTAAAAACTCAACATTATGAAAGCATAGGAAGTTTTTTAGGAAATAGTTAATAACATTGGATGCAGCCTATATTCAAAATTCTGCCATTGGTACCTTTATGTCTCCCAACAGCCTCCAATTAAACTAAAAGAGGATTGGAGTAAGAGGAGGGAAAGTGGGTGGGGAATGGGGAGGTAGGAGGATGAGATGAAGCTGGGAAACGGAGTAGGACAGGAGTGATCGGAAAGTGGGTTGGGGTGAGGAGGGAAGTGGCAGAGGAAGGGGAGAGATTAGTAAGCAATGGAAAAGTTTGAGGAAAGCAATGAGATAGGACAGCGCTTCCCAATCTTGTTTGGCCGTGGAACCCTTTTGATTATAACTTTATGGTGCAGAACCCTCATCAAAAACTAAGCATACTCTGTTGTAGATACAAATGCTTGAAAATGCAGACAATTATAGGTTAAGGCCTAGATTATATTGATAACAACACAAATATCGATGACAATCTGCATTCTCTTGCATGGAAATTTTACACACAGATGTTAAGCAAGAAGCCTCCATTTGTTCACACAGAAAGTTTTCCGCGGAACCCTTGTCTTCACCTCACGAAACCCCAGGGTTCCATGACACCCAGTTTGGGAAACATTGAGATAGGAATTTGAAAAAAATAAGCAGGGATGGGAGGGATGATAGGGGAGGAGAGAAGGAAGGGATGGCGACAGAAAGAGAAGTGCAGAAGTTGATGACAGAAAGGGAAGAAGAGTAGGAGGGGAGAGGGAGGTGTGTGGTGGGGAGTGGTGAGAAAAGGGCAGTGAAATGGGAGGAAGGACAGGAGAGTGGCAAGGGGAGAAAGTGTGAGGGAAATTGGGAGGCAAAAGAAGGGGAGTGGGTTAGTTTTAAGTGGCCTGTTTGAGCTCCTAAATCAGTGGTTTTCAACCTTTTCGACACCAGGGCACATTTTAGATCTTTCGATATTCAGATGGCATACCAATGAACTAAACTAGTTTTTAAGTTTAATTTTGAGCAATTTTATGACTGCTGTTTTTAAATCTTGCTTTTAAGCATTTTCTACCTGAAAAAGAAAGCTTAATTCAAAGTTTTACATAATTTTCAAAATACAAATTAGGATACAGTAGAGAAATATTTTATTTTAACAGTTAGCTTGAACAGATTGAAAATTGAAATGCAACATTTACAATTTTCCAATTTATTTTTACAATGCTAAACATAAGCTGACTGTAAACTGTGCGAGTTATCGATGTTAAGAAGACTTTTGTAATTTGCAAGACCTGTTTAAAAGTCAATCAAAGTCAATGTGATATTTGAGCGCTTTTATTTTATTCTATTAAAACTAATTTATATTACTGATCAAAATATTGATTTATCAATTAATTAAATTGATTATAACACGCATGATTGTTTTAAGTGCAGACGGCTACAGTCAAACCCAAAAAGTGGTGGGTGTTTTATACATGATAGATCGGGAAACCTGGGACATACTTGTCATTGCAGGAAATTAGTCCAGCAATAAGTAAAAAAAATCATAACGCTCTAATAATAAGCTACAAAAATTAATTTATAATTTTATGAAAATATTTAGAAAATTTGAACATTAAATAATGCTGTGCTATACGTTTCCAATGAATCTTGAAATTAAAAAAGTTCCGTGCAATAGTTTAACTTTAACTTACTTTATGACCAGACAGACATACATTTTTTAGCAGCAGCCATAACTAAAATGCTAAACTAAGCAAAAGTTTAGATTACAATTTTTTAGAATTTTAGATTATTAGAAGAAGATATTAAAAGACTGATAAACAGAAACATTTCCCTTTTCATTAAAACAGATACACTATATTATAGCTTCATTCAAATATGATATTTATTGATTTTGAATTTTTATTTTTTATTAGAGTCGAGGCACACTTTGTGGTGCCTTACAGCACACCAGCGTGCCACGGCATACTGGTTGAGAACCACTGTCCTAAATTGTACCTCCTAGGACTGACAAACATATAGCGATACTAATAATAGAAAAGTCTAGCTATGGGCACTAAATGCCCATTACTCAACCCTTGCGAACTGCTCTTTTCACCAAGCTGCGAGCTGTATTCCTTCATTCAAGTAGATCCCATGGCTGGAGGAGAAATACTGCAAATTGTCTGTGATTTTTCTCTTCACATTCTAATGATTTCACATGACCCAGCTCAACATAGTGGCGCCGCCAGATTCCAAGGAAGTAGGCTGAAGTCGCAAACATATTTGAGATATAAACGATTGCCAGTCATTTTGGTCAATCAGAGGTCATCATCGTTCGTGTGATAATGATGAGGCATAAGCGAACATTACAGAGGCCCAATGAATGAAAACTCTTCTGAAGGATTTCAGCATTTACACTCAATGTCAACGTTCCCAATGCAATGTCATGCAGTCACAATTATGTGACATTTTCATCTTTTTAGCTTGTTTAGCCAAACTTTAGACGCATAATTCATATGCGTCTATTTCATCCACCGACTCAACATACATTATCACGTCACCCTCAGTTTGTCCCAAAATCTCTCTAAAGCATTCTAAAGATAGAGACCAATAAGAAGATAGCATCGGACGGAGGCTGTTTCACTGACCCTGTCAGGTGCTGTTTGGCGTGGGGTACTGAGGGTGGTTGACCCACTCGTCAGAAACATGTCATGGGTTGAAGGATAAAGACCATGATGAAACGGATCCAAGAGCACAGGAACTGAATGACCAGCAGCTGTACCAAAACAACAACAGAAGATATCATGGTAGAAGTCCATTCATTCATCAAAGTCCACATCAGTAAAACCAGTTTTGAAATGCATAACAGTGGAATTGCAACTTTTGACAGAGTCAAAGAGATGACAAATGGAAAGCCAAGTAATACAACCATGTCATGTGACTTTCACAAACGCCACACACAGGTGTAGTCGAACATCTTAGGTGAAACAATAGGATTTGAACCCAACCAGCAGCGAGTGAGAGCAGTGAAACTGCTAAGAATTTTACACAACCACCATGTTATTCCAATGTCTATAAAAGCTATCTTATCACTACAATTGAAAACTTTAATTCTCTTAAATTATGCATCAATTAGTAATTCACACAACTTGCTAGTATGGCAAGATGGTGAGCCATGTGGTCTCTAGTCCAAGAGGTCATAGGTCTACCATGTGGTCTTTTCAACCGCTAATTAGCATCCTATTCATAGTAGCAATGCCCGGTTCTTCTGTGGTCCTCGTCCTGTGTGAACCATGCAGCATGTGGTCTCATTGCTATTCTCTTCCTGATTGTCAGGTTGCAGATCTGATCCCTTCAGGAAATCCGGAAGATCCTTTTGAGAGGACATCACATGTCAAAGGCATCAATTGTCTCATTCAAGGTGTCATTTGTTGTCCAGAAATCACAGCTCTACATATCAGGATTGGCAACATTTGTAAATGTGTCCATGGACACAGATGTGTGTGTCCATGGAGAGCACCCAGGATATGGTAGCTGCTTAATTTATTCTGGTTCACTGGATCCATTCGACATTGTGTGGCTGCAAAGAGATGTGATGGTATCCATGACGATCACTCGTACTGTCTACAGCCGTTGAAAGCAGTTTTCCAGGTAGTATCCAGGTCTAAATCAGTTGGGTCTTCGTTTTGTCTCAGTCAATTTCCAGCCGCATTATCAGCAAGGCCAGTAGTATTTTCGACATCTGTATCAGCAGCAAGACATCTGTGTCTGTGTGGTTGAGGTAGTAAAAAACCTCTTTTCCAAAGTTGGTGCCCACTATATGGAACTCTGAACTGTGGGCAACACGATGTGGTCAGACCTGATGCCATTGGGTGACCACCCTGTTTCACTCCACTGTTAATTCTGTACCAATCCAATGTTTCTCCTTCACCCTATATGCAGCTTAACCTCCTTAGCGTTAACCCCGAGTTTTACCGGCCACCCGGGCCGGTAATTCTGTGTAAGAACGGTTAACCCCGAGACACGCTCGGGCGCCTGGAGAATTGCGCTTCGTGTATGGTTAACCCCGAATAACGCTCGGGATATCTAAAAAATTTTCAGGCATCTTATTGAACAGTGTCTTTGGAATGCTTTTGTGTTGTTCAAAAAGTATGAAACCAAGAAAGTCTCTCATGCTGACTTCACATGGAAACTTGTTGACCAAATTTTTGCCAAACATCCGCCATCTGTGGTTCCTGGTAAAGTTGGTCGTCGTAGTACAACCATTGTCAATCCAGAACGTCTTACTGGGCGACATTTCATTGATTTCTGTCCGCCAACACAAAAAAAACAAGCCCCTACACGAACGTGTGTAGTTTGTTGCTCAAAGGTTGACGAGTCCGGCAAGAAAGTAAGGAAAGAGACCAGATATTGCTGTCCGGAGTGTGATGTTGGACTATGTCTGGTGCCTTGTTTCAAACTATACCATACTAAAGATGTTTACTAAAGGCAGAAACTAATAGTATTGGTTTAAATTTACATTTGCAATAAATAATTACTTTAGATGGCACTGTCCTACTGCGGTATTTCTGTTTCTTCGTTCAATCGACAATGTAACGTCATCAGCAATGTAATGTAACGCTTTTTGCTTGATTTCTCGCAAGGTAATGTAACGCTAAGGAGGTTAAGGCGTTGTTGTAAAGGGCACACAGGATCCTTGCCTTTCTTTCGAGCCTGAACTGCCCTTGTGACCTGCTCCCATGAGGTCACCTCCAGTTCCACTTCCTGGTCCAGGAGTCTCCTGTCATCAATCCCTGGTTTATGAAATATGTTGTAGCTCATTAGTTGGGGTGGCAAATGGGTGGTTGACCAACTCTTCATAGTCATCACATCATCATCTCGCTAGTTGGGTTCCTCCAGAGCATAAGCAGGCTAAAATTGGGCTACTGATTTTCTGGCAGTTGTCTGAAGTTTTCATAGTTCAAGACATTTCGGCACCAAACAATTCGTGCAGGTTTCTTGCTACTTATTATTATTATTATTATTATTATTATTACTTTATGGACATTTGTAAAGCGCCTCTAACTCGAGACTATTCAAAAGTGCTCTCAGCATGACAGGTTCATGAAGAGGAAGGTCTTCAACAAACGAAGTGATGAAGGTGAGATCCCACAAGAATCCTACTCCAGACTGACTGCAGAGGAAAGAACATTCCACAGTGAGGGACTTGCCACAGCAAAACCCAGTGCGACCAAGGTACAAGAAGATCAAGTTGGTCAGCAGAGCAGAGGGTTAGCAGAACGAGCAGAGAATGGCTTACATATCAAGTCAAGGATATTTAAGCGTCAAACCCTTCCAAGACTTGGCAACGAAAAGCAAGACCTTATTATTTGATTCAAGACAAAACTGGAAGCTAGTGAAGATAATAATTGTTCATGTAAGTGGATATAATTATGAGAGCATCAGGGAAGACGAGCAATCAGCCTGGTTGCTGTATTTGAGACAGGGTGATGCCAAACGCAAACTAGGAAAGAAAGGCCCTAAGTTATTATGCAATTGTGTTGGACACCCTTTGTGGCCGGCCCTTCTCGCTCAGATGGTAGAATTGGGTCACACTCGATTTTATATTTCACAAGTTTTTGAACTTTGGCCAGAGTAACGAATGATTGCATCAAAAATTTATGGTTAACTATAAACAGTTGAAAATGAGTTATGTTAATCAATGTATCTTTAGTTATATTTAGCAATGCTTGATGTTTATTCTGTGGCTTTATATTCTCATTTATTTTTTTCCAAAATATGCACTGGAAATTTTGCAAACTAATTGCAATGCATGAACTCATCGAATTGTGCTCTAATTTGTTATTGAAATCGCTCAGCAAAGATGCTCATTATAATAACTTTTACACAAAGAGGAAAGCAGTTAAAAACAATATAACAAACAATATTCTATAACTTACAATATAAAACCTATCAAATTCTTTCCTGTGTCAAATTGTCTAGCACCAAATTGTTCCCGCTCCGAGTTGTCTGGCACTAAATTGTTTGGCACCAAATTGCCTGGTGCTGAATTATCTTTGTGCTAAATTGTCTGGTGCCATATTGTCCCTTCATAGAATTGTTCAAGAATCAAATTTTCTGGCTCCAAATTGTCAATGCATCGAATTGTCCCTGCATCTAATTGTCTGTTGCTGAATTATCCCTGTCCTGAGTTGCCTGGCGATGAATTGTCCGGTGCCAGACAGCTCTGCGCCTCTTCAGTTGCTGGCCCCTCCATCTGGAATGCACTCCTCTTTCAGATATGACTGGTGGGAAGGAGTAACACGCCTTTCTTTCACAAGCTGTTCAGGTCTGATATATATATCACTGTTATTGGGCTGGGAGTGCCTTTGGAAGGGGTGCTACATAAATTTTAAAAATGAATGAGTGAACGAATGAATGAATGAATGAATCGCAACGATTATTTTCACAATATAATTTTTGCAGACTACAAATGTCACACTGAATGTCAGAGGAAAATCTTTGCTTACATTGACTGAAAGAATGTTGTAAATGCTTGCAAAGCAGTTCTTCCAATCCATTGATGACCTGAATAACCAATCACAACAAATAATTAATTGAAGAAGAAAGTCATGCTTTGTTCAATCATTTAGTTGAAGTCCTTCATTCTGATGACCTCTTTATTATGCTTTAGCCATGGGCATGGGCATTATTAGGATCCTCAATGAGCCCATGTGGATATCGTCCGTCTGGTGCCAGCCTATGGCCTCCATATGGGCATGCTGGTTGGGTACTGTTCTAATTTCTTGCTGATACAAACTTGCTAACACTAGTTTGCTATACTGCACAGCATCTGATTCTATGCAGCCTTAGACTAAATCGATGTTTAGGCAGGAACTACTGTCACCACAGAACTGACTGAAATCACAAATGTTTATTACATGACACAGTGTTTTTCAATACAAAATAATCATCTTTCTACAGCTAACATTTCCATAGATCAGTAATTGCTATAAAATCTCGCTTTGGTCTATTTCTCTATAAGTCTTCTCAACATTTAAGTGAGCAGAGTTTTACATGAAAATAGTTGAACAACGAACTCACTTCAGCCCAGGTTTCGTTGAATAGGTTGCGTAGAACATCCCTCTGAAGGCAACCATTTCCCTCATCTCTAAATTATCAACGTCACCAGTAAAAAACCCAGTAAAAAAACACTTGGTTCATCTCAAATACAAAAAATCTAATTGTTCTGATATCTTAATCAAACAACTTGTTTTCAAATGATAGCTTGCAACAAAACTTGATGTAGATTTTCTTAAATATCACAGAAGCTTTCATGCTCACTTTTGTGAGATATTCAAACATCTAACTTAAAGAGGGCATCAACTTGATTGTGGCAGTTTGCATGAGGGTGAAATCACATCTAAAGGTGAATTTGAAGAGTGAATATCAAGTTCCATGTGTGGCACTCTGCAGCATTTCACTTGGCTCATAGGTTGACTGACTTTATGTCTGCATCCAGGAATGAAACAATTAATTCCTAGTCACAGGTGTATTTATATCTTCAACATATGAAGTTGTTGTTGAGGTAAATTTCTTTTCAATCATTATACTGTTAGTGACCCCATATGTCTTGCAATAGTAGAATCGAGTTCATAAAAGTAAAACCTTGGAGATGCGGGCAAACATTTCAAACAAGAGAGAACGGAAAATATTATCACAATCTCCAAACTCTGTCAACCCCAAACAAAAGCTGATCATGGAGACCAGATTATTGACCAGCATTACATCAATTCATATTATAATATCTTTGTTTAATTTCAAGCTAACAAGTCACAGTATGGCTACAAGTAAAGAATGATGAAAAGTGAGCAGCCACAGCTTATTAACTAACACCGTCACCTAGCAGATGTAGGTCTAGCTAACTTTAGGAGGAAATGAAAAATGAACTCACTTCCTCAGCTCTGCACAAGTATGTTATACATTACTCCATGACCCCAACCATTACTCTATGACCCACATAATTAATCTATGGCTCCACACAAAGCTGTAGTGCAAAGTACAAAGAAGTACAAAGGGTAGTACAAAGTACTTAAGTGACAGGTCAGATTGCACAGGTGAGGCCAGGAAGACAGTGTGTGGTGCTAAAGTGGAAGGTGATTACAAGGCAATGGATGTATGTTGTAATTTGCTGTCAGATCATAATGGAGGAGAGGAGAATTTGAAACTTTAGGTTTCAGTTTGGAGTAAAACTCTCCAGGATTTGATCATAGAGAATGAAGTGTTTGAACTTATAAATGTTATTCAGAAAATTGTTACAAAGAACTTTGAAGGATTTGCAGGCAAAAGATACGATAACTGGGGTTTATGTGAGGTTGTATGGGGTTATATGAGGGTGTCTGGGGTTAAGTAAGAGTATCTGGGAAAGTTGGGATCCCATGTCCAAGGAGTCTGATAGTGCATTTTACAACACTAAACTAGTGCATGCCATATAGCTGAAGCTCGAAACTGATGGGTAGTTTCTGGAAGGTTGCTTCTATTCAACTAACCCAGTTTTAAGACAGACAAAGTACATGTAGGAGGCCAACATGCAAATCAAAATATATTCTGTGAATTGTACCATCCATTTCATTCATATTAACCCTGATCTAAACAAGTGTGTTTTAAATCTCTGTTGAACAGAGTCAAATACAACAACATGCATGCGTGGCACCTGACTTTTCCAAGAGGAAGGTCCCAGACAAAATAAGGCTTCAGTTGAATATCTATACAAGGAGGGATTGCCAATTCAACTGATTTGAGACTGGAAAGCAGAGGTCTCAACCAGCAGAAATCTGTTTCTCTTCAACATATAGCCAGACATCTGAACCTGCCAAAGATGCAGAGAAGAAGAAGATGGAGTCATATTCCATTTCCCTCATATTATAGTTTGATTCATGAGAGAACTTTGGTAGGTTGGTCTTAAATCATGACCAACAGTTGCGGAGAGATTGAAGTCGATATATATTCTAGATTTTCGAAGGTCTGCAAGATTGGCATTACAATACAGTGAAAGTGTCTCAACAGCACAAAGAGACAGATGTCCAATGACAGGTCCACCCATCTGACAGACACACAGCTGATAATGGCAGGATATCTACACAGGGAGTTTGCTGCACTGTCTGCCATAAGAACTCTCTGTGGGGCAGCACACCCATCTCCGTTGTTCAAGGGCAACAAATTGTCCATTTCAATCATGAAATTGCAGCTGAATCACTTCTTCCACTATATTCAACTCAAGTAAGTGCACCTCGGCAGATGTACTATGTCTTCATAAGTCTAAACCAGACTCCATCCCAGCTGTATCTGAATAACCAGAAAGTGGTAGGATCAGTACAAGTACTACCAAACACTCTTCCTACTTGAGTACAGACACCAACTGTACTTATAGGAAGCCAACCAATTCCAATTAACCTAATTGGTCATATGGGTCACTAAGCAATAATGAGAAAATTAATAAAATCTGCACAAAATCAAAGGGCCATCATTCTCTATTATAGTGTCCTCACAAAGTCTCTACAGGCTTTTTTAGGTACCAATATGTGCTACATAACTTGACCTGAAACATACACACATACACACCTACATACATACAAAGTCTGTATCCATATCAAGGTAATAATAAAAGCACAGAGCACATAGCAAATGTCTTACCCAAAGGCTCTTGTATCAATAGCAAGGACCTCTTCAACTAGACCTTCTTGCACAAAGAGCTCCTCTAAACCTTCTTTGTCCAGAAAATTCGAGTCAGGCTCACTGTCACAACTTTGAGGTTCATTGAAAAAATGTTCTGCACCCACAAAGGGGTCATGAACTTTGAAGCAGATTCCTCTGGCAACCAGTCTATAGACAAGCCCAACAACCAACCTCAGTTATCAAAATATAAATGCAAATATATGCAGTTTAAATAAATAAACAAACTTAGAAAATAATTAGGTTACCTTGTTACCTTGTGCGGTCAGTTCGTTGAACTCTAGCGACCGTCATTATTAACCGTCATCAATTCTTTCTTTCCGAAGTCTTGTCCATTAGTTCCTCCAAGTTCATTCTGGTTTTTCATGTATCTCGTCCATCCGTTTCTTCCTTGGGCGCCCTCTTTTCTTCTTTCTTGCTCTTTTAGGTTAATCAGGTTTATCAAGTTAATTAGGTTAATCAACATAATTAAATTATTACAAATATTTTGAAAAAATTACAAATAATACTGTTCTCATCTGATTCCATTTTCATTCAATTTAATCATGCACTTTTACACTTAAATTTAATGTTTATTAATTCACAAAGCCTCCTGGCTCATATGTTAGAATAACAATGCCTAAATAAAGTTATGCACTTATTTTAGAAGGATTTTAGCAGAAGTCTTTTATTTTTTGTCGTCCAACTGAATTAACTCTCTCTCAAAAACAATTTGTGGCTTGAACATCAAGTAAATACACACACAATCCTCAACAACTGTGGAATTTGTGGTATCATCTTTTGGTTTTAATCCGATTTCTAATCTGTGCCCGCCAGATATCATCAGCTCATTGGATGCTGCTTTGCATCAGTTGCAATCACTTAGGGGTCAAATGTCATTGCATGCCGTACTGCATGCAGCAGTTCAACAACCAATCCATGCACAGTAAGCAGGACAAAGGGTCATGATTCAAAAATGCTTTGGTATCATGACATTATTTGTTAATCAAATCCTGGTGCTTGATTCATCGTCGAAGAATATCGAAGCTTCACAGGTCCCTATTTTCAAGATTGACATTTTAAAATTTAATAATTAAAAATGGAACTCACTCTTGACTGTTGGTAGGATCATCTGTGTTTCTGGGAGTTAAATCAATTTCTTCTTTGTATTCAAAGAACTTGTAACCAAATTCTTGTGCTGGAACTTTGGTTGTTCCAACAACCCTACAATAACAAACCCTGTGTTCTATATGCACAGAACAAAATATTTTGCATGAACTCTAAATCTAATTGAACTGCAATATCAGCACTTCAAATAACCTGACACCGTCTTACAGAAGTAAATGTAAATGGCTGATGTAATGGTATCTTCATCCGTGCAGTAGATGTTTACTAAAGGCGTTGTCACACTTGAGCAATGCTCATAAAAATCACACTATACTAAAAACAGATTTGTGGAACATGGTGAGAGACTGGCCAATTCCTGTTTTTAGTGGACTGCAGCGCCACTGCTATGACATAAGAGCGTCTCATTGCACCCAGCAAGTATTCACCACACTCCACATCAAGCTAAATACCAATTCTCTTCGAATTTATTTGGCCTAAAAACACAGGGCAAAAGGCAGAAGATGCCAAGGCCATTATCTGATCAACTGTCCCTAGAGAGCTTTATTGATTGTCTTGTTTCTGATCTTTGCTATTGCATGTTGACTAACAGACTGCCTAAATGCTAAAAAAAACCTCAATTGACCTGGTTTGGGACAAGGCAACAGCTTTCTAAACTTGACCTACAACTACTAACAGAGAAATTCCCTGCTTACACATACTCTTCTAATGTCCTTCACCTAGGCATCACATTTGATTCTCCCTCCTGTCTAGAATAGCTGTCTTAGACAGACTAAGTAACACGACAGAGGCTTGTGAGCGTTGGATAGAGTTGCTGCTGGTATCAATGCATCATCTTGTTCGGTCTCCTAGGGCCGCTACTGGAGATTGGGAATCGATGCTCAGCGTGATACGGCATCTCTCTGGCGCTTGAGAACAACGGACTGGGCAGAGGAGTGGATGACATTCCAAGCTTGGCCCTAGGACTCTCTGCTGAGGTCTTCACAGATTTCTTCGATCAGAGAGTCTCTCATGTCAGAAATGCCACTGACGGAGTGCCACCACCCTTGTTATGTGATATCTCAACAGCTGATTGGTTCTCATCCTTCTCACCTGTCACATCTGTCATCGTGTGTCAGATGGTCAACGATGCCGTGGACAAGTAAGCTTACTTCATGAAAGATACAATGCCGTTATGTCTGGCATTGGCTGCCTTCCACATCGAGTACAAACTCAGGTTGTTCGTTTTTAAATCAATTCACGGGGCATCGCCTGAGTACCTGCGTGACTACTGTATAGAGATGCATTCCTCTGCGTTTGTCTGGACTGTGGCTCAGACCGCTGCAGAGGACCGAGGAAGAAAGCGCACTTCGGTGATCGTGCTTTCTCATCCGCCGGTCCTATATGCTGGAATAGTCTTCCACCCGCCATCAGATTGTCTGTCTCAGTGGACTTCTTCAAATCAAAGCTTAAGACTCACTTTTAGTGTCAGGACTATCCCATTGTTTGTGAGGCGCTGTTGCAGTGGTGTGGCCGTGTTGCAGTGCCATATAAATTGCTATTGTTATTATTATTATTATTAGAAGTTGTATTGATGTCAGCTACAAACAAATGACAAACTTTGTATGACAACCAATCAACTGTAACAGATTACTTTGACTGTGTAATCAACAATAAATGGTCTATGTGCTTGTAGGAAACTATCTGTAGATCCAAGCCACCTTACGCCTACAAATCCTAGACAGCTCAGTTCCTGGTTTGGCGGTTGTCACAGGGTCATCTACCTGCACTATCAAAATAATACAGATCATGATACGAAACATGCACGCACGCATGCACACACACACACATACAATAGAATTCTACAATCGCTAGTCCATCATTTGAACAAAAGATTAACTCTTCATTTTTTATTACTCTAAACAGCAACACTGTCATGGCTACCACAATGACACTAAGTGTCGCTATCAGACATGGAGATGTAAGACAACAAGCAACGTGCTTCGCTTGCTGTGGGAAAGGTGAGACATTGCTGATACAAAGACTGCAGTGATGGTCATGGAGTAGTGATAAGCAGCTATGCATAGGTTAAAGCTGAAAATACAGCTCTAGTTGATTATGTCTTAGAGAGTCTTTTTCTACATAATTCAACAATACTTATAAAAAGAAACAAACCTGAGATGTGGAAATATGGAGATCCAGTCATGACATTCACTTTGCAGTTTGGTGGGACCAATTGTGCTTCTTTCAAATAGAATGAGATCAACGTCATCAAATAACTTCTGTACACTCAGTGAAGATTCTCTCTCAAATTCCTACAAATGACACAAATGGAAGCATTTGATGATATACACACAATGAATTTAAGTACAGTAACATCTGAAGAACTACTTGATAGGTAAACATTAGTAATAATGCATTTGGAAAGCTAATTTTCAATGATATAAATAAATTTCCAAACAAATGCTCATCCTAGAAATAAATCATTATGTTACTTAACTCAGTTTTGTACTAAATATATTCTATTTTCGATTCCTTCCAAAACACCTAATATACAATCATGTACTTTAAAGCAGATGGTGATGTGGCACTTATTTTCATTCCCTCAAAAGCTGAAATCAATATATTTGATGCTGCATTGAGTCTAAGGTACCATAGCGGAGTGTTGGAGTGTTCGTGAGCCGCAATAATTATAAGAATATCCATTTGCATCATATTACAACAATGCCTTTGATCAACTCTCAGGATGCCAAATTAAACAGCTGAGCTGAAACAGTTTTGACCACAAAAAGTCTAGAGGTCAATTACTGTTGCTTTTATGGCATGTGGAACCAAACCATATAACCAATTAGCGGATGGCTAGGTCTGGATGCCATGCCATGATCATAAGAAAATTGAAACTGCTGACAACTTTTTCTATCCTTCTCTAGTTGTCATGTTTTTCACCAAACGTCTGGATGTTTCTAAATCCCAAATTGCTGTTGCTCTCCAATTTAGAAATGTTTCAACCTAAGTTGTCTGAAGCGGCTTTCTGTTCTGACTTCTGAAGAACCACTTGGTAAAGTACCTCTCTCTAGTTATGGTCATCTTGTGGAAAATGTCAGAAAACCCTGAGCCAAAGACCAGGCTCAAGTGTGGATCCGATGCAAGGGGTGAGACTGGACCCCATCTATCATCTGTTTGATCACAACTACTAAGATCCATTCTTCACAGGACCTTAATGTAATTGTCCATGATGACCTCTCAAAGAATACGAACAATTCTATTCCCTGAACTCATTACTTGTCATCAATGACGATCTCTGTGTTTGAGTCTGTTCTCACCAAAAGTCATTACTTTACTCTAATTATTTTCATCTACAGAGATTTATCTTTCCAAGAGTAATAGTTGGATATCTCAAATCACTGCCTCACTTCATATCCATCATCATCAACATCATCATCATCAAATATGTACATCTAGTCATTTGTGGCATTCTTTAACTGAAAAGCTACTAAAATACTGTGAGAGCTGAGGATGAGAGAACTTTTCTCCTAATGAGCACTGATAGTATATCAACTTTCTACCAATGTATTGACTATTGAGCGAGCTGGGTAGGGTTGCCCTACACAAAGTCTGCTATTGGAGTCAAGTCCATAACAGCTTTTTGATCAAGTTAAGCATCATCAATCAAATTCAACAAGACAGGGAAATAATTATCGGAAGGACAATGAGAGAGCCAACCCAACACGTGGCTCTGGAGATATGGCCAGGATCCCATCAACACTGTTCTACAGTCATCTAATCCCATCAAAGTTTTCCTTCAGACAGATTTGCATGCACACTGCAGAGTGTCTGATGTGACTTTTCCACCATTAAGGTTCTACTAAGTACCCTCACAACAGCATGTAACCTGATCACCATTGCAGCCATCTACTGCAATCATCTTATGCACTAACTTTGTTATGCACACATAGCCCACAGTGACTGATCTGCTGCTGGACCTCATCTCAACTACCCACTTCAGCGTTTGATCAGTTCACAGTCTTCCTTGAACACCGGTCACTAACAAAGTCAGCGACTGAAAACAGGAAACACCACTGGTTTGGACACATATTCTGAAAAGAAGGTCTGCTGTTGACGGTATTGGAGGGAAGGATGCTGGGAAAGACAACAAGACGAAGGAAAAGATTGAACATTTTGAGTGATCTGGACAATGGAGATTGGAGAACTTTATGTAACTACAGAGAGAAAAGTGAGTAACAGAAGGAGTTGGAGAGAAAGGAAGGGGAGACAATAGTCGTCCATGTCACAAACCTCTGCTCATCGGCAGAAGACTGAAGAAGAAGAAAAAAGTCAGCTGAGACCGTCAGATTCACATGAAGGATCTGTAATGATCTTGGGCTGAAATAGCTTATAACATTATAACAAACCTCTTTACATATACGAATCCACAGTCTCATGTCAATTGTAACTCTGTTTAGCATTTATCTTCTGTCAAATGCTACATTTGTTTATATTAGATACGTAGTCAAAGAGTGCAGCAGTTTATGAAACATTTAATACGATACATATACATACTGTGGCAAATAAATACACAAACACATGCATACAAACCCACATATACATACTGATATACAAACACATACTAATCTAACTTCCACACCTACCTACACCCTACACACACGCACGCATGCACACACACACACAGACGTATGATGATGCTGAAGAAGATGAAGAGAAAACTGGCCGAGACACACACATCATCGCCAAAAGAGTAGATGCTGCTTCTCTCAGTGGCGCTGCCTGTCACCCGTTGACAACTGTTGGATCCAATGTCAGCTGGTTGAACTTTTCGATTTTCAGACAATGACGATGGTGTTGATATCCTCAGCTCAGCAGATACAGTTCGACTGACACACGGTGACGATGCACTGGAATTAAGATCATCTTCCAATATATTAAACTACACATTACTTTTAACTAAAAGAATACACTGCTAATTTATTATTTAATAATCAAAACATAAATATAATATTAATCACACAGCTCAACTTATGTAGATTATTATAAGCACAATTAAACTTCTATCAGGTTTGTTGGATAGCCCATTCCTGCAAGGTTTAGAAGCTCACAGAAGGCTATATAAAAGACAAGACAAATTATCTAGACACATATACACTGTGTCCGGATGAAAAGTAGTACCCAACAAAAAGTGTCACAACTAGTTCAAAACTGTAAGTATTTGCCTGAAATTTTAAACTCAACAACAGTGACCATATTTACACAAGATCCCAAAGCCGTTTGGAAATATTCGTGAAGTTGTCAAATTTATGAGCGATTGCGATGGAACACTGAAAAATTAAAGTGTCCAACATAGGCCCTTACATAAGAAGTGAAGTTCGGCTACAGCTGGTGTTCAAAATGTCCTCCTCATTCACGGACACACGACCGTAGACGTGGACGCCACTGTTTTATGGCCCGGTCGATGATAACGTGGTCAAGGAGCTGCCACTCCTCAACCAGACATGCCCTCAGGTGATCGATGTGTTTTAACATAGTGCTGCAAGACCTCAATCCAGTTGACTATCAAATCTGGAGTGTACTGGAGGAGCGCGTTTATCGTTCCCGTATTCGTGACATCGATTACCTGAGGGCATGTCTGGTTGAGGAATGGCAGCTGTTTTGATCGAGATGAAATGTTGGTCTAACTAACTTTAACATCAATTTGAAATGGCTGGATCAAAATACATAAACATGATGCCTACTATTTTCTCTATTTCTGTGAGATGTGCCAACAAAGGCACCATAGAAGCTCTTAGGAGTAATTAGCCTGTAAGTATCACTTGCAACTACTGATTCACCCATACATATCACCTATGTTCAAATCGGATAAACCCATAAAAAATTATAGCAGTTATTCTGCTTAGACCAAACGGGTTTTTCTAGCCTTCCACGCTCCATTTTTTTTATCTGATTGGAAAATTGATCTACAGACCATTACCTTCGATTTGGTACCAAGATACAAACTTTTACATCAACTTGTAATGACTAGATCAAAATGCACATGTGTCTGATGCATGGAAACCCACTAATAGTGAATCAAGCCTAAAACACACTCATAGTGTCTGCTAATAACAATAAATAGCAGCTAGTAGCTGACTATGAGTTCTGGGCTCCTGATCCATGAGACAGTAGCATTTTACATCAACTGTCTATGTTGTAAGTTTATGTAAGTGTTTATCTTACATAAATTTGACTAGCTTATTACAGTACATTTAACTAATTTTACAGAGCCTAGCTAGATAGCTAACCACGGTCTTACATGTATGGTAGGAAGCAGAATTCACAGTTCAAGAATGTGTGCTAAAAGCTACATAAAACAAACGACACGTGTGAAACAGCAAAAATTGGCTGAAAATACTTTCCACTCATTGATCATCAGTAAAAAGTCTGGAAGTGGATCAGCTGTGTTCCATTGTTTTTGTCATTTGATGTATAGCAATTAGGACTTCTTCATAAACTTTGCATTTTTACATTAAGACTCTTAAGCATTGGAAGAAGCTAAATGAGATAAATATTCGCAATGCTTAGGGCAGAAAAATTTAACACAATGGGGCAATTAACTTACATTTCATCAACATTTTCATCTGATTCACATTCCTGTATTGCTTCTGGAAGAGGATGACCAACATATTTTTCAGCTGCAATGCACCATCTGGAAAAATTGTATTAATATAATTCATCATACAAATGTATAATTAGCCTTCAGAGTTAAAATCAATTAATTAAAAGCATCCACCAGCATAGAACAATAAACATAGCTACACGAAATAGTCATATTTAGTTGAACATAGATTTTAGTACACACTCTTCTTTAAAGTGCTAAGAAACGAAGTCTGTCTATCCATTCTGAAATATCAGAAACATAAACTACAGAGCCCCTCACACCTTCTACATCAAATAGGAAACGAAGTGACGCTTCTAACCCTCATCAGCCGTACCACTACTTAAGTCAGGCACAATTGTCTTAAGCTGGCAATGTAAGGTAAGCAAGAGTATGTGAGGCACTGGTGGATAAGTATGAGCTATGTATGTATCTAGGTCAGTTCATATATAGTTCATATGCATTTGGGTCAGTGTGTATATAGTACATAACATGTAGATCAGTCTGAATGCATGAATATGTGAAGATTTGTATAGTTCAATGCTGCACTAATCCTATACAACAAATTCCTAAACACCTTCTATACCAGTAGTCAGTTTGTGTGACCTCTTCCAACACCAACCTTCCCCACCCACAACCCCCCCCGCACCAACTCCATTCTCTTGCAGCACTATGTTAAAACACGAAAAGAGCCAAAGTGTCAAAGGCACATGAGGAAAATGGGGTAGGGATCTAATAGGGGCCATACAAACAGTTGAATTAGGCTTTGGAAGCGTGATTCTGATATGCATTATCAGTTACAAACATCACAGAGAACTCATAAAACCTTAAAAATGACAAAATTAGACCTTTAACTCTTAATTGTGTTGTCTTTATAAACAAGGCTCCGTGGGCCAGAAATATATTGGGCCAGCTCTTTGACATCTCTGGCATAGAGTCATAGTGTTCTCACATTCAGGGCTTAACGGGTCCACTACTTCTTCTAACTAGAAAAAAAGGATCAGGCAGCACAATTTGTCTTGGACTCTTTGCACCAAAACCATATGACAACTGCTCTTCATTCTCTACTCTGGCTTCCTGCATGTAAGCAATCTCATCATCAATTTGCAGATCATCAGCAACTGATCTATCTGCCACCATTACATTTTGCAGCTCTGCTAGAGGCCACTCCTTTCATCTATCAACATCTCTTGGAAAGTATGTTGTTCCTGGCACACATCCAGAACTCAGATGATGGACCTCATCATGCTCGCAGTTCTTCCACTGAGCTCGTCTTTTGCAAACACCTAAAAACGAGTTTCTTCCAGTCAATTTATGGCTCATAAAATTTGCATGGCTTTAATGTACACTTTTGAACTGTGCAAAGAGAGGGCATTGTCAAACAACAGCACTCGTGAATAAGTTGGTGCCCTACACTTGACTTTCAAGTGGAGCTTTAGAAATTTGGAGATTATGATTGCAATTTATTTGACAGTGTAGTGAAGGTAATTTGTCAGTGGAGTCTTTCTCTGTTCAGGAGCTGGGTGTCACCTGGAAACAAAGACTGTACTTGCATGGCAACAGGTGACACAAGAGGGAGCTCTGTCTTTGATTAGGTTAAGCTGTCAAAGGGAGGGAGGGCTGCTTTATTCTGCCTAACAATATAAAATTTAGACGTAAGGAAAGCCATCAAAAGCTGCCGTCACTCCAAGCTAGGCTCGTTGTCATGGTGATGTCAGGCTCCGTCATGCTAATAACTGGCCGTAATTCACAGAAAGCATGTGTTTGCTATTCACATTCAATTCATTCAGTCTTTAATCTCAGCCGAAATTCAACAATTCTGTCCTTATTATTCACATTTATCTGAACAAATATACAATAGTCATCAGTCAACGACTCTGCTGCAATTAAACTGCAAGCACAAGCCTATATACTGTATGTGCCACAGTGTCACTACTCTACTGCATGTCCTAGTATTGATGTCTGTGTCTATGGTCATGATCATATGTGTCTGTACCAATGTATGTCTGTCTGTGTATGTCGATGCCTGTGTAGGTGTATCTGTGCCACTGTATGTCTGTGTATGTGTGTCTATGTATATTGGTGTATGTATGGCTTTACCTGCATGTGTTCGACAGTTTTCAAAAACAAATACGCAAAGAGGTACGGCTAAACTCCAACTGTCATCAGAACGCTGAAGACATTCCACAGAAGAATAATGAATAACACATTAGAGTGTAGAAAAGAGGAACTGAGTTCGATTCTCCTGTCCCCCCGTAAGGTTGACTAATCCTTCTTGCATTAGGCAGCGGCATTGGTTGAATTAGATGTATAACGTAATGAGCACCTTGTAAATTCGACTCCTACAATAGCTTGTCATCATTCGTTCATACTATATTAAATTTTGTTATCATACCGCGATTTGTAAGTTACAAATAAATTGAAAATTATCACCATCATTATGATACTGATAAAGACAGTTAAGCAACTGCACCGGATTAGGCCAATTGGATTGCTGAATAATTAGGTCCATAACTCATTTTCTTTTATTGTTGCTAATTTTGTGAAACTACAAGTTAAAGTAGTTTTCGTGACAACCTGTATGACTCAACATATGTTGCTGTGCTTGGTGATCTAGAATATTAATAAGTATAGCACATCTGATCAAAGTAATCTCTGAAGCCACCATCACTGAAGGATGATGGAACAATAGTGGAACATCAAGCAAGAAGCAGGATCAATACCTGCTACCCCTAAAGGTCAAAACTCAGCCTTCCACTTTCTAAGTGGCAACTGTAAAATTAACAGAAATGGGTGCCTTGCATAGATGCCATAAAGTTAAATTTAACTCCTGTTAAACTTGTTATCATCTATTACTACTATAACATGAAATCTAACTGTGACTTGTTAGTTAGAATTAATAAACACAAATGCTTTTATAACACATAGGCACATCTTAAACTTTTTACCCTGGGATATTGTTGTATGTTATGAAAAAGAAATTGAAAAATATTTGAATGCAAAGACATTATTCAGAGATACAACAGTCATCACAAAAGTTTTCACTGAACTCCGCAGCATAACATAATATATTCGTGAATTTCGTTTTCTATTTTCAAGCAATGATTAAAGGTCAATTGATAGTATTCTAATCTATTTACGAATTTATAAAGCGCTTTTCAAAGTACAACCTAATCAGAGGCGCTCCTAGTGTGAAAAACCCCTAGAGAATAGAAAAATCTTATGAGAACGAGCAAAAACAGTTGTGCTACTAGATAAGATTGCAGCACGAGTCACAGCAGGAACTATGTAAGTATCAGTATGTACTGACAATAACAAATCGAATTTAACTGTATGACAGCCATGCTAGGCCCTATTCACTTCTTACTGCTCACAGCAGCAGCCTCCAGTCGAGGAAACGACACACAAGAACAACTCGGTATCAAGACTGTATGTAGAACACAAATAAATACAAGGAGGAGGAGGAGGCACAATGTATCTGACACTAAACAACTATTCAATCCTCTAATTATTCCACTACTGGTCATTGGTCAATAGCGATGGCAACATTAAACCGGTATTATCTGAAGTTGACAAAGTTGAAAGATTACCAGTGATTATTTCTGGAGCTGGTACAACAAAATTCTGAATAGGTAAGGCTATGATGAAAGCAGTGGTAGACTGGAATAACAAGATCACGTTCAATCAATGTCATTTGATACAACCAGTTGCAATACTGGTATTAATCACTTGATGCAAATCGTTGCAGAAAAGGCTTTTACTGCATGTGACATAGAGTCAACTGGTCGTGAGATTCTGCTCTTTAATCATTTCAAGTAAAAATGGCAATTTATATACAATGAACAGGACACAACCCTTTGTGATGGCAGACATTGAAGACATTATAGTGTATAGATTTTACTTATTATATGGAGCCTAAACTGCCAACAAAGCTACATTGCTTAAACACTTTAGTGACAAGAGTGTACCAAAGGTGACTGAGAAATCAATGCAGCCTGTTGTTAAATAAGTGAGGATTAGAATGATTATCGATGATTAAGACACAGCTGGATGTGTCTGAATAATACCTACAAATGCCTCTCCAATACTAGTCATGTGTTTGAAGTTCAAAGTCTACAATACAGACATATTTGTGGTCCCAACTGAACTCTTAATAGTGCCTCTGTTATTATTTATCAACACTTAATGACATAAAATCACAAAGGCGATTCACAAGAACATTAAAGTGCTAACCAAAATGTAATTGCAACTGTAACCAAACGTTTTTAAAGCGCCACTTTTTGATCGTTTCTGATCCAAGTCGGCCGCTAGGTGGTAAATTGGAAAGTCTTCAAGTGCCTCCAAAACTGAGTCGAGGAAAGTAGCTAGCAGCTCGGCCCAAAGTGGGAGAGGGAGACTGTTCCACATAAGCAAAGCTGCTTGTTTGGGCCATGGCAGTGCTGCATATGCAGAGGACCAGCAATAATCCACAGGCAGATGAGTGGAGTGTCCTCCATGCCCGTTGGGGGCATGGAGGACACCCTGGTACAGAGAGCCAAAAGGTATGCCAGGTATAGGTATGCCAACAAGACAGTTTTGCATCAAAGTGAGAACTTTTAACTGTATGTGCTAAGGTGCCTCGAGCCAATGAAGAGAGTCACGAACGGGCAAATTTAGGAATGTCACCAATTAGTCGGGCAGCAGGATTAGGCATAGCTTGGAGCCTAGATACGTTTGATGATCAAATACCGGTGTAGGCAGTGTTCCCAAAGTCCACCCTGGAGCAGATCAAGGTGTGAACTAATGTCGTCATTGCATGAAGTGACAGCAATTGGCGAATCGAGCGAAGTTGACAGAAATGGTAGAAGCAAGAGCGTGAAACAGCGTAGACGCGATCAGAGTTGGAAAGGGTGGGGTCAAGAAGGAGACACAACTTCCAAACAGCTGAGCAGAGAGAAAGGCGGGGAAGGTCTGGCAGAGGGCCTCTAGGTCAATCCTGCCACACCGGTTGTGCCCACCAAACCAAGCCAGATGAAGCCAGTTTTTGCAGAATTAAGACACAAACAGTTAGAGGATAGCCAAGAGTTAAGAACGTAGGAGGTCTCCAACATGCCCTCAACCAACCACTGGGCAGAACAAGAAGTACCGTGCAGGGAGGCTTGTGTTTCATCAACAAACTCGTGAGAAGAGAGACCCAGAGGATTATGGATACTCCCCAGTGCAGAGGTGTACAAGATAAACAATAGTGGGGCCAAAACTGATCTCTGGGGAGATCAAAGGGTAAGGAGAGTCGGAGGACCCAACCCGTGTGATAGAGACCGAATGGAAAGAATGGAGCCAGAGGAGCGCAGTACCAGAGATGCCGATGATGTGGATAGGCGATCAAGCAGGCAATGTAAACTACACTCTTAAGTAATGGTTATAAGAATGCATCTCCACGGCATCCTGTCAATATGTGCTTGCATTTATGTACGTATAAGATCAGTTTTATAGGACATTTCAAGTAACTCACTTCATTGGAATAGACTTCACATTAAGAATTGCAAAAATTGCCATCAACAATGACAAGTTGGAGGGATATGTCATTTCCCTCCAACAATTCCATGATTATGCCTATGAAGTTGGATGTTCACCTTGTTAAGAAACCAAATCGCATCACACAGCATACAAGCAGGGCCGCAACAAGGGGGCCAGCGGGGTCGTGGCCCAGGACGCAAATGTGGAAAGGGCGCAAATTTCAGGATGGAATAACTTATTATTCCATCAAATGCACTATTTTCAAAATGGGGGAGAGCCAGATTGATGCTAGGCACAGGGTGCAATTATAGCTCAGTACAAGTACCCATGCTGAGGTCAAACATCAAAACACCTAACAAAAGTTTGTTACACTATGAATTATAAAGTACAGTCTTTATACTGTCACTACGACTTCTCACTTGCAGTCTCCGACTCTCCTTATTTAGACCCCTTCAAATCCAACTCAAAACTTATTTGCTTGCTAATGCTGATAACGGTCTTACGGAGTTACGGTGCCATACAAATTGTTGCTATTATTACAGGGCTGTAAACAAGTTGCTTTTTTGGCTATTTGGTTTTGTACTTTTTAAGTTCCTAAAAATGGCAATTTGGGGTTTTTTTAAATATTTTTTTATTAAATTTACTAATATTACTATTAAAATACTATTTGTGTGTTATTTAGTCCGAAATCAAGCTAAATTAATTTAATTTAATTAAACGAGTTGGAGCTCTTTTTCATCTGTGTTTGATGCTTTTTATAACAAAATTTTTGTGACAAAATCCAAAGTAAGACTAAAAACCAAAAAACCAAATAAAACCCAGAAAAACAACTTTTGATTTTTAAAACCTTGCTTTTTTGCATCCCTGTATTATAATAATAATTATAAATATTAAATTGATTGTCACTATAATTATTTTTATTATTAATATTGTTGACAAAGTTATACATTTTTAGAGGAAATATCTGAGCTGCAATAACCGACCTGTCAGTTTGACTCCGTTTTCTAATCATGACGCATCTGTTAGCCTAACTGAAACTTGTGCAGACGCTGACACCTTAGTCCCATTACTTTTTGTTGGGGTAGAAAATCTACTGAATATGCTAATTAATTCGATTAATCTAAATCAACTGCTGCCAATTATATCCGCGCGGCTGTTGCGATATTTGCTGTGATCAGATCTGTTTGTGCTATTAATAAAAGACGTGGCTTCCCTAGCGACGGCGCCTGCCTCACGCGAGCAATCCGTAATCATCGACGCCCATTGATCAGACAGCGACTGATTTAAAATTGCAATACGTACACAACATGCTATCTGTTGATCCTACGAATAGAATGCAAAGACATGAACTCAACAAAATTTTCCTTCGTCGGCTAATAATCAAGTTATTGATTTCTTGTCAACTCGGATTTCCTTCCTTGCTTTTCGAGTTTCGACCACATTCATTTTGAGTTAATTATCATGTAAATCGATTTTACAATGCTGATAGCCATGTTTATAGGGCTCACACAGAGTGACAGAGTCCATGGCATGGTTGAGCGTTATAATGCTAGTGCTACCAAATTCCCAATAAGGCTTACGCGATACAGTGAAGGCCTTCTCAAATTCGACTCTTGTAGACCTATATGCCACAATAACTTGTCATCATCCGTTCATACTATAAGCCTACATGCAAAGATACCGCGATTTGCTTTAATTATAACCAACCAGGCGAGTCCGTATAACTAGCACACCTCTCGTCGCAGAGCGATCGAAGCACTCGACGCGCTGCGACGTCGGACACTGGGCGGCTGAGTTTGCGCAAGTAAAATGTGGCACAGCCAAGAAGACAACGCAAAACAAGAGCAGCAATTAGCCTACATACTGTAGGCTAATTGCTGCTCTTGTTTTGCGTGTCCGGCGTGCGACTGTGCGTAGGACCTACGCTAAAACCCTAAAAAAGTAGTCTAGCCCTGTAGTAGCATGCCTTGCAATTTTTTTGCTGCTTGTTTGAAGTTCTATTCTGACAAACGTTTGTACTGCAATGACTGCATGCAAAGTGCAGTCACTTTGTGGATATTTTGAGGTTCTCGGATCCAGACCTTAACCCAGGGATTTCACCTAAGACTCATATATATTTTACTTATTTCTTTCCGGGTTTTCACTGATTCATACCTTGACTATCATCAAGTGACTCTGGAGTCGTGATCGTAATCGTAACTCCTAGCATTTCTCCAGCGCTCACAAAAGCAAAGTAGCGGCCTAGGAGCCAGCTTATTCATATTAAAGATGCCTGATAAAAGAATAGATAGGCAAAGGTCAAAATTTAAAAAGTCAGACGGTAAGACGGCTATGGTGGAGCATGGATGGTGTTTATAGCTGAAATGGACGTTTTCACAACAACTCTCAAATTCAGAAGAAATTGAATAAAAAAGATGATGCAATTTTTTTTTTAATTCACAGATATATTTTTATGGAACTGCTGAAGAAAACTTAATATCGAGCAGTGCTTAAACTTGACAGAGTTAGCCAAAATTTTCATTTTTAGTTTTTTAAATATTTTAATTGAAATACAACTCCGTTACTTTCCTTTACATTTAAAACTCCGGCATTTTATTTTAAAATACACGGTCCATAATTTACAGCTAAGTTTTTATGGAACTGCTGAAGCACACTTGATATTGAGCAGAGCTTAAATCTGACAGAGTTGGCCTAAAATTTCGTTCTAGGTTCTTAATAAATTTAATAAAATACAGCTCCGTTACTTTGATTACATACATTTACAACTCCGTTATTTTATTTAAAATACATAGTTCAAAGTACTGTCACTGTTCAAAATTAGTGATTAATTATTATAAGTGTGCGTAGATATTTTTATATTGCGTGCGTGTAGACTTAGCTCAGATAGATTCGCGATTGGTTTTGTCAGCGAGCTTACTTGCTCACTGTTATGAATATACTTTCCAGCTGAAAATACGAACGAGAACAAGATCGATTTCGTGTCGCGTGGATGAGTATCTGCTTTTAAATGTTAGGTTTTAAATTGTTTTAGCATTACAGTAAAATATAACTTTAAACTGTTTTCTCATGTTATTTGGTTTAATGTTCATTTGAGAAAACGTAATTCAAGGTTATGAAATCATGGTTTACGCCAGGGTGGAGTCCGTAATACACCTCAAGTAAAAAGATGACGGATGAAGAACGGGTGCGTAGCGAATCGCCGAATCCCGAAACGGATTTCGGCCTTATCCCCGAAAACGAAGCTGGATTGATGAAAAGGAGTCAACGTATTACATCTAGGGTCAGGTTTTGACATTGTAAGGGTCGGTTAGGGTCAGTTTAGGCATCGTGAGGGTCGTTGGGGTAAGATTAGGGTTAGGGTAGTGTAGTCTATAAAAATTATACTTTATAGATATAGGATTATGGTTAGTGCAGTTTAGCGTGACTGAGTATAGGCGTACCTATCATGGATATCTATCCGCAACATGGCATTGGACAATTTTTACGCTATCCGTTTTACAATTTCCGTTATCTAGGAAATATTCATGTTTCGGAAGTTGGGAAACAGTTGGGTTGATGTCTATCCAACAGATAGAAAGCTTTAAGAAGAACGCTCATATTCATACTCAGGTGCTCATTTATTGTGTCCAATCACAGCCGACTTTTCGTTGTCTGTGGCACCAACGAGAAAATCATAAATATTGCATGCAAGTATAGACCCCTAGAAGTAATACGTTGCCGAATCGTTTTCTGCAAAGTTGTGCTTTTGGGGGTATGTTTCTACAGTACATGTTTGCGGCATAAAATGACAGCATAGACTTATATATGCGCAGGGGGCATATGTCTTGTCCTATTCCTTCATAGATATGATTTTTGTGGCCGTGAGGGACGTTTATGTCCGTTTAACATTGGGCAATGTGCCGCATCATGTTGAGGTAGCAAAGATTGGAAGTTTTGCCTTTGGTGTGGAGCTTCTGTGGCTGATACTTATGTCTTTCAACGCACGAAAAAATAAGTTTTGAGGTTGAAGGTTCTTTGCATATGACTAAGAACGACACTGACTCTGACTCTAAATGACCCTCACGACGCCTAACCCAAACCTCACGATTTGTCCAAAAGAGACACAGCTACATGGTTACCCATAACAGAATGAGTTGTTGTGTCTGATGAGGCAACAGCTTACAGGGAGTTGTGGTAAGGGTTAAGTTATGCATCATGAGGGTCGATTAGGGTCAGGTTAGGCATTGTGAGGGGTGGTCAGGGTGAGGGCTAGTGTCGTTTTTAGCTATATGCACTATGCTGTAGTTCAGGCCGGAAATATGCACTGTGGAAAAATACCCATGAAAGCGCAAGTTTGCCAAATAAACAACAGGTAGTTGAAAATTAATAAAGTACAGAGTATTGCATGTTTTAAAAATATATTTAATGGTATCAATTAATTCAAAAATAAGTTGCTGTGATACAATTCTTAATGGCAAGCTCAGACATTCTAAATTACTACTTTTTGGAATTTAGAAGGAAGTTTTTGTGCGATTTCATCAGGGCCCAAACTGCAAGTTGGAGCCAGCTTATTCACAGGCTAGGTACAGTGCATTGTATTGATCAGAGTGCAGCTTGGTATTTATTGTGTTCTGATTGTCACCAAAATTACCTGTGGAATCGTGCGGATACCTACGAGTGAATGTAGCCCGAGACGACTTCCTGTCTTCCAGAACAAATCATAAAATGTTTGACGATGCAGAGATTGCCCATGTTAAAGTAATGGGCGGTTTTTCATTGGGTGGAATAGAATTTGAGGAATGTGTATCGAATTGTAGGATTGGTTCAGCAAGACAGGAATAGGTACTTTTTGTACTGCTTTCACAGGTCAAATTTAGTGACATTATGACCAACCCAGTAGATATCAAGCTATGCATAAATTCGGTATAATCAGTAAAATGAGTAGTTACTGAGAGATGAGCAAGAGTGAAGTAAGAAGAGGATCAGATTGAGCCCAATGAGCTTGGATGTTGTTCAGTTTATGTAGATGTATATCTGGGAAGATGTATATCATAGAACTGTAGATTAGAGACAGAAAGGATTTGACTCATTGATCAAGAATTATCAGCCAGATTATTTATAGATATGAGAGAGGTAGTGACTCTTTTGGTTGCTTTGACAATAGCTCAGGCTAATGCATTTTCAATAAGTTTAAGGCACTTAATTTGAGGGGATTCAAAGTTTGTTAAAAGGGGAATTACAGTGACAATGCAGAGAGTGAACAATGGAGTAGTGATGCTGAGGGCAGTTTAAACTGAAGCATATATTGAATATGGCTCCCAGAGGCATACTCATTCATTATTTTCAAGAATTTACAGAGTACCTCTTGAAGAGTACCTCTCAAAGGCTCTCAGATATGTGAATGTTTAAGAAAAGTCTCGAAATGCGTCTCACCTGCCAGACACTTGCAAACACAATGGAAAGAATTCTGCAAATTGTTGTCTACTTTCAATCTCAAGGACATAAGCCAGTTTGTTGCTTGTTCATTTATCATAAATGCAGAATTAATAGTATTTATGATAAGACTGAGTTTGAAAGAATAATTTAATTGAATTTTGAAATCTGTTATGGATTTTTGGAATTTTCAATCAGTGTTGTTTTGATTGCATGCAGTGATGTTAATGAAGTCATGGATTTGACTCATGGATCAACTTTCTGGGGCAGTCACTTGGGAGAAGGCTCATCTGTTGCTGAGGATAGTGATGAAGATGTTAGTAGGCAATCAGACTTTTCAGTAGGTTATGATTCTGAAGAGGAGCAGCGACAGGAGATGGAAGAGTCTTTATACTGTCAAATGTATTTTAAGGATAACAGTGTGAAGTCTGTGGAAATCAGTGAATTGGAATGCAATTATAATGTGTCTGATTTAAGTAACTCAGATTTAGTATTGTCAGTGCATAGTAAGGAAAATAAGGTGAGTGAAAACATGAAAAAGATGAAGAAGCAGAGAAATGAAGATTGCACTGATGTGACAAAGACAGATAAAAAACTAAAGAAAAGTAGAACGATGGCAGGCACAAAAGAAAACTTTGATGAGAAATTGGAACTTAATAGGTCATCTGAGAATGAAACAGTTGCCAGCATCAATTGTATAATACCAGATAAATCGTTTAAATCCTTGAAAGATGTTTTAGTTCCAGCTGAGTCTGAGAAATTAGAGATATCCTCAGATAAAGAGCCCTATTTAGTTGAAGATGAATCTGAACTGGAAGACAGTGCACAGAAACTGCAACCTCAGAAATGCAAGAGAAGCCAGAAGACAAGAGCAGAAGTCATCAATGTCTCTGACACTTCAAGTGACTCATCGCTGTTTCTGGACATTTCAACTGATGATGATGATATTAATGTTCACATGGTGAAGTCGCTTGCTGCATGTAACCAAGGTGAAAATGAAGAACAGCTACAGGCTATACTGGACAGTCTGCCAGGTACCAGATTCATTTTATATTCATCTTTCTCTCTTGTGTTACTAAGATACTTAAGCGGAATGTTTTGTTGTAGTACTCCCTCTGCAGTAGAGCTGTGTAATTGACCTCCATCAATTTCCTAAACAAAATAATACTTGCATGAAAGCGCGTAACTGAAAAGTCTAATCTGTGTCATTTTTATATGCAGAGTCCTTTGTCACAGCGGCAGGTATTTGCCATACTACTAATAGAGTCACCATTGGCAGGCCGGTGCACCCACACTGACCCAGCCAAAAGAGTCTCCACCAGGTTGATAGAGGCATTGGTTTAAAGTTTTTGCACAGTTGTAGGTGTACCTTCGAGTATCTCTCCGACCATCCCAAGATATACTAGAAATGTGCTGTTGATCATATTGGCTGACTGCCCAGGCAATGAAATCGTTTCTCTGGTGCCCGACATTCTGTAAAGATGTGCAATACCTTTCTGAAAAATGTCTGCGCGGTCGAGTACTCGCTCTGCGAGTCGACGGTACCTGAGCCATGACTTCAACATTTTTTGACAGCCTTACTTCTGATACAGGATAGGCTAATATATGACATGCCAAGCACGACAGAAGTGGGTATTCGGTTTAAACTAAGAACTGCTGGCCACTGCACTGTATTTAGACTAACGTGTATTTCAACGCACTATTTGTCTTTCTTTGACAGCAGAATGTGATTGGAAAATAAATAACGCTGATAGACTTAAATCTTCTGGTGGTGAGAAATCGCGTTATTATAATTCCGCTTCAAAAGTCCGATGTAGTAATTGTAATCAACGTGGGCATTTTATATCTGCCTGCCCTGAACCAAAGGTAAGTTTACTAAGAGTCCATATTGTATTAAGAAATTATAAATATTTAATTGTGATCTATGAGTAGCTTCTGAACTCTATAAACCAATAAGTAATTACCGTTGTTAGTTATCCAAGCATCTCTTAATTACCTTGCAAAGTGCTGCCTTCACCTAAGTGATATTTAACTTTTTAATAACAAATCACTTGTATCAGTAGGGAAACACTTTTAATGTAACTAGTAGTGACCACTGGTGGCCATGTTCATGAGCTATAATAACTTTCTTTTGCTTTAATAAGTTGTAGAAATGCCTCATACCAAGTTTCACTTTGTAAAGAACTGTTTATGATCTTTGTCAGGAAATATATGGCTAGAGATCTATGACTCCTATGATTAGGGATTCACTGTGTGGACTTTTTCCACAGAGTCTGAGTATTCAGATGTACTGTTTGGCGGATCCAAGTGCTGCTTGTTCTATGTGCAAAGCTCCACATTCTGATGTAATAAGAAATTATCTAAATTAATTTTGTTACTTATGATGATTAGCTAATACACTGCACATCACAGACTTGTAGCTGATACTGTTAGTAAACAAAAGATTGATTTTGCTGATTTGCAAAATAACATTAAAAAATAACAATTTAATGCCCAGGCTTCATGTCACTCCGCACTGTAGCCGATTACGGCTTTCGGGTATTCTTTTATATCGCAGAGCAATGGCTCATTTATTCCATGCATAGACGCTTATGCTTAGGACTTTATGCTGATAAACTTATCATATCATGACGCCCAATTACGCTTTTGTACTTTTTTATAATTTTAAAATTTCATGCTCTTTTGCATTGTTCTTTTAATTAATGGAGAAGGTCGCAAGTGGAATGTCAATGTTTTATTAGTTGGGCTGGGTTCTGTAGGCAGGTGATCAATTGACTAGGGGATCAACTGACGGGGATCAAAAGGCGTAGAGTCATATTAAACAAGCCATGACAAAGATGGTTGTCTGAAGTCTAAAGTTAACTGTGACCTAATCAGAAGTAAAAAGCAGATCTATTTTAGCAACATGTATTGATGCTACACTAGAGCTGTGCCGATTAATCGGCCGTCGATTATAGAGATGTCGGATATCAGTAAGATAATCAGCGCTGATATGGAAAAAAAATTTTCATTTTATAATATTATTTCAATCTTTAAGAGCAAAATGATGACAGCAACATCATTGGGTCTGTGAAGGACAGCATTCCGTTCCCTTCCCATAGCATGGGGTACTCGGGCTTCTACTTCAGACCACCCAGTAAGCATTGTGCTAGACTGCTAGTACCGTGGGAAAGTGTCTACAGCTTTTGTGCAGTCATAGTGCCTGCTTAATTACCCTAGGCACAATGTCATTTTAGGCCAAATTGGCAGGTCGTAAAAGTGGCCTGTCTGGGGAGGGAATGACATCATTGGCATGTTAGAAGAAGGCATCCAGTTACATAGATATATCTTTCCTATCCTCTGTCATGCAAGGTCGACAGGCGGTGTGCCTAATCTGTTTTGGCTGCCTAGGATTAGTCCACAACTACATGTATACGTCTCCTACGGAGCAAGTGCTTTGCTTGTATCACAACAATAGGCAGTAGCAGTAGGTCTATCTTTTAGAACCGAATATATTGGGAAACAATAAAATAATCTGTAAAATAATTGGGTATCGGCAAACGAATAATCAGCAATAATCGGTTTCGGCATAATCGGCAAAAAGTGATATCGGTATAGCTCTATGCAACACTGATTGAGCAGCAGCTGTAATTATCAATTCTGCACAGGCTGCACTCTGAAATGTCCTATGTGCAAAAATACAAGCATTTACATTGTGCAAATAATTAAATGACTGAGTTTTTTTTACAATTCCTATCTTTAAGAGATTTCTTGTTTGAACCGCAAAATGTCTGTCCTGTCTGGTGGAGCTTGGCTGTTGGCTATAGAATCTCTCGGTAATGATTGTTTGTAGATTCTCATAATTACTGAAGCTCAGTTGTATGTAGTTTCTACTATTACTGAGAATGATACTAGCTAACATGATAATATACTAAAATCATGTTTAAGTTCATGAGTACTTAGCTATCTGTGCAGAAACCAAGAAGTGTATCAATTGCATTTTTGGCATGTTTATCATTTCTTGTGTTTTGTGTGTTCGATAAATTGTTTGGATGAGTTATTACATACTTTTCTTCATTTTCTGTTGACAGAAGGTGAAGGCGTGTATACTGTGTGGTAACAGAGGTCATTTGTCAAGGTACTGTAGCCAGTCACTGTGCTTTCGTTGCAACCGACCTGGACATGCAGCCAGGGAATGTGACCGGAAAAAAATGCGGCGTGAAGATGCTTGCAGTCGGTGTGGAATGCATGGACACGTTATGACTGTAAGAGCCAATTGTTTTGAGATTATTTTGTATACTATATTAGTCGTGCAGCCGAACAAAGGACTCTCTCCAGCCTCCCAATACTTCTCCACGGGATGTTAGCATAAATAGAGGAGCAAAAGTCCAAGCAAATAGTAGCAAAAGCATGTTCCAGTCCAAAGTAACTGCAGTTTTCGGGTGAAAGATCGAGAGATTACACAATTACATTAAACTACTTAAAGTTATTTTTAAGTTTGAAAAGGAACTAATTTTATTGCAGTGAAGTGTTGCATTTTGTTTCAGGATTGTCCTGACAATTGGAGACAATACCATTTAACAGTAAGTTATGATTATGACTCTTTAATCCATAAACAAAGAGCAGAATTTTATGGTGGAAAGGGCTTTTATTATAAGGCGACCTATAAAGTAAATAATTCTGGACTTGTGCTATCACCGTGAGTTCTTGACCTACTTCGCTCTTAAGCCTTTCATCCCCTCTTCCCATCTTGTCATCTGTAGTTTAAAAAATGTTTTTGGGTTACCCATCACTGCTCAATTTTTTTGTTTTCTAGATTTTTTGCAATAAGTTGTTATGTGAGCATAGAACATGTGCAGACATTAATTAATTCCAGACAAAATGCACAATTAATTTTGAAAATAGAAACTCGACCTCAAAGTCATAAAAATTTAAGCAAATTATTAGGGAAGATTAGCAAATGTCAGCAATTGTATACTTTGATCTATATTTTGATCTGTTTTAACCCCTTTAGCAGCAAACCCGATTATAATCGTCGAATTGATTATACAGACATGCATACATACATACATATGTGCATGCATACATACGTATATGCATACATTCACACGCATATATGTGCATATATATACAAATACATACATATATGTACATGTGCATACATATATATACATACATATATATATATGTATATATATATATATATAAGCCTACATAAATTATATACATATATACACTTGTATATATATATATACATACATATATGCATACATATATACATATATGTGCATATATATATATGTACATGCAGATACATATATATATGCATATATACATGGATTACATGGATTTATATGTGTGTATATATATATATATATATATATATATACAAACATAAATATACATCCATACAAACATAGACATGCAGACATAAAATTTGCTTGCCATATAAGGGTAGGTTTTAAAAATTTTGCAGGATGCTAAAGGGGTTAACATCAATCTATTACCTCTACCCAAATACTTGTCCAGAGTTAGAAACAAAATCTTTGTGTGCCCAAAGTTTACTAAATGCTTCATCCAAATTTTTATAACTTTTCCATGTTCAAGTGTGTATATACAAATATATTGTGCAACATATGTAACTTTGAGCATAATAAATGTGTTGACACCAATGCCAGACAGAAAAGAAATTTTGATTGGTTTGAATGTGTGCTGTAGATCAACAGTGACATTGTGAAAGGACCAAAATTGGAGAACCATAGAAAATTCTGTTATAACTGTGCTACAGGTGGTCACTTCGGTCATGTAAGTATGTTGAGCAATTTTGTCATGTATGATAGGCAATTTTGTCATGTAAGTATGCTGAGCAATTTTGTCAGTCATTCATTCATTTCCAAAATTTGATACCGCCCTTCTTCCAACATCTTTTTGCTCAGAAGTGCATAAACACGCCTCGACGACGCAATTGCAGTTGTTCTGCAGAGCAATGTGCGTGAAGGACTTGCTCAAGGTCCCTACACAGTGACGCCCCAGACGAGTGTCGAATCCGCTCGCTAAGCGCACACTGAATGTTACGATCGGCCACTGTGTCGTGTATGATAGGCAATTTTGTCATGTAAGTATGCTGACCACTTTAGTCATCAGCAATCAGTTTCTTTGGTGGTGCATTGCACTGGGAGTACTTCTGAAGAGCTTATACTGTGAGAAGAGGTTTATAAATGATCAGATATAATACAAATGCTACATCTGTAGTTTACACTAAGTTTGTCTTCTGCAATACTCTTTTCCTGAACATTGGCATCACCCAAATAAATCACCTCCGAGCTATTCAGATTGTTCTCACCCATACTGTCACAAAAACCCTAAAAACCACCACATTCCTGTCCTCAATATGACTAAATACAGATGAGTGGACACTCGAAGCATTTCATCGTCAAAGATTGATATATGTTGCATCAGTTGTCAAGTTATAAAACATCGTAGTATCAAGTTCTCTCAGCTCATGTTTCTAAAATGACCCCTTGGTGAGGACATACTATAGCAAGTGGTTTTTCACTAGCGAACACTTCTCCATGATGGATGCTTGGTCATCCGGTGAATTCCACAGACTACAGACAACCTGGAAAAGGCACCAAATACAACAAAACATTCATATTATAGGCTTAAACAGTATGAAGGTATCATGTTTAAAGTTTCTAAGAATAATGTATAAGATTTACCTGGTGTTAATTGCTGCATGTAGCATAATTTATGTTTTGATGCCAGTTACCTTTCTTATGAATTGACCAGGAGTGCAGAAGACGAAGGTGTGACAGCTATGTGCAGCCATCATCGCCTTTCATCACGAAGTATGACAGACACCATGACAAAATAAGTCATGCTAAGGATACTATTTTACAAGGTATTTGTTTTTTATTTTTCTGTGATTTATTTTTCTGTGATTTATTAAATTTGTAATGCGCACAAGGTCACACCTAAATGTGAATCTGAGGCGCGGATAGTCTGTCGCCAGGAGAAGATGCAATTAGATTTCCAAATCCTTGAAAACCAAACAGAAATAGTGAGTTTTGAGTCGCTTTTTGAAGGAAGGAAGTGAATTTGAGCTACGAAGAGAGAGTGGCAGTCGATTCCATTCCCTAGGAGCAGAGACATGAAATGCACGAGAGCCCATAACTGTTATGCATCGTGGTTCAACTAAAAGACCTGTACTTGATGAACGTAAGCAACGAGGAGGAATGTAAGGAGTTAGTAGAGCATGAACATAGGTAGGTGTACTGGTGATGATGGCTTTGTAGGTCAAACAAGCTAGCCTAAATTTGATTCTGAATTCAACAGGGAGCCAATGTAGCTGGTGGAGTAGGACAGAGGAGCATGTTCGTAGTGGAACACGTAGCACTACTCGAGGTAAGGTATTTTGGATACGTTGAAGCCCTTTGAGTTCAAGGTCTGAGAGACCGACAAAAAGTGAATTAGCATAATCGAGGCGAGAGGAGACAAGTGAGCAGGCTATAGTTTCAGACATATTTTTTAGTTAGAGCCGACCTTATGTGATGTATTGCCCTGTTGTGGTAGAAACAAGATTTACAAAGGCTTGTTATGTGAGGTCAAAATGTGAGCTTGCTGTCAAGGGTAACCCCAAGTGTTTTGACAGAGTCTGAAAGTGGTGCAGCAGTGCCCGCCAGTTCAATGCTAGAGAGCATAGGGAAAGAATGCAGGCATTGACATGAGCCAAATACAATTGCTTCAGACTTGTCTGGGTTTATGGCCAAACCATTGAAACAGAACCATGCATATATAGATGAGAGGCATTCTTCCAGTTTTAGTTTACCAGACTGATCAGTGTGTGACTGAGCAATATGGAGCTGAGTATCATCTGCATACTGTTGTAATTGAATTCCAAAGTGTTTAGCTATGTGACCGATTGGGGAAGTAAAGACTGCATAAATAATAAAGGGCCGAGGACAGATCCTTGTGGCACTCCAGCAGTGCAAAGTGTGGGCTCCAATCGAGCAGATCCAATGCCCACCTGCTGATTGCGGTCAACCAGGTATGAAGCTAACCAGTGTAAGGCAGTCCCAGAGATACCTAAGCTTATTGCAAGTCTTGAAAGGAGTAACTGGTGGTCTACAGTGTCAAAGGCTGCACTAAGGTCAAGACATGCAGAGAGGCAGGCTTTACCATCGTCAATAGATGAGAAGATGTAATCCAGTGTAGAGACAAGAGCAGTTTCTGTGGAGTAGCCTTCGCAATATGCTGACTTGAAGGGACTGAAGTTGGGAGAGGAAGTAATGTGTCTCTTGATACGCATAAGAAAAAGACGTTCAAGGATCTTGGAAATGTTACTGAGGTTGGAGATAGGTTTGAAGTTAGACAAATTGCTAGTGTCAAGGTCAGGCTTTTTAAGTAAAGGCATGAGTAAAGCAGATTTGAAGCATGAAGGAAAGCACCCCTCAGCAATCGATAGGTTGGCCAAGTGTGCAATGAGGTGAGAGAATACATCAGAACAAGAGATGATGAGTGATGTAGGTATGAAGTCCAATGCTGATGATTTAGGAACCATGCTATTGAGAAGATTAAAGACTTCAAAGAGTGTGACAGGCGGTATGTCATCGAAGGCAGAGCCGGAGAATTCGGAGTTAAGCAGCAGGTCATTCCACACTAAATTAGCAGCACATCTAGCAATTTTACATTTAAGATTGATAATTTTGTTTAAAAAAAAATGCAGCAAAATTTGCACACAGAGTCAGATTTTCTGTGTCTGAGCGTTGGCAGTTGTTTCTATCCTTTGAGTGTAGAAGATGCTGAGCAATGCGCCATCGGTCCCGAGGATTATCAGCACTTTCAAGTTGGCTGTAGAAATACGAGCTTTGTGAATCGTTCATATAATACTAAACCCCAAGTCCACGTTAGAGTTCGGTTCAAGATTTCTGAAGACGTTGTGAACCGGTTACCACTGCTACCTCGTTCCCTTGCTATTTCCCGAATCGACCACTGAGTTTCCAAATCCACTTATGAGCCTCCGAATGCACTTATGAGCCTCTGAATTCACTTTTAAGCCTCCGAATTCACTTATGAGCCTCCGAATTCACTTATGAGCCTCAGGATCCACATTTGAGCCTTTGACTTCACTTCTGAGCTTCAGAATCCACTTATGAGCCTGTAGGCTTTTTTTAACTTGCAATGCATATTCTCATGTTTTTTCAGAAGAAATTCTGTCAGTATCTGAGACTGGTGGGGAATCTTTTCTTGTTCAGCACATTGAATCAAAGTGCCACAAGGAAGGTGATAAGAGGTCTTACAGAAAACACCCAATTCGAACAGACATGCAGTGTGAAGGAAGGATTCCGCAGCAAAGCTGCAAAATGAATTATGATCCTCTGGGATTTGACAGAAGGAAAGGCATTGGCAAAGACAATTCATCTCAATGGACAAATTTTGCAAGGAAAATTAAAGATAAGCTTCTTGACTTGAAAAAGTCGGTCAAAATAAGTCCTAAGAAGCAGAAGAAGGCAAAAGATGTACTTCAGTTGGATTATCTTCCATTGACAACCGATGTATATGGAAGCGAAGCAAATACATATCACAGTTTTCAGAGATCTGCTGATATGTTTAGTAAAATGAAATCATCAGGTGGCAATGTTTGTTCTTTATCAAGGTCGATTGTGAATCATTCGTCCATGGATGGTTTATATGCTGGTGACTTTCCACGTTCAAATGTGAAAAATCAAGCGTTGAAAAATCAAAGCTCAGTAGGAGTTAAGAGAAAGAAAACAAAATTGTCTATGGATTGCTATTCACAAGAGTTTCAATTTACTACTCCAAAGGAATTGAAAACTGCCAGCAAGAGATTCATCAGTTGCAGAGACTTTGAATGGCAGCAAACATCAACACCTGTAAGCAAAGTGAATGGACATCAAGAAGAGAGACTTGAATTTTCAACATCTTCCTCAATGCCCTGCATGACCAGTCATAAAAGGAGAAGAAGAAGCAGAAGAAGAAGCCAGGAAATGTGTGCAAACGATATGCTAAATCTTGAAGGAGACCAAATGACGACAGCATATTACGGAAAAAATCATATAAAAGGATTAAGAAGAAAAGAAAATAAAAAGAAAAAACAAGCAATGTTGGCTCTAGGTAAAGTTTCTGTTCTCGTTATTTATATGTTCAGTAATTGATTTGGTATTGTTAATTATGATCTTACAAAAAACTGTGCAAATTAGGATTTGCCCCAAACAAATATTCTGTTGATAATGAAACCTATTGTGGCATATATATATATATATATATATGTGTGTGTGTAAAATCTTTGTGTGGCCGATTGGTTAGAGCTGTCGGCCCATAGCGCTCACTGTGGCTGAGTGAGAGGGTTTGACCCTCATCCGAGGCGTCACTGTGTAGGTCATGGACCTTGAGCAAGTCCTTTGCACACAATTGCTCTGGGGCCATATGCAATAATTATGCATGGCATTGAAATAGCCAGGGTCGAAACTCATACCTCTGACATAAATCTGGCCTATGCCGGAATAAATAAAACTGCTATGCATGAGACGGGAGTTGTTCCTTGCCCTTGACATAAATTTTCTCTTGGTATACCCTAGGTGTAAGTCCGCTATTCCACAGTATGGCTATAATTAAAATGGCGACCATTGTTATGATTTGTTGTGTTTGACAAAGTTTATGTCGCTCAAGATTAGATGCTTCTAGACCGTTGCAATCCTCTAGATCTACGGAAGATAACACATTTTATTATGCCTTCCATATTCACCATGACAAAATACTACTAAGCTTTGTTTGTGACGAAATGGCTGGCGATATGATATGCCGAGTAGAGGTTCGTCGCCTTCAGCCATGCAGTAATAATTAATTCATAAAATGTAAACAAAAATGTCATCTAGTTTACTCTGACATTAAGTTTTGTATTGTATGATACATGTATAATTAATTGATTTTGTTGAGTTCCACAAAATGTGATTTAGGACTTTGTATCTTAGCCGATGCAATCCGAATTACGCGCTATAAAATCTTTGCGCGTGCGCAGTTATCATTGCCTCATTGAAATCATTATACTGTGAACCCAGCGTCAAGCATAGTCTCACGTTACTTTGGTTGTAAGCCTTATTCACAAAATAGGCTATTCTAATCCCATGCATATGGGCCCTGCAGTACAACTGCAATTGCGCCGTCGAGGCATGTGCACTTCTGAGCAAACAATGTTGGAAGAAGGGCGATATCAAATTTCAGAATAAAAAATGTGTGGATGAAGTCAGCCAGAACTTTTTAATGTGCTTCTATTTGTTGTCATTGTTACAAGCGGCAGTTAGCAATACTGAATTTAGGTTAACACAGATTTTAAAATGTCTGCTACTTAGACTTCTCTAGGTTTTTGCTTGCTGACACATTAGAATTGGTACAATTATTCCCTATGGGAACAGTTGTTGCATATTCACATTTTTGAGGTAGGTTTGATCTCGGCACTTTGGTATTTCCTGTAATATCTTGTCCAATGATTAGGATAAGTGAGTAGTCCTTTAATTAATTACTGCATTTCTCTTACAGAATGATGTTTTTTGTAAAATCTTTGTTTTTTTGTTGTTATTATTATTATTAGAAACATTTTTAATGTGTAATACTGTACATGGTAAAAAATGTGTAGGCCTATCTGAGACCAACTGTTAGCTATCAAAATAAATGCAATCCAGTTGATGAGAAGTAGTGAGTTTTGAGACATTTTGTAGTGGAAGAGAAAGAGTTTGAACTCTGCATAAGTCTGCAACCAGGTACCTGGTTGCAGACTTATGGTAGAATGTAAAGAGGGAGTAATGGTTGAAGGTAGCCAGGAGTACTTACTGGATAGATGAAAAGAATTCTTGGCTAAAGAGAAGTTGGATTGATTAATAAAAGTTATGTTACAATGGGTGAATACGTGAAAATATGCGATTGAGTGTTTGGGTATAACAGAAATAATTTAATACACTAAAATGCATATTTACTCAAGATTGAATCAAAGATCAAATCAGTGTGCTGATTCAAGACACAATTTAGCAGATAGGCACCATCCACTCTGATACATTGTGCATGTAATCTAAAGTTGCAGTTCCACAGGTCCTAGTGATAGGCTTTTAGTACTTATGAAGCCTTTGAGAAGTTGCTTGCAAATGTCTTCAGAATACTGGCTAATGGTTTGAATGCGCTTATCATTCTGCTCTTAGGATTTAAATTTGTTGTTTGTTCATTGATTCTTTTATAGATAAATCCGACTTGTCTGTGAAATCGTCAGGCCGTAAATCACGAATGAAGAGTGGCTCCACCTACAACAGAGGGATTGAAACTGAAAGAGGATTTAGAATTAGACTGCCTTAAGTGCCATTGATTGTTTCAACAATATGACCAATTGACCATCTGTAGTGACAACTGGAATGCTGTACAAAGAGTCCCTCCCAACCTCTAAGGACAGCAGAACATAGCAGTACTTTAGAGTTAACTCTACTTAATTTATATCACTAATGTTCACATTGTTCAAATGAAACTTGAAAAGACTTGGAAGTCAAACTATGGTTTTGAAGTAATGCTTTCTTTAAGAGATCGTTGTTTGCAAATGATTTGGTCTGTAGACCTGCTTTCATTCTCTGTATTTACACATGTATCACATTTTGTTATATATAAAAAATGCCAAAGATGCAAAGCTCTCTTATAACATGACAAGTGTGGGTGGGACTGTTCTGAATGGCATATGGGGTTGGTAGGCCTAGTTATTAAGTGTGGCTGTTGGCCATTGATGGTAAAATTATGGCTCTTCGTATGATGATGAGTATTGCAATGCGTTGGTATTGCATATACTTTTTCCAATTTTGCAGCAAGAATTGTGATAGTTCTATTTCTCCAGTATAACATGTGTAATACTGTGTATTGCCGATACTTTCATTTTACCTGTCAGCAATACTTGACACCAATAATTTTGCCACCATAATTTTTGTGGTTCCTCAACTGCTTGAATAAGTCGCGATCAAGAAAAAGTTATAAATAAATAGTTAAGCCAGAAATATTGTCTCTCTCTTTTAATGTCCATAGAAGTAGTGGCGGTAGTGCATGGTAGCAAAATCACGATAAAGATCAATTTTTACGAAATTATGGTGCATCTTTTAATATGTTTTAAATGAACAAAATGTGCGGAACATGCTTATTGGCGCTATTGCTTACGAAATTTTCAAGGCCACTAAATAGAAGGCATCTATAAATACATGTAGGGAAATGATCACAAGCGTGTCCTTGTCCAATCAGAGGTAGAAGTGGGTTGCATTATTTTAAGATGTTTGAAAAGTTAGTCAACATTGAAAATGAATGCTGGGCCTTTGGGAAGGTATCTAATGCAATGTGGTCAAATACATTGCCTGAAGGCTACTTCAAATACATTGCCATTGGCCCAAGCAATTTCTTGTGAAATATTGGTGCATGTAGTGTGCTTAGAGCAAATTCAGCAAGCGCATGGTCTATCAAATAGTATTGGAGTATTCCAAAACTTTTAAGAAGTAGTATTGGTATTGCCGATGCTTTTATGAAGAGGTATTGGTATCGCCCCATTTTTATTCAACCTGTATGCAGAAAGAACACGAGGAGGGCAGAAATGGAAGAGGCAACTGAAATGGAAGAGGCAACTGAAAGATATCTGACAGGAAGGACACTGGATAATTTAAGATATGCAGAGTATACAACACTGGCAGGGAAGAAAAGCAGATCTGGCAAAGCTGATAAGAAGGCTGAAGAGAGAAAGTGAGAAGGCAGGCCTATACTGCAACATAAAAAGGACAAAGATAATGACAACAGCTGATTGAGACAGCTTTGAGATAGACGGAGAGGAAATAGAGGTGGTAACAAGTTTCACGTTCCTGGGATCAATAACAGAACAAGTGAAAGTAAAAAAACATTTTTCAGGACCCCATTTATTGACTTGATAATCTGGTAGATGGTGCAACAGATCATTTAATTAAGAGATCATTTTATGATTGAAACTTGCTGGAGTGGAGCTCGTCAAGGACTCGTTCGAGTGGTTAAATGATATTTAATTTTTTTTAACATACCGGAAAAGGAAATTATGCTGCAGTGTGGAGAGGGAAGGAAGAAAAGAGCTAGGGCGCCCAAGGAAAATGGATGGACGAGATACACGAAAAAACCCGGAGTGAACCTGGAGGAACTAAGGGACGCAACTTCGGAAAGAAAGAAATAGAGAAAGTTCATGACGGTCGCTATAGAGTTCAACGAACTAATTAAGCCTACACCACAAGGTTACAAGGTAATTGGTATCGCTGTTGCCAATACCTATTTCCAGTAATAATTCTTAACAGCTCTGCAAGTGTCTGATGGTTTTGATCAGATTTTCTGTACACTGCAGAAGCATCTGTTAGCTCAATTGCTGCAATTCCCTTTTCAAAGAACGCAGCACTACGATATGCTTTAGGCTAAAGTAGGCCTATAGCCTATCGTCATGGTGCTGCTGCACTCTGCAGTTGTAGGCTCTAATTTGTAAAATTATTAACCTACGTCATCATGTTACGATTTCCTTCATTAAGTTAAAGTTTCTAATTAAAAAGCTAAAATAAAATGCTTAATTTTTAAAGTTTAAGAGCCTAAGAGACAATGTACCGAGTCATGTCCTCTAACTCTTCTTCGCTTCAGCTGTGATGGCTCTTCCTGCAATCTTTGTGCTATTTTTGATCCTCATCTATTCTCCAACCACCGTGCTCCTACTTCAAGACTGCATAGGCCTACACCATCAATGTTCCCTCAAATTGTTTGGAGATACTGTGTGCAAGAAATATTTTTTTATAAATGGTTCACACTTTTGTGCCCAAATCCGAGCTGAATGCGATGACATGCAGTTAGGCCTAAATAAAGATCATATCTAAAATTCTACGGTGATCACTAATCACTGATCAGCCTAAGAATAAAAATGATCAAATAGTCTATTAAAGGAAAAATAATGGGACGTAGGCCTATCTGCCAAAGAAACTAAAATTGGCGATCAGGCCTTTCGGGTCGCTGGCCCACGTGCCTGGAACAATCTCCCTGCAGCTATCCAGGAAACCAAAACCCTCCCTGCTTTAAAAAAAACAGTTGAAATCGTACTTTCTTTGCAATTTTCAGAATTAGTACTATAATTATCTGCGCTGAACTGTCATGTACATGTACAGCACCTTAGAAGTAGCTTGCTACTTACGGCGCTATAAAAATTTTCGTAATTACAATTACAATCAACACAAGATTTCAGCAGAAGTTCAGAAAAACTTCAGTGCATATATGCATATGTCGAATCATAATCATAATCTCTAAATTTCTAAAGCGCCACTTGAAATCTAAGCGCAGGGCACCAGCTTATTCACGAGCGCTGCGTCAAATCGAAAGGGTTGTCCAAAGGATAGTCCGTGGAAGGTCAGAGTTCGGTTCCAGAAGGTCAGCAGGGAGGCAGAGTAGCTGTTAAGGAGCGGACATTGCTTCTGAGCGATCATATGTATCTCTAAATGGAAGCGAGCATCCACTAGAGGGTGGATTGATGAAAAGCTTCATGTTTAACTAGAAGCTGGATTGGTGAATAAAATTCGGTCTCACTAGAAGCTAGATTGATGCAAAGAATTCTTCCTTAAAAGACACAATTTTGCAATAATGAAAAGAATTATGCTGAAATAGAAGTTGGATTGACATGACAATCTCGCTCAAATTGAAGCGAGATTGATGTAAGAATTCTATTTGATTAAAAGTTAAATTGCACGATGCTTGTCATCGATCTAGCTTCTAGTTAGTCATAACCTAAATATTATTTTCATCATTCCCGTATTCTTAAAAGGCATTCTTTTCATCAATCCAGTTCAAGTCTTACATGGGCATAATTAATTTTCATCGATCCAGCTTCTAGTTAATTAATAAGTACGCTTTTCGTCGATCCAGGTTATATTTAAACATAAATCGTCTAATCGTTCACGACTCCACTTAAACGGCATTCCTTTCATCAGTCCAACGTCTAGTTAGACATAAATCTTTTCATTTACTATTTAGGCACGAATCCTTTCATCAATTTAGCTTCCAAATATGCTGTAAATTCTTTTCATCAATCCAGCTTCTGGTTTTACAGGATTTTATTAGTCGATCCAGCTTCTAGTTAAACCTAATTCTCTTCATCAGTCCAACTTCTGCCTAAGCATAATTCTTTTCATCGACCCCGGTTCCAATGGCATTCTTTTCAGCATTCAAACTTCCAGCTAAGTCTTTAAGCTGAATTTTCTCTCTCATCCATCTAGCTCTCATGCAGACATGATTCTTTTCATGTATCCAGCTTCTAATTTAAACAGAATTCTCTTCGTCAGTTCTGCTACTGCTTAGAAGTGTCGTAGACTAAAAGTCTGTAACGAATTGTCGTGGAACCACCGCCGATCAAACTAAAAAGCATGTTATTAACGAAAATGAACTACATTTAATGGAAATACACAAGAGCGCCGACCAAACGCGGTAGATACATGTTCATCACCTTTATATCGGGCGCTCTTTTGTCGGATCACGGTCTAGATCATATAAAAGACAATAATTTATTTGGATATAATTTAAGCAATAGGAATGTTATACGGCCAATAGTGTTGTGATAGAGGAAATGGATTCAATATATGGTTTTCACCTACTCTGTTTTTAATAAAGTTAACTGAGCCAACTGGGTAGGAAGAAGAGATGGCGATGGACAGGATTAGCCACATGCACCTAGTGTGCTGAGGCTAAGAAAATGAAGTCGCCAAGACTTCACATCTATGGCTTCTTCTTCTTGCAATCCTCGCTGTATATACGTGTGACAAATGCACAGCTGCACATAAAAAAGATGTCTGCCTGTATATAAGATTTATATATAAGATGTACTAAATATATATATACCCTGTATAATATCACCGCATTCCGACTAAGTGTACACACGAACCCATATGGCATGGTTGCATGAGCGGCGTCGTTGGCGTCAGCCGTGAATGGATTAGTCGATAAATAACGGAGTGAGGAGGAGGCGCTGCTGCCTTCCGAACATCTGGGCGGCCTATTTGTACTGTAGGCTCGCTCTAGGCCACGCTGTTGCCCGCCCCGTCTGCCTGCCTGCCCGTGCCACCCGGCTGGCTGGCCGGCGAGGGCAGCCAGTGGCAGTGACGGGCTGAGCAGCTCGAACAGACGGACGACTGGCGACCGGTGTCGATGAGGGACGGACGGACAGAAGACGGAGATCGAGTGGGGCTCCCTCTGGCCAAGACGACGACGACGAAACCCTCGACCGAGGAGCGAAGAATGTCAGACGACGACGACAGCGGCTCAAGGGAGTCATCGAAGAGAGTGGCTGGTCGTAGAAGCGAAGACGATCCAGGCCACCTATGCAGACTCAGGAGGTCTCTGCCTCTGTCTCTGTCTCTATCTCTGCCGTCGTTAGGTCGACCCTCGGAGGACACGAAGATAACGACGAGGGAGAAGCGTCAACGAAGACGAAGCGGAACAGGGCAAGAGGAGGAGGAGGAGGAGGAGGAGGAGGAGGAGGTTACCACAGATTACCATGACGACGACGAACTCTTGATTCTGAAAGGCAACGACGAAAAGTCGTCCGACGCCAGTACCACCGACAGCACCAGCGTTACCAGCACCAGCACCACCAGCACCATCTCCACCAGCACCATTCCCACCAGCACCATTACCACCAATACAACGCCTTCGAAACGAAATAAGCGCAAGATGACAGAACCGAAGAAGCGAAGAACGGACTTCAGCATCCGCAGCATTTGTTCCAACAGCGATGACGACATAGAGAAGGAGGAGGAGGAGGAGAAGGAAGAGGAGGAGGAGGGACAGAGAGGGAAGAAGAGGAAGCGATACAGGAAAAGCACTGACGACGTAGACGAAGAAACTAAGAAGACTGACGAAGGGACGAATGGCGCCAGTGTTGGTGCGTCATCTGGTCCAACGACCAACACCCCTTGCACCTCCTCCTCCTTATTCTCCCATTCCTCTCTCTCCTCCCCGTCCGTTTCCTGCATCGCGTGCTCATCTTCTTCGTCCCTTGTCACCCTAGATGGCGCATCCTCCTCCTCTTCCTCCTCCTCGTCCTTAATTCAGCCTCTGAGTATGCATTTCGTAGGTCAGGGTCGTCATTGTAGCGCGATGCTGCCACTCCTCAATTCGCCTCTTCTCAATTCGCCTCTTCTCAATTCGCCTCTCCTTCTCAGCAGCAGTAACTGCAACAACGCCTCCGCCAATATGACGACCGTAACGATGACGACGCCGAGCAGCCTCAGCAGCTGCCTTAGTCTTCTGGCATCGTCCATCAGAGACCTTCGCCATCCATCGACGGCTGCTGCTGCATCCCATGCATCGCAGTTGACACTCGCTTCGACATTCTCTCCTCCTAGGATGTCTGGCCCAGAGAACCATCCTCTGTCGTCGGCTGCCACGGGAGAGGGATGTCGGCAGGAGGAGGAAGAGGAAGAGGAAGAGGAGGAGGAGGAAGAGGAGGAGGAGGAGGAGGAAGACCTGGCAGTGGCTCCACTGTTGAATAGGAGACCGAGAAAGAACTACAAGAACATGACAAGACAGAGGCGAATAGAGGCGAACGCAAGGGAGAGAACGCGGGTACACACGATCAGCGCCGCCTTCGAAAGCCTTCGAAGGGCTGTTCCATCCTATTCGTACAACCAACGCCTCTCGAAACTGGCCATTCTACGGATCGCCTGCAGCTACATCTTGGCACTGGCTCGTCTGGCCGAACTGGACTACAGCCAGGACCAGACTGGACTCACATTCAGCCACTGTGTTGACCTTTGCACTCAGACGATCCAGGCTGAAGGAAAGGCGAAACGAAGACATTGAACAATTGATGATGCTCAACAGGTTGGCAGTCAATCTACTCGATATTATTGTAGGTATACTCAATTAAGCTACACGACCTGTATATGGCTTGTCTTGTTTTTGCTTATTGCGTGCGTGTGTGTGTATATATGTTTGTGTTTGGAGATGTAGTCTTCAAGAATTCATTGAATTTTTTAAAAGGTGCTGCAGATTTGTCAAACAAGTCATTATATTACATATACACCAGCAAAGACGTCCAATGTAATTTTTTACAGTAGTTTTAGATACTAACCCTACAACCCAAACCAACTTCAATCTCCCAATACCCAAGTATACTGAGGCAGCTGAACTCAGACATTTGACAGTGATGTGTATGTTGATGGCCTCAGAGGTAAAAGATGACCATGTAACTTAACAGCCGTGCCACATGAGTGTAGGACATTTGCCCCTCTGGACATTTGCCCCCTCCAGTGCACACCATAAGCTCCCTCAAACTATATATGCGTACATACATGCATGCATGCATGCATGCATGCGTGCCGTGTCTATCTGCATGCATGTACGTACATACGTACGTACGTACGCACGTATGTATGCATGTATGTATTTATACATGTATGTATTAATGTATGTATGTATGTATGTATGTATGTATTGTGTGTGTGCGATTGTGCGTTCATACGTATGCACGTATGTACATAAGCATATTAGGGCATAACAGGAAATCGCCTCGGACATTCGCTTCGGCCGAATATTGGACTATTCGGAAGTATTTGCCGATTACATCCGCAAATAGCTAAAAATAACTTTTGTCGAAAAAATTTTTTTGATAAAATGATATTTTTTTCATCAAATAAATTTAGGAATAACGGACTTACTTCTAAGTTATTGATTAATTAAACAAGAATTTAACGTTCAATTGAATTTTCTTTGGAATAATGATGTTAATTTATACAGTTTAATTTCTTTTGGTTACCAGATATATAGGCGTGTGGGGTGTTCAAATCAGTAATTTTCCCGCGTGAATTGGCTCCACCCACTTTCCGGTAAACAGTAGAGAGAAAGACGTTGTTGATACCTTCATATTTCAAATTTTATAAAAAGGTTTTACAGTTTTTTTTCTCAAATAAAGTTATTAAATAATAAATATATTGTTATAGCCTAGAGTGCGGCAATACGCTATATGTAGGATATTGCTATAGGCTCTGCATTGACTATAGATAGTTCTCCGTGGCTGTACACATGGCAGGTTAACTATGCTTTGCCTACGGATGGTAGAAGCAGCGCTGCATGAAAACAAAATACGCAATTGTGAACCAAAAGAAGGATAAAAGATCAATTTTTTGTACATCTTTCAATATGTTTTAAATGAACATGCGTATTGCCGCTATTGCGTACCAAAATTTCAAGGCCAGCGCCACCACTATTCGCTGACCAGATTTGCCGCTACTATTCGGTTCGTACCCGGATCCGGCAAATAGTTCATCCAAATACTCGGATTCGGTACCCGGTGGAAATTGTCCACTCGGTTATGCCCTAATGCATATGCATACGCATTATGCGTGCATATATACATACACACAAGCATGCATACATACATAGGCCTGCATGTACGTATGCATGTATACATATGCATGCATGCATACATGCATATATGCACACGTACATACATATATATATATACTCGTACATACATACATGCATGTGTACTTAAGTATGTATCCATGCCCACGTACATACATGCGTATTATACATATGGGGGGGGGGCTGTTGTCAGAGGGTGGGGGGCAAATGTATGGGGGCAATTGTCTGGGGTCGGAAATGTCCGGGGAGGGGGAGAAATGTCTGTGGGAGCAAATGGTCCGTTCCTCGTGCCACATACACCCTATTGGCTGTCTCACATATTCTTCATGAACTTCAATGTATATATTATATATATGTATTTTATCTATATATATAATATATATTATGTATTTCTTCTTTTATGTTGCATAAACTGCTGATTATATATATATATATATATATACGATATATAAAAGAAGAAACTTGTGGGAGTCTATTGTGAAATTCTTAGACTGGGGCGTTGTATGTTTCATCCGCAGCGGGTGTTAGGTTCATTGTCATTCGTCGCCAAATAGCGTCTACAGTAAGAGAGGAAGTGTTCCGTTGTGACATAGAAGTCGAACCGATAGTAGATCGAGACTGCAGAGACCAAAGGTTCAGATTCAGACCAGATTCAGTTACAGAGGCAGTTGTCAGATGCAAGAAGGGCGACCAGCATCTGGCTTAGCCATCAAACTGTCCAGATGCTGAAACCCGACCACTGACATCGCATCGGACTCAGAATCTGAGATAAAGTCTTTTCAATAAATCCAAGTTACCCAATTATTTTCAGAGTTCATCTCCCCCTTCACTATAACCTGCACTTTGCATGATTGGGAAGGAGGAGCTTAGGGATGGGTGTGGATCATGAGTGAGTAGGGGCTGCTAGATCGGGCTGAGGGGAGTTATGATTCCAGAGCGGGGCAGCAGCAGCAACATCAGCAATCTTCTCCTAAGCCGAATTGGTTGGATTCGCTTTCTCATTGAAACCAGATGTCGGTCGGTCGACGCGTACAACCACTGAAATAATAGTAAACACGAATCGTCTGGCAATTTGTTTCACCCCTCCTTCGTCCGTCTGGGTAGACCTTAACGCCCCTAGGCGGAGTTGCCACCCACCCGGTGATTCCCTCTATCTTCACTCTCCCTTCCTCTCTCTGTCTGTCTGTCTGTCTCTCTCTGTCTGTCTCTCTCTGTCTCTCTCTCTGTCTCTCTCTCTGTCTGCCTCTCTGTCTCTCTCTCTCTCTCTCTGTCTCTCTGTCTCTCTCTCTCTCTATCTCTGTCTCTGTCTCTCTCTCTCTCTCTCGCTCTCCCGCCACTGCAGATTTTCCTTTGCCTGGCGATGTTTCTGTCAGTTGGTAGCATCGCTCACTCCTCCATCTAAGTAGTCAAGTGTTTAACGCATGCATCGTAGACTTTGATCGGAGCGAGAGCATGACATCTGGCAGCCACGTTGCTCGCTCGATCAGAGGAGGGCACAGCGAGGGGCGGCGGCGGAGGAGGAGGAGGACAAGGGGCGCCAAGGATAGGCGCCGCATGGGCGCCGAACAGTGTTTACCATGCGCCCCAGACATCTGGCAGATTAGCAGTCCGTTCTAGCGCACAAGTGTCGATCTGTCTGTCTGTCTGTCTGTCTGGCTGGCTGGCTGGCTGGCTGGTTGGCTGACTGGTGCTGCTTAGGTCATCTTGTGAGCGAACAGCTGTTAATAACGATGATGAGGTCGTTGGTCTTAGCGGCTGCGTTGTCACCCATACGGGTCTTATCAGGTGGTCTACGGTATAGGAATAGGCGGAGGAGGAGGGAGAAAGGCAGGAGGGCGACCGAGGAACAAGGATATGAGATATTCGGGAGACTAACAGCCTGCGTCAGACTTAATAATTGAAGAGCAAAGCATGCGCGCACACACAAATACACACACTCACACACACACACACACACACACACATACACAAACACACACACACACCTAAGCGCTAATACAGGCAATGCATACACAGTTTCTGTAAAAATAAAAAGCTGGTTTTAAATGGGATTTACATCTAAATTGTTAAGTCTTGGCTTCGGGTCATAGCCAGGGCAAATGTCCGTTCCCTTGTTGCAGTTTGTCAGTTTGAAATCAAACTAAATGTTATTATTCAGTTGGATTGGTTTTTTATTTGCATTCAACCTTTACATAGGGAGGCAATAGTCCACGAGGAGGGGAAATATCCTATGCAAAATCTGGGTGGGGCAATTGTTAAGCGGCAATTGTCTATGAGGGTAATTCCTACACTCATACCTAGGTGAGGTACAACATAAAAGAGGGTAAACTGTGCACTGACCATGAACCATTTGATACCATTTTCAGTTAATTAAGCAAAAGATCAAGTTTCTGGAGTTGTTGTGGAGTGCCAAACCGTATGATTTTAGTTTGGAGACAGACATATCAACTTAGACATACAGACAGACAGACAGACAGAGACCGCGCGCGAGAGAGAGAGAGGCGACTTGAAGACATCCATAGGTGTGAGCGGCAAGAAAGAGCCTCATACACACCTACAGAAACGTCATTGTATATATTATATATACACAAAATCTGCATTAAGCGCTCTACGCACCTGTGCCTTGGGGCATGGTCTCGGGCGGCGCAGGTGGACGACGGCCTTGGTGGAGTTGGGTGGGGCGGGGTGGAGTGGATTTGGGTGGGGTGGGGCGTGGGGCATGCGTGCTGCAGCGGACAGGTAGGCATCGTCGTCGTGGCAGGATAGCATGCGTGTGTACATGCATTAAGAAGGTAGAGCAGGTGTAACTTGGTGATGCATGGCAGATAACCGTCTTGTCACCTGTACAAAGATATAAAGGATTCGACAGCATACATTGTACGCCTCTGCTCCATATTTCAACTCTTACCTTAGTCATATTATATATTGTCACACGTGTAATGGCTCTATATAAATGATTGCCTATGACTTATGTACATGCACTTCCCAGTTGTTTATCACGATTAAGATTCATTCCAACCATTTGTAATTTACTGCGATGATGCCTATGCCTACGTGTCTCGGTAACTACCAACAATTTTTCGCCACCGTGTATGATGTAGATTGTAGGGATGTAGGACAACCCCCCCCCCCCCCCGACAAACCCCTCTGACAAACCCCTCTGACATAATTCCCCCTGTTTTAGGCAGGACATTACACACGGACAAAACCCCCTTCTTGCCCTAACTAGCTTCTGCAATTAGAAGCCATACCATAGTAACTGACACTACTAACAAAGTCTGCAAAACATTACAAATGACACTCCGTACGATTATTAGTCTAACTCAGAGGCGTCCAGATAGGGGCGGTGGTATTTTTTGAGTCTAGTAATATCTTGACTACCTGACACTTGGAACCAGGGTGCTTGCCTCCATCAGTTAGAGGGTGATTGACGCCTCTGTTCTAGCTCATATAAGAAATCGTGTCACATATAACACACATACGCTCTGCATTGACTCACCTAACGCGTCTGAAAAAGCCGTGTCGCAGATAGTCTATGAATTACGCATCTGAGTGACGGCATCAGACTTTGAAATGACACATATGACACGTGCTTTACTTCAGACTTTAAAGTATACACACGTTTCTAAATAATAAAAGTAAAAAAGGGGGGTTTGTCCTAGTTAGGGGGGGGGGGGGTTGTCAGAGGGGGTTTTGTCATGGGGGTTTTGGCAGAGGGGGTTTTTGTCAGAGGGGTCTGTTCGCGACCAGATTGTAGACTCTGTGGACCTTTATTTAAAAAGGCTCGTTTTGAACGAGTGTAGAACAAAAGCTCCCCCCAGGACAAAAACTCCCTGGACATTAACCCCGGACAAAATTCCCCAGTTTTAGGCAGGGCATTGTCCCCGGACAAAACCCCCCTTTTGGGGTTTGGTGCGTCCAATAAAATACCGGATATTGTGTACGAGTAAACTCAAAAGATGGATTTGATGTGAATCTGCTGAGCAAACAGATACCACGTTGCCGTATATGCAAACGAATAATAACATTCCTGTCAACTAAATGTTTTGATCTAAATATGCAAAACCAATATCGTATGTGCTAATGAAATGTACCAAAGAGAAAGGCATAATGTTTTTTGTCAATTGACTAAGCGCAAAGAGCCCTATGCACAGCGATGCATTCAGCGTACATATTAGATACTAAGGACATTTGCTTCCCTATATGTATATATGCATGTATGTACACATGTATTTTTTTTACCGCCTTTCTTCCAACATCTTTTGCTCAGAGGTGCACACGCCTCGATGGCGCAATTAGAGTTGTACTGCAGAGCAATGGTGCGCGAAGGACTTGCTCAAGGTCCCTACACAGTGACTGACTCCCCGGACGAGGCTCGAACCCGCTCACTCAGCACACACTGAACGCTACGGGCTGATCGCTCTAATCGATCGGCCACGGACCACACAAATGTGTACATGCTTGCATGTATGCAGGTATGTATGTATTATTAAATTGACAAATTAACACAATAACATAGATCGTTGTCTCGCTTGTGTCCTGTAGACCAGTGGTTCTCAACCTTTTTGACATGGGGACCCACTCTGCAGCATCTAGATCCTAACGAGACCCTCCACACCGACATCCGGCAGCAAGTCGCACCATTGCCTTCTATGTAGAAACACACATGTACACACACATGTACACACACACACACACACACACACACACACACACACACACACACACACACTTACACACTTACACGCGTTATACGACTAACCATGATAGCGTATAACAATCTTATAAATAAATCATTAAAAAAATCACGTAATTTAAGAGAAAATTTATGAAAAGCCCTTGTATTGTTTGAATCACTTTGAGACATAAAAACAGTGCAGTTAGGCCTATAGAAACTTCTTACCAGAATGCAAGCCCATTCCCAAACCCACGTGTCATGACTGGGCTTGCATTCTGGTAAGAAGTAAGTCAATGCGTTGGCTGATGTTGGTCAGACACAATCATAAGTCATTTTTTACATTGAGCTTATTCTAAATTTTAGTCTTGATTGTAATGTGTGTGTGTGTGTATGTGTGTGTGTGTGTGTCTTCGTTTATTGATAAAAAGAAAATGTCGCTGTCAGAAACGCAACGACTTGTATTTTTCATGTAAGTAAGTATGTATACATACATTTAGGCATGTTTTTATGTATGTATGTACGTACATGCGAACTTATATATGTATGTATGTATATATATATATACACACATATATACATAGGCCTATTACAATTATGCATTTACAATTATCCACACATGCATGCATGTGTGGATACCTACGTATATACATGTAAGTAAGTATGTATGCATATATTTGCATGCATACATACACACACACACACACACACACACACACACACACTTACACACGTACACGTGGGGGGGGGGAATTATCCTACGCTCGGTTATACAGCCAGCATGGGCTACGGTTGTTGAAAGGTGTTTTGCTTAAACTTAACTGAATAGTGGTTAGGTGTTTGTGTGAAGAGAGGCGTACATGGACTTGGGAACTCTTCTGTGCTTTCGAGTATATCCTGTGTGCGTCAGATACAAGCGTCGGAGTTGGTTGTAAATGAGGTGGAAGCGACACTCAAGTTTATTTGCAAGTTTGAAGTCTCTTAAAAGTTGTCCAATCGTCGTCTCGTCTTGTCAATGCTAGGCGAGAAAAACGACGACGTGTCTTTAGGAGAGATAAAGAAGCCGAAGATAAGAATAAGAAAGAGAAGGAGAGAGAGAAGGAGAAGGCCCTTCATTGGCACCTCTATATGTCAGCCGCTTCACACCGTCGTTTTAATTAACGACTTGATTAGATCCGAAAGAGCGTGCTTTATCAGTCATAACTACTATAACGACTGGATCAGATCAGCCAACACATCACAATAAATAAGACATAATTATATAGACCTATACTAGGCAGAATGTAGTCGTAGGCCTACTGTCTTCGAGAATACTGTGTATGCCATATGTATATATATAATTTTATATTTGCATATATATAAATTTATATATATATAAATGAATAATATGACCTGTGTGCCTATAGTCAATTAAGGATGTATGGCCAATAAAAAATCGAAGATTAAGAAACCACTTGGTTGTCTTAGTGATTGCCAGGCACGTACTTAATCTCCGTCTAGTTTTCGTCATCATGCATTATCATTGTTGCCCTCCTCATCGTCGTTGTTATCATCTTTGACGTGCTTCACTATCGATTACTCTGTTATGTTCGTCATAGCAATTGTTCCGTCATTGATCGATTGATTGTTCGATATGTGCGTGTATTGCAACGTTACGAGGCCTCTCGTCAGTGATCAGGATGGCGATTATCAGCCCCGACCGTAATAAGGGGGTAGTTGGAGTTGCTATCCGCGGAGTAAGGCTTCAGTTGTAGCCTGAAGAATAACCATTTAAGGTTTAAATACTCTCTCCGTCTACTGTCTTCGAGAATGCTGTGTACGCCATATGTATATATAATTTTATATTTGCATTTTTGAACGACGCAGGAAAATGCACTTCTGTTCGATAATCTTTATTTAATGCATACCCAAACGGTACTTATGTAACGCCACTCTGTATACGTCGCTAGAGCACAACTATCGCAGAACTATCGACGACTGTTCGTGCATTCCTTAAGCCGAGACTTGTCTTGTCTTAACCATCCTCGATCGGAGGGTTGGTCGCTTCATGGATAAGTCTACTCCATCTCTTCCTGTCTCTCGTCTTCTTTAGTAAGTTGTCCAGTGGTCTACCGGTCCATTTTTCCACATTGTCTATCCATCGTGTCTTTGGTCTTCCTCGTTTTCTTGCTCCCGGTGTAGTGCCTTGCATGATTTCTTTTTATAGACAGTTTCCCTCTTTTCTCATCACATGTCCAAAGTATGTTAATTTCCTCCTTTTTATCATATTAAGTAGCTCTCGTTCCATGTCTGCTTTCTCCAATACCCACTCGTTTGTTTTTTTGAGTCCATGATACCTTAGAATCTGTCTTATGCATTTCATCTCAAAAGCCTCAATTCTTTCTTCATCTCTTTTCTTGATGGTCCAACTTTCGCAGCCATATGTAACCACCGGCCATACCAATGCTTTCATTAGTCTCACTTTGGTGGTTAACTTTATGCTGCGACTCCTCCATATTTTCTTCATCCCTATCTGAACACTTTGTCCTCGTGCCATCCTTCCTCTTATCACTCCACTGCACTCTGCATCTTCTGTTATCAATGATCCCAAATAGCCGAGACTAAGGCTGTCAAAAAATGCTGAAATCACGACCCGGGTACCCGTCGATCCACGCGGTCGGGTGCCCGACAGAGCGGGTATTATGTTAGGTAATGCAGGGAATTGCGCATTTTCACAGAATGTCGGGTACCCGAGAATCGCTTTCATTTCCCGGGTAGTCAGCCTCGGGTGGGTACCCGGGTACTCGTTGACATTCTTAGCCGAGACTGCAAAGTCGTAACCGAATCTACACTCAATATATGGGACTGAGTTGTTTCAGACTGATTATGTCGTCGATCCCCAGAATGGCAACGTAGCACACTATGATCGAAAAGAGAAGAGGTAGAGGAAGTGTCAAAAGTTGCAAGGCCGATTGGAAAAGCAGCAGCAGCAGGCTATGTGTTCGTCCATAAAAGACGCCCGCAATTCGTTGCCTCTTAGTTTCGACCTATCCTTCATCATGTCAACGATTGGCTTAGCTGTCCACGTGTTTATCTCTCGATGTCCGGACTAATGCGGAGTTGGCTCGTGAGGTCTTAGTCATCTGGAGCAACGTGTATGAAGCGGTTGTAAGTGCTAGGCCGCACTTGGTTTGGCTCTAAGTCCGACCAGAGAACTATATCGGTGTGCATGAATAACTAGTCGTAGTCAGGGCTGCAAACATGTTGGTTATTTGGTTTTTAGTTTTTTTTATAAAAGAAGATGCGAAAAATGGCAATGTTTGGTTTTTAAAATATTTTTATTCAATTTACTATTATTGATATCATATTGCTAATTGTGTGTTATTCAATCCTAAATGAAGCTAAATTAACTATAAAAACGAATTGGAGCTCTTTTTCATGCTGTGTAGCCTGTGTTTGATGCTTTTTATAACAAAACTATTGTGGCATAATCCAAAGGCGAGCTAAAAACCAAATGAAACCAAATAAAACAAAAAACAAAAAATAAGTTTTGATTTAAAAAAATCTTGGTTTTTGCACCCCTGGTCTTATTTCTGTTATGCCGGACTATCACTATGCCACCGGGCAGGTAAGCATAAGTTGGATAGTCGGAATTAGCGAAGGATAGTAATATTGTGACGACAGTGGCATTTGTGTTTTAACAAAATCATCTGTTACATAAAAAATAAGCATAATTATAAATTGCGTTGCGAATTGAAGTCCGTAATTTGCCTATAAATACAGCTCGTATGAACTATTGATGCTGGGATTTACTAAGTCAATTTAAGTTTGACAAAGTTCACTTACGTCTCGTACCAGCTGAAACATCACTTACGTTACTCCATGCACATCGTTTTTCGACGGCCTCAAGTCTCAGCCTACCAAGTCCGTCTTTAGGCGTTATTCTGGTCTAAATTTCAGACCGCTTCATGCACGCGGCCCCGAGGTCATATACATTCATTCATTCATTACGAAGATTTATATAGCGCCCCTTCAAGGCTACTACTCAGGAGCGCTCCCGACTCCGGTACGGCTAAAAAGAATAGTTTTAAGGCGAATATAAAAGGAGTCTGAGTGGACCTTTGGCGACATTCTTGTCATGGATGCGTCGTTAAATAAACTTATTACACGCAACTTTTGGCAACAACCATGAATAAGATAAGTCTAAAGAAACCGGTTTCTGCTTCCGGAGAAACCATAATGATATGAGAACCAAAACATTGTCTGCCCAGTTCCCACAAATAAATTGTTTGTTTTGTGGTGATTTTAGATTTTATCCAGAAAATCTGCGCAGGAGGTAACTACATGTATGAAACAGATTGTTCGTTGACGACGCCACAAGACACCTGGCGATCAAATGAAAGGTCGACGCCATCTAGCGATCAAACTGAGATACACTAATCCTAACCGATAGAGTTGAATGAGAAAGGCGTCTGGTGATCAATGGACGCTTCCTTGTGGCTAGTAGATTATACCGTCGGATAGTAAACAGCATTATGTAAAGATGGTCTTCTGATTAGCCTTGTGGCATTTCACCCACCGACGTCGTGGAATTCGTCGAGTTGTTGGTCCAAACTACAACTGCGTTATTACATCTTCTATTGTACAATTTTGACGGCGTTTAATAAATGTATATAATTTACAGAATACTACTCTGTGTCTATCATGTTAGTCTTATAATTAATTGTTAACCTTCTCTTTAAGACTTGCGTTTTTGCGCATTGACGTTTATTCTCCTTGCTTGTTCTCTCTGGCAAGTGGCAACCAGAGGTAGACCTACTCGGGTAGGCCTATCTCTACAGTCTGAGCAGCACCTCTGCCCGACGGCGACCTCATCAATAAGTCGGTGCACTGCGCTAACTTTCGAGTAGTAATAAGAAATTTGGAGATTACGATTGCGATTCTTTTATTTTTACCCTCGTTTTATTCCCTCCACTTCATCGCCCGTCTATCGTAGCCATCGTCTTTCTCATGAAGCGACTACTTGCGCCTTGCAGATTGGTTAGTTTGGAAAGAACCTTATGTGCATCAGGGGTGTATCAAGCAAGGGGAGCAGAGGCAGCACCGGCCTCCAAGGTTCAAAGCCCCCCAGTTTTAGTGCTCAGTGCTCGCCAATCAGCCCCCAAAATCGGTTATATTTTTTATGTTTCCCCAGTAGATTTTTTAATTTATTGATTAAGGTATTGTGGGTCAATAAATTTCCAACAGTTCAAAGTTTGTTCTCACGATTTGTTCCTACTTATTACAGTTATAAAAACTGTCATTTTCAAAGGAGAATAATTCGTGTTTGGTTATTAATTAATCTATAATGTATCACTTTGTTCTTGCCCATAATACATAAAATTTCTGACAGTAGAATATTCGCCATTGGCTAAGGAAATAGTTTAATGGGTGGTCTACAATCATGAAGTCAGGGTTCAGATCCCTGCCAGGGCACAAATTTGATTGAAAATGTCTGTTGGAACATGTACCTCCTAGCCGACTCTGCTATAATGAGAAGTTCCTAGCATGGAAGACTTGCATGGAACTGCTATCTTGGTGATGGAGGCTGGTGAAAGACTGTGGCGATCCATAGTTCTACGTAGCCTAAGTCTAGTGAGCGATCGGTCGTTCTTCCAGCCATCATCCGGCCCGAGTCTACAATCGTGACCTATGAGTCTATGACTTACATTTTTTGCAGTCTGAGTATGACAAAATCGTACCCCGAGAATCCAATTTGCGAATCGAAAGTTGTCCCGTTGACCGTGATGACCCCGGATTTTGAAATGGACGAAAAACTCACTCAAATGGAAATTGGCAATACTAAATTAGTTTCTGCTATATTGATTGCATTTGTCAGCCAAGTGATCTCCAAATAAACGAGTGTTACACTGACCTAACCCGTCAAGTGGGTAGCTCCAAGAGTGAGTGATGAATGGTTTTCCACCTTCATATGCAGAGGCCGTGGAAATTATGATGTTGGCCTAAGTACTTCATACCTTCATAGCAATCTCAAGGTTAGCTCAAATCACCTAAATCCCCTAAATCCCGACATATTTAACCAATTAAGAATCTGCCTATTGAATTTTTACATTTGCCTTGTTATCACCAGCCAAATGTACTCGACCATCTTATAGCCACATTATAATTGTTTGTAGTCATTGATTAAACTTGAAATCCTGATCAAAACTCTGGCATATTAAGTAAGTAATTGTGAAGGCGCTAGAGAAATGTCTGTATGTATACATGCATATCAAATATTAGCTCTAAGCAATTTATACGTCGACATGAATCTGGCGGCAAGTTATAGCCGAAATTTATTTGGCATCCAGCCTATGCGCTGTTGCAATGACCATGTTACAAGCCTCATGATGATGGAAAAGATTAATTTGCATGCAATTTTACTGTATATTGTACAAAATAGTAGGCCTACTTTATAGTGTATACTTTAAACTCGTCCTGCATATCTCTCTCATTTCTATGAAGTAATTATGATAAGATGAGTTTTGGTAAGATAATTTGTGCCCCCCCCCCCATTTTTCTAATTTATGGGGGGTGCAAAATTCAAAAAGTGGGGATTCACAAAAAACTTTTGGCGCTTCACGCACTATTTTTTAAATTATGCCCTCGACTTTTCAAAACCTTGTTACACCTCTGGTGTGCATGATGCATAGGGCCTACTGGGCCCAAATGCAGCGGCGTATGGTTTGATCCAGTGAGGAGAAAATCCTTAGATTGTGTCCTGTTCCATTATTTTACGGGAATTATCTGCCAAACCAATTCAAACTAAGCTAAGGATTTGCTCCAGGTCCCTACACAGTTACTGTTTCGAAAGAGAACCGTAACCGTACTCTCCGCGTTTCATACAGACTCAGCGTTCAAACCAATCGGACACGCTGCCTCCCCACACTACACAAGGCAAGACCATCATGCACCGCTTCAAGTGAAACCGTCTGCAAAGAGGTGATCGTGTCTTAAGGGGTCATCCACAAAGAACGTCCGCAGCAAGGGGATCATAGGAAATGCGGACATGGGGAGGGAGGTCATGGACTGTGCGGACGTCCGCATGTGACCATACTAAACTATTGCCCAAATCACATCTAATGGTAGTTACGTCATAATCTTGGTTGTTTATTAGTAGCTTTAGGTTATACTTCACATTTGAGAGAATGATATACGAAGCTTACATGCAAGTCAGTGTTTTTAAAATTTAAGTTTTTTACATAGCTTTTATTCAATCTCATTCTTTGTCAATAAATGTCTATTAAAAAGCGTTGCAGTAGAATAATTATCAGCAGTTGCAATGGTGCCTGATACATGTGTGATGCGGACGTCCGCAAAGGGGGTGGGGGTCAGTGGAATGAGGACAAGGGTCAAAAAGTTAGCTTTTTTGCGGACATCCTTTATGGACGCCCCCTAATTGTTTCAGATATCGTCGTTCAGGTTCGCTGGACTATGGTAACAAGTTAAAGTAAAAACTTGAGTTTTCTGGACCCCCTTTTATCTGGTAGATGGCGCAATAGTTCCATTTCCTTCAGAGCTATATATTTCCGATTTCCTTAAGAAATTGTTGATTACCATTAATGACGTAAGTGGCGATCGTTTTAAATCAATTTTTGAGTCCGTAAAAGTTTGATACATTGCATTGTCATGCAAGCGTGAAATCATGAAATGTGTGTCCATTTCAGCTCCGTAGGTCGACGGGAACATACTTGAAACAGAGTTGAAAGATGTCCGAAATTGAATAAAAGAGGTAGCATTTTTGGTATGTTTTTTGTCACTTTTCAGTTATATATTTAACCATTTTTGAGTCAATTTCAAACTGACAAATCACAGTATAGCCTATGTAAGTGCATGCATAGGCCCACAAATGCCGTACATACATACCTACATACATATGTGCTGACATGCATAAATACATGCATGTATTCCTGCATACACAGTATTATGCAAATAAAGGGTGACACAAAAGTTTATTCATCGTTTTCAAAATACGTTTGCTCAGTAAGGGCTTCATATTTTTTCTGATATTTTGTCAGTGCATACCGGGGTTTGAAGTGGACGGTATGAAACGGTATGTCTTACCGGCACCTCACCAGGCCGACTGCAAGCATAAGCATATCGGTACTTCTGCAGTCCAAAGAGCAGGAGAGAGGGGAATGGTTCTTGTAACCATGTTGGCATCTCTTTTTCCCCACTTCAAGCCCTGGTGCATATACAAGTCAAATAAAACAGTCAACTGTTTCTTATAAAATTTTTCAAAAAATTTAAACATAACTATGTTGGCTGCTTGTACGGATCTAGCTCCTCCCACACTGAGTCCTTGCATCTGTCCATATAATGCACCATTGAAGGTAAAATAGCAGTTCATTAAGGTAAAACAAAGGATCTTTTTGAGTAATTTGAGTAGTATTGCTTTATTCATTCATTCATTCATTCATTTCCGAAATTTGATACCGCCCTTCTTCCAACATCTTTTTTGCTCAGAAGTGCATACACGCCTCGACGGCTCAATTGCAGTTGTACTACAGAGCAATGGTGCGCGAAGGAATTGCTCAAGGTCCCTACACAGTGACTCCCCAATGAGGCTCGAACCCACACGCTCAGCACCCACTGAACGTTACGGGCTGACCGCTCTAACCGATCGGCCACTGTGCCACACTTTAATGTCTAGTTCATAGAATTTCCAACAATTTTATGTTTCGATGTAATGCTCTATTAACAAATTAATCCCATATTCCAATGGAATGTTTGTATATAAGAATTCAGCATCAAGAGTCACTAAAATGGTCTCATCTGTGATTTGGTTATCGTATTTTTTTTATCTTGTTTAAAAAAATCTGTGGTATCTTTAACTAAGTATTTGAGCTTCTCCAATCTTGAGAATTTGTTGGATATACATGTAGATGTGTAATTTATTTGTCAGACTATTGCATTGAGAAATTATTGGTCTAATTGGGTTTCCCATTTTATGAATTTTATGTAGGCCATATATCATTCCAGGGTCATCTTTTATGTTGTTAAGCCAGTGAAACTGTTTTTTTTTTACTTAAATAAGGTTTTAATTCAATCATAAGATTCCTGTATTCTGTAATAAGTTGCTCTTGTCTAAGGGGTTCATCTATCACCTTTTCATATATCGAGTTACTAGATGTTTTATCATTTTCTTTTCATAGTCTAATTTATTCATGACCACAATTCTACCTCCCTTATCAGCCGGTTTTATAATTATATCCTTATTATTTCTAAGGTGTTTTCAATCTTGAATTTCACTGTGGCTTAAATTAGAAATATTTGTATGTTTTTGCGTTATATTTTTCAGCTCATATTTAAATCTGTTGCAAAATTCACTAATATTGTTATTAGATTTGGATAAGTACCAAGAACTGGGGATTTTTATCTCTTCAAGTTTAGTCTTATAATTATTCATTTCTGCAGAGGTGGTTACCACTTTAGGTTGCTGCCTACAATTTTCTGCAATTTTGTCAAAGTATAGTCTAATTTGTAATTTTCTTTCAAAGTTATCTATTAATTTGATGTTAACTTTTTTATAATCAACAGGATTATCTGTATATATAAAGTTTAAGCCTTTGTTAAGAACTATGGTTTCAATGTTATCTCATTTATAATCTGACAGAATAGTTATACATGAGTTTTCTAATGTATCATGATGCTTAGTAAGGAAAATTTTATGTTGTTTACATCTAATTCTTCTACTAAGCCCAAATTTAGCCTAGCAGAGTTGAAATACATCTTCTGTTATGACAATATTTACTAGTATCGACAGCCTGCATCTTCGGAGAAAGTTTCATCGGTGGTTGTCAATTGTTTCGGTTCAAAGGGATATTGTCTGTCTGTAATCCACACTTCTCTCCAGTAGATGTGTTCGTCTTCAGCAGCTGAGAAGTAGCAGAACACGATGGCAGTCTCGAAGTGGTCATCTCAAGATGATCAGCAGAAGATGGAAATGGTGCAGATGGAATGGTAGTTTTACAGGGTTGATAAATGGCCCCGGTGGGGTGGTTTGTAGAGAGGTAATACCCGACGAAGAGCAGGTGAAGCCAATCTTGTTTCATGTCGCTGTGGTCGTGGAGAGTTCCAGGAGTGTCGTGGTTTGTTGTAATTATGTGTTGGTGGCGTGTACTTCTGTGACCAGGAGGGTTCCGGATGTCCTTTATTTCGATGAGCTAATGTGGTTTTGTATCGATTCTGTGTTGTATTGTCAGGATTTTTAGTTTTCTTTGTTTGGTCTTTAGCGACGTTGTTCTCGTATGGTTTCGATGATTGGTGTGCTACCGCTGAATGTAGGTGGTCCATGGTTTCGATTCATTCATTCATTCATTTCGATAATTTATATAGCGCCTCGGGGACATGTTTCTAAGGGAAACTACTCAAAGGTGCTCCCAGCCCAGCCACGGCCAAAAAGAAATGACTTTAGCAGCTTACAAAAGGTAGGTAGATTATTCTAAGAGGGAAGACGGAGGAAAACCAGGAGCCCATTCCAGGTGGACAGACCAACCACCGAGAAAGCTCGACGCAGCATTAGCGATGAGCGGGCCCTGGACACCAGAAACTCGCCTTTAGCAGAAGAGCGCAGAGCTCTATACAAAAGGAGTCCAGACACCGGACGACACAGTTCAGTCAACTAGGATGGCGCACAATATTGTTCTACCTGATTCTCCTGTCTGTCTCTTGTATCTCTGTCTGTGTCTTCGGGTAGTCTTCTTCATATGTGTTTTGGTGCGGTTCTGATGTGTGTACTTCGTTTATTCTTGTTTTGAAGAGATAGCTCCCAGCTTGTTTTGCGGAAATCGAAAGAATACTGAAGTGATGATGATATACCGGTAATTGATATTCGTTTATTTAGCAAGTGATCAATTTGAAAAACATGTAGAAATGCTAACATGACTGACAGTGAGCAATACAGGTAATTAGAAATAATAACATACTATTAAATTTTTTATGTAATGATCTGGTTTTAAATTGAGAGTTGTCTTTGGTTGTGAGAACATGGTTGTGTGCTCTGGGTCTTAACTGGTGAATGGAGTGGGGATGGATCCGAGCGGAGGTAGGAGTTTATGAAGAACATGATTGGGATTGTGTTAAATGGAGAAAGGACTTTGGCATCTGTTATTTTGTTAGTTCAGACACTGTTGGAAAGGTGCAAGTGTGAAGCAGTTATTGAGAAGTTTGTGGGTCCCAAGACAGAGCCTTGAACTACGCTGACATTGATCGGGAGGGGCGATGAGGAGATTCCTTTGAATATACGACCATTCAACTAGATATTCAACTAGCCAGTTATAGACTAGATCTAGAATATCAAGAGTGGAGATTATGTCAAAAAGGGAAGAATGTTTAACAGAGTCAAATGCTTTGGAAAAGTCAAGAGAGATTATTGAGACATATTTATTGGTTCTTGGGAGTTGTGTATGGTGTATGATAGATATCATGGCTGCAGAGGTGAATCAAGAGATGAGAGATTCTAAGGGAGGTTATGTAAGAGCAGGGCTTATAAATCTATAAATTATTTGTTTCTCATCTAGTCTTGAAAAAAACACAGGGGATGGAGATTGGGCGAAAGTCAGCACTCTGAGAGGGGTTGTTGATCTTAGGGTTTGGCCAGATGAGGAAAGAGACTGTTCCTAAAAATACTGGAAAAGTTTAGAATAATGGCAAAGAGTCATGCAAAACATTTTATTTTATTCCTATTCCAACATAAACTGGCTTCAATGCTGTTGCTGTCAATTGAGCTTCAAAGGGCCAATGGTTTTTAACTGGCTGCAATCATTTAATGCTAGTTTTATCGAAGCACGGTGTATAATAATTGTCATGGATGAAATTAATCCATGACAATTATGTTATTCTGCTGAGCTATGATGCGTAACTAAGTTGTAACTAATTTGCAACATCATCGGGCATACACAATGCATCCCTGTTTCTGTAAACAGATATGAAGAATGTAGTAGTGTCCAAAATCTAGTTGTAAATATTGATTTCAAGTTCTCTATAATTTGAGGCAGACACATGTCCTGTTACTTTTACTAGAGGCAACTGCAAGCTGTTCATCAATCTCTACAATTCCTGACCTATTGACTTGTTATTATCGACCTATGCGCTCACTTATTTCCATTGCCTGGACCATCACAATTCAACCCTGTACTTTATTAACCTATGGTTGTTAAGGTTTTGTACTGTGGAAAATGTTTAACTATATTAATTATGAAGACCGCTGGAACTGAGACTACTTTCAAATAAAACAATTTCTGACTTTTTTATCCTTGCCACCTTTGACCCAATTTCGGAGCTGCATAAATAGCTGGTTCCCTCTTTTTGCTATTCACTTGTATGGACGGTTTTGCATAACTCTTTGCCAGTCATTCTAAACTTTTCCTGTCTTTTGTGTCACAAACACAGTTGTCTAAGCATTTTAAAGGGGCAACGCTGCTTTAAAATTATTCCTATGACATAAATTGACTTTAATGCTGTTGAATCGGACAGTCTTGAAGAAGTACATGATTATGACAATTTCATATACCAAAATATTTGCAGTCTACTTTCATTCTTCTAGAAATGCTTAGCTTACTTTGATCATGTGTTGCCATGTGGACTATCGAAATTATACTGGCTGAGAAAATTAACTACCAGCAAACCAACGAACATTGGACAAGACCCTTATGGGAATGTAGGCATAAGTCATGTATGTAATGTACTCGTATGCTACGGGCATTAACAGTACTGCAATTAGTGAAATTAACACTACTGCAATTAATGGTTAAAAAATTGCATCCATAAAGGGATTATTTAAATCTTGTGTTGGTTTTATTTATTTAATAGCTAATTTATTGTTCTATATATAGCTGCTTCTAACTAAACCAGAATTTTTGCTCTAAATCATATGGATTCTAATCTAAAAAAATAAAATTCCTAGCCTTAACTAGATGACAATAATCCATATTATGAGAATCGTTTATGAATGGTGTCTCAGATTATCTCTTATCAGTTATTTCCATGCTGGCTGGTGCTATGAATCTCTTGCCTGTTCAATTCTTTTCCAATTATGCCAGCAATTTTCTCACAGGATGTTGACAAGACAAGTGTTGGGAAATATCTAACAAATGACTGGCATCATTTGAGCCACTTGATTGTCGTGGTATGGTTCCAGACTGTTGCGATATTCGTTTCCCGTTTAGCAGTCAAATGATGTGGTCTCTTTGTCAACAGGTGCTTGTGGCCAGCCATGCCTCCACAAAGAACTTCTGAAGATTAGTGCAAATTTTCTGATGTTATCTAAATGGCTTTCAGAGTCTGCTTACAGTCTGCATAGATCTTGGTAATATACAGAACTTGACTGAATGTTGTCAGTTGATCGCAGAACTTTGTTGCCATTCTATGGATGATGAGTTTAATTTGACTGCTCACTGATAACTGATAAGGATAAATTGGTACCTTTAAATATTTATGAAAAATTAAATTGACACAGTAGTGACGGAATGAAACAATAATTATTCCTGATGAATCGTCCAGTGACGAAATGTCCACATACCACATTTGTGCGCACTAAATGAATAATAATGAATAACTATACGGATGAGCTAAATAATTTAGAACTTAATGCCATCCTAATAGTTATGTAAGTTAGTTTGACTGAGTGTGCACGTGCTTGGGCATGAGAATTTACTAGGGTGATTAACCTCTTGCAGTGACCATACCAGAATTTTAGGTCAGTGGAACAAATTGCACAATGCATATGGAGCCAATGGGTATTAAAGGTACCAATTTAATCTTTTTTATACCGTACCCAGTCAGGCTGACTGCATTAACCCTTTAACGACGATCTGCATTGGTTTCCCAATCACTTTTAGTACACTTTAGAAGTGTTAAAACAGAATGTCCTCTGTGGAGATCCTGTAGTATGGCCTGGAGTCAGCATCAACTCTGCATCAGCAGCTTTGGATTTTGTGCCAGTAAGGAGCTTTTTATGCTCGATGTAGACTTGAAGAGTTTAGGGCCTCTATACGATACAGCATAGGGTGTAAGGTGAGCTCCAGTTCCAGACATTTGCATGCTTATAAGATGATGCAATTGTCATCTAGTTAAGGCTAGGAATTTTATTTTTTTTAGATTAGAATCCCTATGATTTAGAGCAAAAATTCTGGTTTAGTTAGAAGCTGGTATATATAGAACAATAAATTAGCTATTAGTGATAAACTTATGAAAATTAGCGATTTTATGTATTTTATGTTAATAGCATATGTGGGCTAGCTTAAATATTCAAATATTTTTAGAAGGTCACACCTTAAATGTTTATAGCTGGTGATTTTAGGAAGTTGTACAACAATCTCAAGGGATTTAGAACAAGTCTATTTGCTCCCCATTAGAAACTGATAGATCTATTCTAAGGAATTTAGGAGTAGAGATCTTAACTGTTTCAAATTCAAATCTTAGATATTTAATACTGTAAAAACTGTTTTTCATTTAAGACCATGTACCGTCAGTGGGAAAAGAGGCAGTGAGGGATACGGTTACCCTTATCTATTGTAATGTAATGAGTAACTTCTATTGTGCCAGTGTCTAATGCACAATAAGGCATCAATCAATGGTAGACCCAAACCAAGGGCTTTACAATCTAAGCAGTAGCCATATAATCTATGCAGTGTATTCGTGGTAGATGCCCTAATATTAGATGAGCCTGCAGGAATTGGTTATAAATTTAGCCAGATACAGCCTTTCATGAGTAATTGTGCCTGCTTGCCTCTTGAGTGTTTTCCTCTTTTAATGATTCAGATTAGTTGGAGGAGAGATGTCTGACGCTGATGGGGTAAGATGGAGTTGACTGGGAGGAGATAACATAGGGCTGAGACTGAATCTCTCTAATGGTTGGTTATGAGGTGATTGGTGAATGGCTGCGGTGGGACTCAGCTCAGCGTTTATCTGGTGGTGTGGTGACTGTCTGTGTCTAGATTGCGAGTGAACTGAAGGGTCTTTAAAGATGCCTTGTGGCAGACCGAAATAATGCAGTGAATATCTTGGTGCTTTCTGCGTTCCTTCATTTTTCAATCCCTACGCACAGCTCTCACGAATCGTCACGATCCTCTCTTGCTTTCTGTTCACTGGGGGCGGGGCATCTGGTGCCTCACATCATGTACTGTGCAGCAGGTAATCTGTCCACCTTATGTAATAATGGTTGGTCCAGCAGTTATCAACCTTTTTAGTCTTGCGATCTCTGATAATATTTCCAAGGTTCATACAACCCCAGCAATAGCATTGATGGGTTATTGCCTTGACCCCATTATTACTATGGTGCATTTCACTTCTCATCATTTGATAATTCACACACCTTGTGCATTTATGACAGCACGATCATTCATTAATTGACAGAACAATAATTAATTTTTTGTTGGTTATAATTTTATTAAATGAATCATAGTAGATCAACAAGAAATAAATATTAATTTAAGGCACTATAGTGTAGTAATTTATGATTGAAAAATATTAAAAAAATTATTGAAAAATATTAAATATGAGAAACTATGCAGAAAACTGTTTTTTTTCTTCAAATTCCTGAAGGTTCCAGTCGATCACTGGCAAGTCGTAAGGCGACTCTCGTGGGGTCACGCGACCCACAGGTTGAGAACTGCTGGACGAGGCAGATGGTAACCAGGTTTTAGAGCTTGGGATGAAATACTGTCCAAAACATGGCTGAATATTATAATTATACTCTTTTTTTTAGTGCTGTTGATAGTTAGTTGTGCATGTGAGACTTTGTAATCTGTTCCTGTATTCATATATTTAAAAAATGTATGAAATCGTTTTTAAAGTATGCAATGTAATTCATGTGCACCAGTCAGATGCAAACATAGGGTACTTAAGTAACCCTATACTTATTTTACCTTGTAAAATGGAGAAGTTCGTATAGGTCACAGTACAAGTCCGTCCTTATGAGAATTATTGCCATACTAATTGTTACTAATTGAATAAAACAGCAAGGTGGACAAAATAACGGCTCTCGTAGCCAATGACATGTGGACATGGTTTATAACTTCATGATTGTTTTTGCACAACTCTTGGAAACAATGCATCCAGACAAAATCAGAAATCGATCTTTTCACCTTGTACAAATGCGGATTCTGCTATGAGTGACAAGAAAATTTACAACTGAGAATTCCTGTGACATTGATGTATTGTATTATCACATATTTCTCCTATGCATGAAGATCGGAATATAGTCTGCAATAGTTGTGCACCAGCTACACGTGGCTGTTGGCATTAATAAATAAGACATGGTAGCCAATTGATTAGAGCCACCTTCAAGTAATACTGTTGTACAGTCAAGCCTTCCATAGATGGTGCAGAACAGCTTTACATAATGTGTCATTAGGCGTATCTGTTGGTCTGTGTGGCTTCTGCCACGTCCTTACTCCTGTTTATATATACATTATCCTCCATAGATTTTAGGAATTCAGATACTGTAAAATGTGGAAAACACAAACTTACCACAACTTATGCACTGTGCCCTTCCTTCGACTCAGCCTCGGCTGAGGTACGGCGCTATAGAAATTGTCTCTTTACTATTATTATTATTATTTTGCTTATCACTATTATTAATAAGAGGCAAATTAAGTTCATTAAAATGCTGAGAAACTCATACACAGACTAATGAAATAGATCATTTTCAACATTATGTAAAGCTGTTCTGCACCATCTATGTACTGCTTGACTGTACTGCAGTATTACTTGAAGCTCTAATCAATTGGCTACCATGTCTTGTTTCTTAATTCTATATTTTTTGGTCATATGGTATTATTAAGGTACTATGGTAGTAATGGTTTAAAGTGGTAATGGTTGATATGGCAGTCAACTTGGTGCTCCTGTGACAAATGTGCAAGTAGGCCTACTAGGCTTACTCAGCTGACGAGTTATTATCATAACACTGGTGAAACCACTCAGAAGAATTTCCTATCTAATTAAAAGAAAACCGTCACTGAGAATGGTTTAAATGAGTGATGAAAAAGAGGCTACATAAGGAATCTTTTAGATGTCTAGATAGAGTTTTGAGGAAATGATGGACCTATCACAGCTAGACTTCTGTTAGGACTGATATCTTGCACCATGTGATTGGGCATCTTGCCTCATGTTACTGGGTGTCTTGCCTCATCTGATCCACCTCTCATGTACACCAAAGATGCCACACAGTTTTCCCAAAGTTCAACATTTTGATAATCTGCTGTTTGAAAACAGTTAATAATATATATATTGGACTAACAACTTGTTCGCTACAGCAAATGATATGAGACAATATATTATTATTATATAAGAGAAAGACAAAGAGAGGAGAAATTGGAGATTGTTTTTTGCAAGTCAGGTTAGGCGAAATTGGTAAGAGAAACGCAGAACAAATTTAGGGCCTATAAGGTTCCAAGAAAAACTATCTAGGCATCTAAAAGTATGTAATATTTTCAGTGGGGTAGAATTTCCAGGTATGAGCGCTTTGCCCTGTGTAAGGGGCAAGATGCCCATTTTGGACAAAATAATTAAAGACAATTTTAAGCTCAAATTTTATTTTATTTACGGTTTTTAACTTTGTGATTTTGTAGCATCAGAGACAACAGTTAATGTTGTTGATGTTGATGATCATAAATGTGTTTATCAGCTGTCATTATGTCCTGCTCTCTTAACACAATTTTCCTTAATTTTCCTTGGGCGGTTTCCCCCACATTCTCCTAGATTTTGTTAATGATATTATTAATGGCATGACCAGAAGTGATGCTATTCAGATAACTCGAGTTCAAAGGCTACCGTGCTGCCATCTACTGGTGTTTGGACAGAATTATCTAGATGTATGAATGTATGAATGCAAGCAGAGGCGTTATTGTAGTTGGAATTCTTCCGCTAAGGTGACTTGACCCTCAAGAAGTCAATGGGCGGTATTTCCATTCATGATAAAAACTGCCTTGCATTGCCCTTCCCTGCCACTAAAGACTATGCCTACTTTGGCCTCAATAGAACCTTGTCTCTTGACTCCTATTGGGCAGGTCTTCGTAGAGTTGCATCTGTTGGATGCTTGGGTCAGATTGGTAGATGAGCGAGATAATTGACAGTTGTTTGCCGTTTGGACACCGCCTTCCCCTGCAGTGGATGGATGGGTGGCAATGTTGACTTAATGGCCAGTTACTTGTCTTGGCCGTCGTCGTCTTCTGCTTCAAGTGATTGTATAGCAAAGGAGCTTTAACCGCTTCGGCTCCGCTCTGGCTGCTTCAACTTATTTAAAAGAACTGCCGCAGTTCGCTTCCAGACAGTCCACACAAGACAGAAGCAGCATTTCTTAGAACAACCTCTACCACGTTCTCCGCTGCTGCTTCTTCTTCTGCTGCTGCTGCTGTTGCGAACAATATGGCGTGCGGCTTACTGTTCTCAACTACTGTTCTTTGGAGAACAGTAGTTGGCGTTCTTATAGTTTGGGCCTGTCTTCTTGCGTTCTTTGTAGACGGTGCATCATCATCTGAAGGCGTCGACGCTACTTCAGCTCACAGCAGAACAATACATCAGAGAAGTAAGTCTTCCGTTTCTGTCCTCTTTCGATTCCCTGTAGTCATCAGTTGGTCACATTATTATTATGTTGCATTTGATGCAAGTTCTCATTGATGCAAGTTCTCTTTGTAATTTTGTCAGAAAACTGGTTTTTCATTTTTGTCACGAAGCAGGACTTGGAAGAGAAGTCTACTTTTAGTTTTGCTTGTTTAAGCTTCTACTCTCGTAACCAGGGAAAGAGTGACTTGGATTTGTTTGGGCCTGTCTTGGCATTTCGAAAGATATATGGGACATCTGTGCAGTGTTCAATGTGAAGGGATCAACCAGACTATTTTGATCTTGCTAAGGGAAATGCACATCAAGTATTGTCCACAGATTTGTCCTTTTGCATTGTTCACAGATTTGTCGTTATGCTTTAGCCTCAGGTTTGTCCCTATGCATTGTTCACAGATTTGTCCCTATGCATTGTTCACAGATTTGTTGATACGCTTTAGCCTCAGATTTGTCCCTATGCATTGCTCACAGATTTTTCCTTATGCTTTAGCCTCAGATTTGTCCCTATGCATTGTTCACAGATTTGTCCTTATGCTTTAGCCTCAGATTTGTCCCTATGCATTGTTCACAGATTTGTCCCTATGCGTTGCTCACACATTTGTCGTTATGCTTTAGCCTAAGATTTGTCCCTATGCATTGTTCACAGATTTGTCCCTATGCATTGTTCACAGATTTGTCCTTATGCTTTAGCCTCAGATTTGTCCCTATGCATTGTTCACAGATTTGTCCTTATGCTTTAGCCTCAGATTTGTCCCTATGCATTGTTCACAGATGTGTTCCATTGCTTAGGAATATAGTTCTGAGATGAGACAAGGCTAAGATAGTGAAGTACTATCATTTCATGTCCACGACTACCTTAGTAATAGAGCTTCTTCTTCTTCTTCTTCTTCCTCTTCCACTTCTTCCTCTTCCACTTCCTCCTCTTCCACTTCCTCCTCTTCCACTTCCTCCTCTTCCACTTCCTCCTCCTCCTCCTCTTCTTCTAACTACAGATTAATTCTCCCTCTGCTCTAACTCTTTAACATGCATGTTTTTGCAGTGTAATTAAGATTTGCCCTCTGCTTTCACCAGCCAAGTTGTCCTTCGTCTTTGGCAGATATATATATATATATATATATATATATATATATATATATATCAGTCTATTTATAATGAACTTAAAATTAAAGGTTACACAAATGGTGTTCTGTGGGGTGAAAATTCAGTGATGGTGTGTGTCCTGTATGAGTAATTTGGCTTGAAGGATAATTAGACAATGTGCAATTATTATGATTACAATCCAATCACAGGACATGATGATGCTCAATGATGTTTATCCCTAGTTAACTCAGCCAGTACACTGACCAAACACTGTTAATGGGGCAGCGAGGGAGACGACTGGCCATCCACCCTCAAATGTCAAAGAGGCTAAGAAAATGAAGTTACATGCAACATATCATACCCATAGCTAGATTAATGGACTGTTCGTCTTTTTCTTTTGTAGGTAAGCAAAGAAAGTGATTTCAGTGGAATATGATTCAATGTTTCTGTCTGACTCTGTAGGTCTTTGTACGACTAGTCTGTGCTTCAACGGTGGTCGATGCATCCAGGGTGAATTGTGCTCCTGCCCTGAAGGATACCAAGGCAACAAATGCCAGTATGGTAGGAAACGTTCATCTAGCTTTCTCATAATTAGCTCAACATTTTGAGAAAACTCATCTTTTCTGGTCCTGTTATGACCCCTTCCCCACTTTCCTTTCCTCTTTATAAATGCACTGATGAAATTATGTTGCATCATTACATTGGCACCATAGAAGTGATTTGATAAGACGAGACTTAATCCTAACAGAAACTACAACTGTTTCATAATTTCTATCGTTGTCATTGTATTTATTTTCCCTTGGTTACTTAGCACCTTATGGTGTAAAAACTATGATGATGACACTAATAATGATATAAGGGATTATATTATTTTTTTTATTGCTATTATTATTGCTATTCTTTGCCCATCCTAAAACAGTGAAAAGCATGTTTGAAATGTGTATTCCACTTAAATTCAAGTAGTAGGCTGTTTATACAGTTAAAAGTAATATTGTAATGTGAATCCACTTAGAATCAAGCAAAAAACAAGTGGGATAAGCCTTAGGAAACAAATTAGGCTTCAGGTTTGATTTGAAGAAGTCTACTGAGTCTGCCAATCTGTTGGAGGCTAGAAGACTGTTCCAGCGTCTGGTACTGGCGGCCGAGAAAGTGCGATCTTTGAACATGATCTCCTAAGTGTCCTCATCATCCCTATGCCATCTAAGTTGCAACCCAGATGTAGAGAAATGAGTCTATGGGCAAGCAATAGTCAACCAAATACTGGGTGCTACCTGTGAAGTGATTTGAATACAGGCTAACAAGGCTGAAACTCAATGCAGAACACAACAGGCAGCCAACTTATAGACCCTATACAGATTTTTAGACAGGAGTGCCTGCCACCCATCCATCCGTAGTGAGGCTATTACTCTAAGTATTTGTCATGTCATTGACTATTCTCTAATGCCTTCCCATTTCAGTTGCCTTGTCTTCTTTCTTCTTCCACTTTTGCTTATCTCCTTTCCTCTTATTCACTTCCACCTTGTCTGTCTACCAATCCCACTTGAGTTCCTTGGCTTTATGATCTGTTTTCTGGGTGATGTACAATGTAGATGTCTTCTTTCTCTGAGACATCCAATTCCGGTTGCCACTGGCTAAGGCTGCCGCTTATTGAGCTGTTTGTGTCGAAATAAAACAACTTCAGCAAATGTGCAGGACTCTAAACTACCATTTCATTGTCAATGAAGCTCAAAGAGATGATGATGATGAAGATGGCAATGTCATCATAAATGAACGTTTAATCGTATAATTGAGTCATGTGCAGTACTTGTGATTGCAGTCATTCTCATTGTCATTGTTGTCGCACTCTCATTTTAATTGTCGTAATTGTAATCGTAATCTCCAAACTTCTAAAGCGTCACTTAAAAGCCAGATGCAGGGCACCAGCTTATTCATGTGCTCTGTATCAAATCAAAGGTGTTGTCCATGGGTTATTGTTATTATATTCTTCTTTCTACTTTGTTGTGACTCTGTTCAACAAGCTATTGCTTTTATTCAAAGTCACGTGGTATTGAGATCATTTTCATATGCTAGAAATCTTTGGGCATATTACAGTTTTCTGTCTCTTTTCGGTTGTATATCGATAGTCCGAAGGTTTATTAGTCCGAAGGTTCGATAGTCTGAAGGTTCGATAATTTGAAAAAAATTTCTTGTCCCAGTTTTCTTTGGATTATCGAACCTTCAGACTATCGAACCCTAGGCGCTCTCAAGCTTACACTAATCTTTGGACTATCGAACCTTCGGATTATCGAACCTTTGGACTATCGAACCTTCGGATTATTGAGCGGACACCCTCTTTCTTATTAGTTTTAACTTATTTCTATCTTTCAGAAAGGTTGATTTATTGGCATTTGAATCATGTAACATAGATGCCATAGAGGTGAGACTTTGTTACATGATTGTTAAATGGGCTTACGTCATTTGGAGTTTTTACGACCTTCCCGGTCTAAGACCGTGACAAGGTGGAAACGCACTTCATACAGTTGTTTGTAAGTTTCGATGAATGGGTCTACAAACGACAGGTGGTGGCTCATTAGTTTCATAAGCTGCTTCTGCATCGTTTCATCTTTGCAGAGAAGCATTACATTATCTTTTGCACTGAGCGTTGATAGTCTTTGTTGTGGTGTCCTTCACTCCAGGCCAGAAACACTTAGTGCTTCATCAGTGCTCCATTGGTAAGATTGAAGATAAACAGAGATGATTGCATATATCTGCATTGGCAATGATGAAAGAGACCGTACTATTTAATGTACATGGATTTACACTACAACGCTCGGTTCATGTAGTTGCCCTTGCTTTTTCGTATCGTATCTTTGGATTTATATAGCGCCTCTCACAGAATGACTATTCAAAGGTGCTCTCAGCACGGAAATCCAGGGGATAAAAATGCCTTCAAAGAGCAAGAAGTCGATGAAGAGAAGCCCGTCATTACTTTAGTCCTTAATGATGGAGGAAAGTCATTCCAGGTAAATGGACCCCTAACAGCAAAGGTGATATTTTGATATCGCCTTTCTTCCTAAATTGTTGGCTCAGAAGTGCACACGCCTCGAAGACGCAATTGCAGTTGTACTGCAGAGCAATTGTGCACTAAGGACTTGCTTCACTGTGACTCCTCGGATGAGGGTCGAACCTGCACACTCAGCGTTGCGGGTCGACCGCTCTAACCAATCGGCCACTGTGCCATACAGGTTGGGCCAAGGCAGACTTAGTCCTAGGCACCAAAAAGATCAAGAGAGCGCAAGGAACAAGATGAAGTTGTAGATAATAGCCAGAGAGATATCTCGAGGAACTACCTAGTGGGCTTTGGAAACTAGAAAGAGGATCTTGTAGTGGATACGTGCAGTACAGGAAGCCAGTGCAAGACTTCAAGCATACATGTATATGTAGAGATATATGCAAAGTGAGGGAGTCAGGCAATGAGCCTAGCTGAAGCATTTAAGACTGATTGAAGGGGAGAAAGGCACTGTTTCTGGAGCCCCATTAGAAGTGAGTTACAGTAGTCTAGGGCTCTAGGCGGGAACAGATAAATGCATGGACGATGTGTTTAATATGTTTCAATTTAGTTTCAGTTTTATTTTTTTATATTCAAAACTAGGAGGAAGATGAAATAAGGTTTCTTCAAAGCAGATAACTGAGCTTCCTGAATGGAACAATTAAACAACAACAAGAAAGGCAAGAGGTCATGCACAAGGAATGCAGGCTGCACCAGATGATCTAGTTCACAGGACTTTGGAGCAGTGGCCAGAATGATGGAGTACAGCTCCAGGCTCCTAATATAAACAAGGGTAGAGAGAGAGAGAGAGGGGGGGCATCTGTGATGGAGGAGGAGGAGGAGGAGGAGGAGGATGATCTCTCTGCATGGATGGATGCACAACGGATGAGACTGCATCTGGTGGGATTGAGAGAGATACAACAGAGGCCACCGTTATAGTGTTATCCTTACAACATACCAGTTGTATCTTAACTTTCATTATTTGGAAAATTTGGATTAATGTGATTTGTTATTGATCCTCACTTTTATAAGTGGTGTGCGAAGAATGAGCGACTGAGCAAGAGAGTTGGTGAGCAAGTGAGTGAGTGAATGCTTGAATAAATTAGCTAATAAATGAGGCAAAGGATCATAAGGGGATGCCTTTCCATAAATGGTTGTTTTGTTGTTTTGGTCATCAGTCAACTGTTTCGATGGTTTTGGGTTTCTGTGGAACCTAATTCTTGAATTCATTATTTAAGTGAATCTATAAAAGCAAAAGGATCTATAATCTAATATTGTGTGCTATATTCGACAGACTAATTATATTGACTGAGAAATCGTGCATTAATTGTATTCACATTTAATCATTAATTATCATTTCAGTCAACTTAAAACTTAGTTCGTGTTTTGCTAAAGAGCATAAGAGCATGAGTGTTTGTTCTTCGTTGACCGTCGGCCTCTTCTTTCTCAGTGTATTGTGCTTCAACTTAAGCTGATTTTCATAGCTAAGTATGTTTGCCTGACATCCAGCCGCGCTAAGCAGGAGCTAATCTTCATGCTCTGTCTCTCTCTGTCTCTCTTTCTCTCTGTCTCTCTCTCTATCAGTCTGTCTCTCTCTCTGTTGCTTTATCTCTCTCTCTCTATCTGTCTCTGTTTCTCTCTGTCTCTGTTTCTCTCTGTCTCTTTCTCTGTCTATCTGTCTCTCTCCCTCCCTCTGCATTTACTTTCTAACACTCCTGATATAAAGGAATCCTGGCTCTAATAATCTGGACAGAAGTTGTAAGGAACTGCTCTGTTTCAGTCAACGAGTGAGTGAGTGATAAACTAGGTTTGCCACTCTATTGATTCAGTTGCATAACCTCAGTCATTCCAGTCATTCAATGCTCCCTCTCTCTTATCTGCCTCTGTACATTTATATGGGACAGTTTCTGTATGCTGCTTTATATGCAGTTAATGATGGACTTTGAACTTCAGATGAGTATATCAAATATAACAAATTGTTGGTGTAAGGAGCAATTTTATGACATTGCAAGCCAAAGTTTTATCAATGGCAGCAAATTACCTTTTAAATGAACTTAAATGAACTTGTAATGTATCTATATATACGTATACAATACGTATATGTATGTTTTTATGTATGCGCGTATATGAAAGCATTGTTCTGCCCTATGATGACTGCTATTGTCGTATTATTAACTTCCTTTCTTTACCAACCAGCAGATATACCTCAGCAGTTACTGTATTGTATTGTATCTATAAATTCAGCAGACTCCAGTCAGAGGCACTTCCAGTGTGAAAGATCCACAGAATAGCAATTGACTGAGTGTTCATGTAATTGATATTTCCATAGGTATACTTTCAGCTGACATTTAAGAAGAAACAGGCATTTATTATTATATGCCGCAAGTTTCTTGGACTTAATTTAAAAGGTAAATTGGTTGATATTTGTATAAACTGGCAGAGTATTAAGTCCAACAATTAGAAGGCAGAATATTGAACTTTAAAATTGATCTCTCGCTTTGTCTTTCAATGCTGCCAATTCTGGAACAGACCGTTTGAAATAAGTTATATTGCTATGACCTCCGACATTCAACCCAGATGGCACTTTCTATCCGTGATCCTCTAGCACAATTCCAGTGTCATGTACGTGGATAATAAAGATCTTACACATATTTGTACATATAATGTATATATGTATATGTTTGTATATATATACACTGTGTCCCAATGAAAAGTAGACCCCTAAACGTTTTTCAGAAACTGCTTGGAGATTAGTGCACTTATATAAATGAAATTTTATGTGCTGTATCACACGTCATTTTCGAAGTAAATCTGCAAAGTTTGGCTTAATTTGATGTGGCATAAGCCAAGAAATTGAATGATTTAGCGTACCAGGTAAAATTAAAGTTTCCAACATGGGCTTTACTTTATCATACGCTGTCGATGTTATTATTGACGTAACGTAACCTGTTGTTTTGGTGTAAAAGATAAAGAAACATGGCATTTACAAAAGAAGGTGAATTTAGGTTAATTATTGTGGCAATGAAAAGGTTATGGAGCAAAACATTTTGTGAATGAACTTCTGAACAGAAGCTGGTGTCTGTTGTCTTTGAATAAGCTGTTGAAGAAGATCGATGAAACCGGAACAGCGAACTGAAAACCTGGTAGTGGCAAAAACGCACAACACAAGTGTCCCAGCACAGCGAGAATGTGAGACCATTTCTCTGTTGTCCCGAAAGACCCCCGACGCTGCGGCCTCCCAACAGTCCACACATCGATCCAGTTGACTATCAAATCTGGAGCATACTGGTGGAATGTGTTTATCGTTCTTGCATTCGTAACGTCGATCATCTGAATCAGATTGAGGAGTGGCAACTGTTTGACCATGTGATCATCGACCGGGCCATCAACCAGTGGAGTCCAAGTCTGCAATCATTTGTACGTGAACAAGGAGGATATTCTGAACACCAGCTGTGGCTTAACTTCACTTCCTTACGGCTGTTGTAGGATCCCCATGTTAGAAACTTTCCCTTTTCGGTCTTGAAAGAATCATCAACATTTCCATTTCCAAACTGAATTAGGATTTCGTGTTGCTATGCCCACTATTATTGTTCTGAAAAATTCAGTCGAATGATACAAGTTTTGACTGAGTTATGGCACTTTTTGTTGGGGTCTACTTTTCATTGGGACAGTGTATATTACACTCCTCCACCATCCTATATAACGAGACCTCATATGTATCGAAGCAGTACTGCTTAGTCTGTTTCCAGCTTGTGATGGAGTGCGGATTCTTATGTCTTTGTGTTCCTACGAAATGCCACTCCCTATCAGTAGTAGGGAATCGCGCTATCTGGATCATTGACCATAATATTGGTCGATTCACCCACCTAATAGGTTATCAAAACGTATTTGTAACCTATAACTAGGTCACAAAAACCAATTCATACAAAAACCTAAGACCTAGGTTAAACATCAACCAATACAGTCTAATAGGTCCTGGAAATTTCCAATAGTTTCGATGATGAGTCACAATTCATGCACAAACCTAAACCCTAGGTCAGAACGTCCACAATAGGCCAAAAGTCACGGGAATTGTCACGGGATTGTCAATTGTCAAAAGTCACGGGAAACATCCAATAGTTTCGATGATGAGTCATCAGTTTCGATGATCACATTGTCACCAAGTCTTCATTATCAACCCAGGAATTAAATGACTCAGGATAACCAACCATTTCACCAGCGACTTGTTTCCCCGTTTCCTGATTATCTTTTCTATTCTAAATATTTCTTGAGTAGTCGTCTGTAGCTCCTGTTCGTAAAATGAGCCCTGTATTTCCTCACCATTATAATCAGTAATCTGATAAGTTGGTGGATCCGTATACTGAACTTGTGCAATTGTGAACATTTCCTCAGTCCATCTAGGTGTGTAATCTTTTTCAAATATATTTTTCTTCTTCGTTATTATAACTTTATCGCCTACCGAGAACTTATGCTTAATGGGTTCTGGAATTTCACTTCCATTTAAGTTCATCCATACAGCCTTTTCATTCATTTTCAAACTAGCTTTAGAGGGTGTCATTTTAATGGAAGAATGCCTAGTTTCATTATAATTACTAACCATTTCATCCAACACATCGATATATCTTCTGGTTGAATTAGCTGTAAAATACTTAAACTTTTTTCATGCAATGTTCTATTCCAACCCTCAACAACGCACGACTTTTCTTCGTTCTCGGTAGAATACAACTCGACTAATTTCTTAACGTCTTTAATATAAAATTCTTTACCCTTATCAACCCATACTTTTCCTGGTCTTCTACCGCTCTCGAATATTTTCACGAAGCCACTAGCCGTAGATTTTCCACTCTTATCATTTAATGGCACGATTCAACCGTACTTGGAAAACACATCTATTACGGTTAGTAAGTATTTCACACCATCGTTTTCTTTAGCGAAAGCCTGTATATCGACTAAATCAGCAGCCCATATTTCATCTATTCCACCAACGTACACCCTCCTCTTCCGAAAAACGTCTTACTACAGGCTTATGTAACTCATCCGCGAGTTGGTCGGTCCATTGTAATTTTGGGATTTTTTAAACCTAACCCAAGACTAGCTTTGGTAGATAATATAGGTTTGACAAGACTTCTTTCAATTCGTTCTCGTAGGCTAGGAGTAGGAATATTATTCAATTCATTAATCATTGCTCTGTCGGCGACATTTCTAGAAGCTGTATCGGAGTGCTGACCGTAAGCTAAATCATGATGATATGCAGCGTTGTCGACTCTATTGACGGGCTTCGACCAATCCTTAGGAGTTCCATCGGAATTCAACCTCAAATCAAGTCTAGTACCAGAACCAGAAAACGAATGTCCCGACAAGTGCATCTCACCTGGATATTTAGCCCACGGCAACTTAATACCGCTGGTAACCGAGTTTGAAGATCCAACTAAATCACCACCTTCGAGAAGACTTCACGAATTGTGTCTTTGTCTTTCCACATATATCACACGTTCCTCTAAGCATTGACCTTCCATTCTTCGTTGTGACATTCTGAATATTTTTAGTTTCAGTACGAGTTTTACACTTTACGCAATACATCCTTTTAAAATACAATTAGATATATTTAAAATGGAAGTCAAAGATTTATCGTGGAACGACATAATATCTAAGAGATTCAATAATCCTCTTTTACCTAGAAGTATAAGAGAGTTAATCGTAGGAAAGTGTGGATGTGGTAAGACGACTCTATTGTTGAACCTACTTCTAAGACCTGGATGGTTAGACTACGACAATCTGCAAGTATTCGGAAGATCTCTATTTCAACCAGAGTATAAAATACTCAAGCAAGCATTTGAAGAAAAAATACCGAAAGAATCCATTATCGGACTATTCGGATGCCAAGACAAGATCGTAAGAGAAAATGTACCTCCGGCATTCGTCATTGAGAAAATGGCTAAATACTCGGATAAAAAATCTGATATATCTTCCAAGTTCTTTGAATCATCGGAAGGCGTGCCAGATCCGAGAGACTTTAACCGTGACAAGAAAAACTTGATGATTTTCGATGATTTACAGTTAGAAAAGCAAAATAAATGTGAGACCTACTTCATCCGAGGAAGGCATAGTAACGTTGACTGCTTCTAACTCGCACAACATTATTTCAAACTACCGAGACAGACGATCAGAGAGAATGCAAACTTTAACTGCTTGTTTCCTCAAGACCAGAAAAATATTAATCACATTTACCACGATCATGTAAGTACAGACATGCCAAAGAGTTGAGTTTAAGAAACTATGTGAAACAGCCTGGAAGCAACCTCATGGATTTGTAGTGATAGATCAGACTAGTAATAAGAATAACGGCAAGTATAGATGTGGTTTCGATGAATTCTACATTCCATTATAAATAAATCTTTATATTTTAAAAATGGAATCACTTCTACAAAAGATTGCAGACAACACCGCTCGTTACACAGAGCCAAAGTGATCGTTTTACATATTATTAAGTAATAAGAGTTCGCGAATGAGGACCCGATTCAATCCGTTGATTCAGTTCGATAAAGGTAAAAAGTATGAAATGGCTCTTAGCAATCTGGAGACATATTTTTCATTCCCAAACATCGACGCAACTAACAACAACTTTTCGTATTCGCCGAATGGTGGAGATATGTGGGTTACTATGACCATTCCTGAAGGCTGCTATGAAATTACAGACATTAACGAATACGTCCAGAGAAGGAAAAGAAAACGAGCATCATGATATGGTTAACGAAACATACAATATTAAGATAGAAGCAAACAGCAATACGTTGAAGACTGTTGTACATATAGCGGAGAATTACATGGTTGATTTTTGGACGTTGAACTCTATCGGAAAAGCCCATCGGTTTCGACAGGCGACGTTATTCAGCAGGGTACCAAGAATCGGAGAATATAGTGGACATAATGAGTGTAAGTAATCTGAGAGTAACGAGCGATATCATCGGGGCGTCCTATAGCAACGGAACGACTGATAATATGATTTATTCCTTTTTCCAGAATGTAGGGCCCAGCTATAAGATTATCGAAACGCGGAGGAATTTGATATATCTTCCAATCACCCTATCCACGATATCGATGATGGAAACGTCTCTCACCGATGAAAATGGCCAACTAATTAATTTACGAGGTGAGGAATTATCGATACGGTTTCATATAAGAGAGGCTTTAAAGTTTTATAGTCTAATATAAAATGAGTCGATACAGAAATGTCAAAATTAATATTTCAGAAGGACAAAGCGACAAAATAAAAAAATCGCTGTAAGCAGGAACCGGTGTTAGCATAGGATTAAGGCACAGCGATTTAAATGGAAACCACGTGTTAGCTCTTACCCAGGCACAGGTTAATAAATTATCCAAAGCGTATCAGGGTGGAATGGGTGCGACTATAAAAATGAGTAAAACGCAGCTAATCCATAATGCCAAAGTTGAAGGTGGATTTATCGGCGTTATATTACCATTTCTGGCAACTGCGGGCAAATTCCTGCTATCCAGCGTATTACCAAGCTTAGCAACGGGTGCATTAACAGGATCAGGTGCTGCGGCTGGATCAAGAGTCATAGACAAAGTCACCGGATCGGGTGGTGCAATATATCTCAACAGTCGAGGTAACAATTACAAGATAGTGCAACAAGGTCATGGTCTTTACTTGAAGCCATACCAAGGTTCTGGACTTGATGGCGTAGGAGAAGGTCTGTTTCTGAAAACAGGTTCTGGATCCGTAAATGGTGAAGGGTTTATCCTTGGACCAGATTCACCGTTTAAAAACATTCCACTTCTCGGATTGTTACTTTAAAAAATAATATAGTATATAAAATGTCTTACTATCCGATTCATAAAATGGGGTGGACGAAACCCAAAATTGAAAAATCTACGAGAACACAACCGAGATCCGTCATGTGGAAGGCGTGTGAAGGTATATGGGATGTTAAGTATAGACCGCAAAGACAAATGGGTGGTTTAAGATGGGAGTTTTTTGCCCAAGAAGCGTTCACAAGAGGCGATTGTTTTACCGTTAGGCTTAGTTGTCCGAATGACGAAAGGATCTTGTAACGTTTCGCTCCATCCGGAATTGATAGAAGCCGGTGGTCGCCTGCTGAGCGATATCGTTACTGGATTCATGGAAGACATTTTACTCGATATTAAGAATTTTATAGATCTTGGAGATGTCACCATAAACGAAGGAGACTCATTATGTTATGTCGATTACCGCGTCAACGAATAGAACTTGAATTCCATTTTTAAAATATTCTTCGATATTATAAAATGGAATTGAACAAAGCAAACACCTATCGCCTTCAGAAAATGTCTGAAATTCAACAGGAAATCGTACGAGAACGCGAAAAGAGAGAAATAATCTGTAAAAAATATTAAAAGAGTGTTAAGTAGTTGATGCGTTGGGAGGTTTGTTTGGCCTTACATCTTCTGGACTCGGTGTATTAGGCGTAACTTTTCTAAGTACCTTCGTAGCCGCACAGCTTTATTCGCTGGAGCATTGTGTTTGATAGGAAACCAAATCCGCAGAATATTATCGCTGCGGCAAGAAAAACATGCAAAAATCAAGACCATAGCCGAAGGGAAACTCAACTCAATCAGCGACCTTGTTTCGAATGCTTTGGATGATAATAGTATCTCAGACTTGGAATATTCTGTTATTCTAAGGGAATTCGAGAAATTTATTCAGATGAAGGAAGAGGTTAGAAGTAAAAGCATTGCTAACATAGATAAAGCGACGAAACAATCATTCATTAGCGAAACGGCATTCAAAAACGTATTGAATACAAAGTGAACGTAAATTTACGTTTTATGTTTTATGTTTATTTTTTTACGTTTAAATATTATGTTTCCAAGTTAAAAATATAGTTTATTACAATCAAAGAGCCAACCAAACGTGATTTTATTGTTGAGAACTTTGTCAAGATGAAGCAAAATATTAGACAAGACTCATTATCTGAGAAAATAGGGGACATTGGGCTTCAGCGAGAATTAACAAAAGCGTACAAATCGATAATCGACTCGCAGTCTGGAATATCCAAAGAATTAAGTACTATAAAAGAGAACTCTATGGCAACAGCTGCCGCGCTTCGAGCATTACCAGCCTAGATATCGACATCGTTGAAAGCGATTCAATTCCCCGCAGTATCTGTCGATAGACGTGTTCGAGGATGATCCAGTTTCAGATATCAGAACTTTGGAATTAGGTGATATCGGTACAAAATATTTAAAAGAATATGCCTCAAACAAAAAGTTGACGGATACGACCTTCGGAATATACTCTACAGGCGGTTGATTTTACATCGGGGACAGCCCAATCACGATCGAAGGTGATGATATAACTATCGGAGATGTTACCTATAAGGGAACTCCGGGACTTTGGGAGTTATTGACAATGACAAAACCAGACAAGACGATATACGACATAAACGATCTCAAAGACTTGAGTGAGATTATGAATGTGACAAACGCAATCCGTCGACCTGATAATCTGAACAAACGCAAGTCGTCTAGAAGCGAAAAATATAAGGAAATCATTAAGCCGATATGGGAAGGGAGATTCTCAACAGGCGAGGGAGTCGTAGTTCTTCTGCAAGATCCTAATGCGCTAGTGGATATGTTAACTCTACGATTCGCTAGCTTCAAAGCGGGAAATACAGGATTAAGAAACGAGATAGTCGGTATCTGCGATGAGTTACTTCGACAAAATGTGATAAATGCGTTAGAATATAAAAATGTAATGATACAATTATAAAAGATTATCATAACTAAGAGAAGATTTACTAAAAGATACGTCGTAGGAGGCGCTGGAATATTTGATACGATATCAGGATTTTTCAAAAGAATGTTATCTTCGAATGCAGCAAGACAGGTAGCATCAACCGCATTGAGCGCTGGTAAAGACGCTGCCACTGAGATAGGAAAAAAGGCTATAGATATCGGTAAGACCGTTGCCATCAATGCTGGAAAGCGACTGGTGGATAAAACCGCGGCAAAGATGTTTAGTCCACCACCGCTAACCGCAAGCAGCTGTACTTAGCCAACAGAGCTAGGACGCGTTAAAGGGTTTAATATCTCCCCATGGAAATACGAATAGAAATTATTTACTCTCTGGTAACGGTGGCGCCATATCGATCCAAGATTTAGTGCGTGGATCTGGAATGAAGTTGGCTTAAAATATTTTATTGTTATATTAAAATGCAGTCAGATATTCTAAGATTTACTGAAAATATTATTATAGACGAAGCAGTTGAGAGATACGAATGGCACGAGTACGAACCAGTGGCGAGGACGAATCTTAACAGCGCTGGGGAAATTCGTATCAATATCGAACTTCAAGATCTTTTCAGTCATCCCGCTTAGTCATACCTGCTATTCGAAGGTAGATTTACTAAAGCAGATGGAACAGCTTACGCCAATGCCGACGCTGCGGCTATTACCAACAACGGGCTCATGCATCTCTTCAGCCAAATGTCGTATTCCTTATCGAATCAAGAAATCGAAAGCGTGTTTCATCCGGGACAAGCCATAACTATGCCAGGGTTGCTGAAATATCCCAACGACTTCGCTCTCGCACAAGGACTTAACCAATTATGGACTAAAGACACAACCGCGACTGCCGTTATAGCCGACAACTCTGGATTCGCGATAAGACAAGCGTATCTCATTCAGAAACCAACTACAAAGGGCACATTTAGTTTAATCGTGCCTCTGAATCACATTTTTTGATTCTGCGAAGATTATGATAAGATAGTCTATGGTATGAAACAGACTTTGACGCTCGTTCGCAAGTCTGATGACGATACTTTTTTAGGGCAAATGCAGCAGTGGCTGGTATAGTCAACATCAGTAAAATGTCATGGTTTATGCCGCATGTCATTACGTCCGATAAGGAAAGAATGCAGTTGTATAAAACGATCGAATCAAAGGCAACATTACCAGTTGCCTATCGAGCTTATCAATGCGATACCATAACGGTTCCTAAATCTACGACATTTAGTTGGCGACTTAGCGTAAAGACATCGCCAGAAAAACCAAGGTATATTATCGTTGGATTTCAAACGAATCGAAGCAGTAATCAAGAAGCTAATCCATCAATTTTCTGTCATTGCGATATTAAGAACATGTATGTGATGATGAACCAAGCAAGATACCCAGCAGTCGATTACAACCTATCATTCCCGAATCAACAATTTTCGAGAGCTTATAGAGATGCCGCGACCTTTAGCGAGAAATTCTATGGGACGAATCAGCTCGTGACTCAGAGCAACATTACGCCGGCCGATTATAAGGATTTACATCCGCTGTTCGTTTTCGATGTGAGTAAGCAATCCGAGTGGTTAAAGTCATCTGTCGTAGACATCCAGATCAAGGCTACTTTCAATGATGCGGTGCCGGTTGGAACGGAAGCTTATGCAGTTGTCATTTTGGGTAAATTGCTAAACTTCCAGTCAGACGGTCAGAAGATGAGCGTTGTATATTAAAGACAATATTTTCTATTAGGGGAGACCGGGGCAAGAAGGGCACCTTTTTAGAAGATATGTCATATTTTCAATAATACACAACATTGTGCCACAATTTTTCGTAGGTGTCTTGGCAACTAGCAGAGCTCACATAAAAACATTCGACATCGACCATAAATGACAGCATGTTTTGTAAAATAAGCAAAAATGCAAATTGAAATTGATGCCACTCTTGCCCTCCATTGGGCATGAGTGGCATGTACTGCCACTCAGGCCCAAAGTGGTGGGACAAGTTTGACATGGAGGCAGTCATATATCGTAGCAAGTTATCTTAATTATTTATTATTAATTAATTATTTAACCATTAAAAATATAAATGGAAACTGAATGTCGTATGTGTAATCTTGATAAAGAAAAATTGATAGTTAATGACAGTAAACGTTATACAATTGCTTGTCGTCTGGCTCAATAGGTGCGCAGCTTTCATTACACCAGTACTTGCATGTTAAACATTGTATCCAAGTTTCTTCTGGTGGATTGCTGTTAAGCTCTCTGCAATAAATGCAACGGAAGTTGGTGTCATTTCTCTGTCCTTCTGGTACTTTGCAGCTGCTGCTCCTGTGTATGGTTCTTCTGTTTTGGAGCCATATGCTTCTATTTCACCTGTTGCTGGTTCTGCTTCTGGTTCTTCTGTTTTTGGCTCTTCTGCTTCTGGTTAATCTGTTCCTGGTTCTGCTTTTTGAGAGGCTCAAAAATGTAATATCAGGAGGTTGAAATCTGTGGCTGGTGTGAGGTGGTATGGTGACCATACCATAGTTATATTGTTTTCTTTAACCAGAGTAACAGCTTTCAATGACTTGTGACTGGCATGCCCATCCAAATGATAAGACATCGGTTGTTCTTACTAGGTCTCACATGATGAATTAAATACTTAAGGTATTTCAAACAGATTGCCGTATCCATCCATCCACTAGAAGATGGAACTCCGACTGACTCCTGAGGTACACCTCGCATCAACCTGTCGTTCATATTTTTTCGTCGAAAGAGGATCATCAGTGGTACATAAGCACCTGATGGACTCATTGCACATGCAACCATAGTTGTCATGCCTTTCTCTTGACTAACAACTCGGACAACCTGCTTGCAACCAATTTGGGCAGCTATTCTTCCTGGTTTTTGTACAGTAGTAATATAACTATCGTCTATGTTAAAAATCTGGTGCTGATAAAGCATATTTTTTCATTGAAAGAGGATCATCGGTGGTACATAAGCATGTTATATCCGTTGATCCATAAGCAGTTAACAATTTCGGGTACATCTTTGGTGGTTCCTCTTCCTGCTTTTGATAAAAAATTGACATTTGTTTAACCTGTGAATCTTCCTTTGATCGCCAAGCAGTTGATTTTTGCTTGATTAAGGATGCCGCACTCGTTCGCTCTCGGCTTCTTTGGCAACTCGTCTCTTAGAAATACTCCTCTGAAATTATTTATATTTAGTTTCCTCGCCGCTTTGATTAGATCCACGTTCGACAAAGCAATATTTGGTAGCGTTACGCCTTCGACATCAATTAGTTTAGTGTTCATTTTATATTTAGGGAATAATGTCCACATGCAAAAGTATGAATTCCGTCTTTTAAAATCACTTGTTTGTCGTCGTCTGCTGAGAGGGCTGGCTACCTTGTTCATTTCTTCAGTGTAGATATCGTGAAGATGCGATCGAATGACATTCATCTTTCTCAATTGTTCTCTCTTGGTTAACAGGCAGTCTTTGTAATCTTCATGAGTGATAGATTTCTCAACGACATTCTTCTTTACTCCTTTACATTTCTTGTGGTCCACTCCAACCATCTTGTACGAATACAGCTTCGATCTTAAACCTACAAACTCTTCGATCTGTTTACCAGCTGTTTCAGCTTTAAACATACCAATGACCTTTTTATTGATGCCTGTTTCTATACCAGAATGATGGTCTTTAGGATAGTCGCTAGTGTCGAACCTACTTCTAATGTCAGGAGCTATATCAGCGTAGAAGTCTTCAGTCTTAATTTCATAGGCTAAGGAATCCGTATCTGTAAAAAGTAACTTTGCTCTATCTTCGAACTTTTTCTTGATGTAATTATAATGAAAATTGTACATTATAGTTTTACTCAAGTCTAAAATACACATGCCAAGATATATAGGCTTATTGTAATATAGCTTTGTCCGTTTCATGTGAATGGCAATTAGGATTTCGTCAAAAACAGCTTGAGTGTCGTAACTCGTTCTCACTGCTAGCTTAATGGCTTCCTTCTCACTACCAACCAGTTTTATGTCTACACGGGCCTCTATATTTTCACATGTCTTACCGAACACACTATTGTTCATTAGTTTGAAAAAGTCTTTCTCGAAGTCGTTGGCGGCTTTGGTCCTCAGGTTGGTATTTAGATCGATATACTTTTCCAACTAAGCACTTTCGTCAAATTTAATTCCACGATGAATTTTGGTTATCTTCAAACCTAAGCTCTCATACAGCTTTAAATTTTCATAATGGGCTATGTACTTTACTTTATCATTCAAGTTTGGGATAAGTTTTAGCACAACCGATCCTTCAACTTGAACACTCTCTGGAGCAAGAGGATAGTCTTTATGAAGATCGTGCAAGTTCCTAGGATATTCCAAGTCGACTTCTAATATACACGGTGTTCCTCTCCAATCATTTTGCTCATCGTTGCTCATCCACTGGAACCCATGAGTTGGTAGATTTTTACACATACTGCATCCGTACAAATTGTTTGCGTTTAAATATGTTATAAATGTTGAAAGATTGCCATCGCTAAATGCTTCTCCCATATACTTATCATTTGCCTGTCCGTAACGATGTGAAATGGTGCTAACACCACCTCTTATCCCATGCTTAACCATTAGTATCATAGTGTAATCACTCAACAACTCCAACTCTACTCCAGTCAACTTCAATGAGGCGTCCCAAGCAAGACCTGGAGAAGTATAATACCAAGCGGGATCTAGACCATAGTTCTCACTGCATACATCTCTAAAATTCTCAAATACATCAGCAAGCAGGAGAACATCAGTCACATTATATAAATCGTGATATGCTCTCAACGTCTTGAATCCGAATTCATTCCATACCGCCTGCGCATGGTTGTAGTCATCGTCACTAATATCTGAGTCGTTAAGTATTGAGTAGAATGCTGACTTTGGTGGTAGTTCTGTTTCGTTCAGTCGGTCGATGGCATCAACATAATCGTAAAGGTACACTCCTTTTTTTCTAAGTATGAGATCGAGCTGACTACCAGAGGAGTGTTTGCTTACATTCTTACACTGATCTTTCCTTAGGTTCCTCGATAAAGCATTGAGACTAGATGCCATGAATCTAAGACTATAAATAAAGCGCAATTCACGTTTAACTAATATTTCCTTATTTTCTTCACTCGTAAATTTATCGACCATGAGCTCTCTGCTAAACGAGATATACTTTTCTTCGTTTTTAGGAATGCAGCTAATCTTTTCGTTATCATCACCTCGTGATTTCTTCACGAATAGATGACTGTCATAACCGGATAGATTATGAAACTATACTTGGAAAACTTGGGGACTTTATAATTTGGATTACAAATTTTATGAGCGGCGCCTCTATATTTTCCAGTTAAATGGCAATGGTCTCTACCTCGATCTTTACCCAGTTCGCCTTTGCATATGTGACAAACGGTAGCGAAATCAAACAACGCCTGTTCTTTCTTTCCGAATATAATTTTCTTAGGAAATTTAAATCGATTATAAATATCTTTTATATTTTCTATAAGAGTATCTATGAATATCTGTGCTACATCATCGTCTTCGCTCTTTGCTGTGAACATCACAGGAGCTTGCAAATATAGATCATCGTCAAAACATTTCATATAATAACAGAAAGAACTTGGGACATGTTTTTGATATCTGTTGTTGTTAGACATGTTGGGATCTGGTTGACAAGTGTCTATAGGTTTAATGAAAGATTCAAAATCGGCATACACGACAAAGGGAACTCTCATCTTTCTATTATAATTTTTAAAACTCAACATAGTTCCTGGTTCTGTAAGTTCTATCTTTTGAGCGTCGTGTTGGAAACAGTACTCAGTGTGTTTTTTTAACGACTCTAGCTCTCTATCCTATCAAGCATCTTTTACAATAGTGCATTGAAGTGTATGAGTTTGTGTTATGAACCACCATTAGTCTGGTGAAGTTCTTTATCCAACAATAATGCTTCTTTTGTTCGTCAGAAATGAGTAATAGGTCTACACAGATATCGCTCTCATGCTTCGATAAATATAGTGGAAATAGGTAAACATCTTTCTCATGACCAAAAACATTAATACTAATATTATTATTTCTCTCAAACTTACTTATCACGTTAGCATCCGCTGCGACTAGGAATTCAATGCTGGACCAATCAAGTTCCTTAGACTGTTGGATTAATTCTTTCGTAATTCTTTCTGAATTTTTATCAACAGGATTTAAGGCTCTCGTTACTCACCACTTGAAGCATTCTTCGTCTTCGTTCTTCATATCGATAATACCCTTTTTACTCACAAAACACTTTCGGTAGTGGAATGTAAGAACTACCCTTCAACGGTTTATAAACAACTGTATTGATATCCAGCTTTACAACTGCTCTGAACCTCCAGTTACTACCACGCATCTGGAAGGTAGCCATTGATTCTAACATTTTATCTTTCGCATTGTAAATTTCACTGGTATCAGTAGAGTCTAAAACCACTTCAGTTATCGAGCGGAATGGTATATCTCTGGAATCAACTTCACCAGATTTCATGTCAACACGCTCCATTAAGCAGGTGAGGATAAAATTGACCTTAGTCTGTCAATTTCTTGTCAACAGGTCTACCACTTGTGTTTGAATGATGTTAAAAAAAGATGTGGCGTCAATTCCGTCTACTCCTTCGATCGTGTATGGTTTCATGAAGCCCTTGAAGGCTTTGGCCATCTCTTTTATTTCGCGTGTTTTCGTAAGAATTTTACTGAATATAGAATGCACTTTAGCTTTCAGTGCTTCTATCTTCTCGTTCACCTTTCTCTTTGGTTCTTCGGGTATGTAACCTTCAATGTACTTTGCAAATGTATTAATCGCGGATTTTGTCTTATCAAGGACTTTTTGTACCGCTGAGACCCGTATAGGAATGAGTGTTGGGATTTCAATCTCGGGAACGGGTGCGTCCAGCAAACTAACATTGGATGAGATTGGGGGGAAATGTGAGGGGATGAGTGTTTGAGCCTCGCGAGCTTAAATTTTTCTAATCAAATCTGCTTTACGCATCCTCGTATAACCAACCATACCTTTCTGTTTCGCAATTTTTTTAAAATTCGATCACAGTCTTCTTCAAGTATTCCATTTTATATGGGGATGATATTCCTTTAAACTATTGTGAGAAAATATTTTCATTCATTTTATATTATGCAAGATCTTTGTTTGTTTGTTGAACTACTGACTCATCATTGAAACTATTGGAAATTCCTGTGACTTTTGACCTATTGGTTGATGTTTTGACCTAAGATTTAGGTTTGTGCATGAATTGTGACTCATCATCGAAACTATTGGAAATTTTCCAGGACCTATTAGACTGTATTGGTTGATGTTTAACCTAGGTCTTAGGTTTTTGTATGAATTGGTTTTTGTGACCTAGTTATAGGTTACAAATACGTTTTGGTAACCTATTAGGTGGGTGAATCGACCAATATTATGGTCGATGAACCAGATAGCGTGATTCCCTACTACTCCTATCAGTCCTGTGAGAGTTGAGCAATGAGTTTGTCGAAGCTGATAATTTTTCTTATTTGGTTATTGTTTACTAGTTTACTATACAACAGTTGCAAGAATGTGTCTCTTACTTTGCAGTAGCAATAACTGTATGCTGTAAAAATGATAAGAAATTTGTGTGTTTCTTCCATTTCTTTTATTCAGACTCTTGTCTTTCACTGTATGAAATACAGGAATGACACTCGGTGTTCTATTTCTGCTTAAATTCTCACTTCAGTTTTTAAAACATGATTTATTAGCACTGTGGAAACAATTCGATCTGAATTGTGAACTGTTTAAGCCCTGCTTTGATCCTACATAAGTCTATATAGCTCAGTGCAAACGATTAAGCATAGATTTACGAAATGAAGGATTCCAGCAGCAGTGCTTTCCTCTTGTGTCATGAGAACATTGCAAAGATGCAATTTGCAATACCAAAATAGGGGGTTATATTCGGGGATTATGTCCTACCCAAACTACAGGTGTTATTTTGTCTCTGGGTGTGTTCATATTAGGGGTGGGTTCATATCCATCTTCCAATATTTGTAAATGTAATCTTAGAAAATGGTCTATAGTTTGATGAAGTGGAGGGATGTTCGTAGCTCCATAGGAATCTCGGTACGAGAACAGTGAATATTGAAAGCTCCTCAACAGATGAGTGACTTGTTGCATATTTCTGTTAGGATCCAGTGATCCAGTGCCATACAGATTTCTTGGTGTGCCAGGCTTGAGCAGCAAGGGAGGGAGGGTCACGATTGCATGTCTTTCTGGAATTACCCTGACGATTTGTAAAAGCCTCAGTTTAATTGACTGGTTTGAATAAGCCAATTTGACTGTTTGTGGCACAAAGTTTCGGTTGACCTACCAATCCATGAAATTCTTTGTCACAGACTGCATGAAATCAGATCTTGACATTAAAAATTATTTTTGGAAAAATAATTTAGAAATCACTGTCAGACTTGAATATTATTTAACTACCAGTTTCGCTATTTAACTATGTGATGAAGGTGGAGATGAAGGTGTTGTGTTGTTTGTTGTAACTTTTGCTGACTGTTTGTAATTTCTGATTGGTGGGTTGCTTATTCTTTATGTTTTTTGGTATTGCTGGCTGTTTCTGCAATTTCTGTTACAGTTTGATACTATTCTGGAGCCTTTCTAGTTTTTGCCCATGACCTCATTAATGTGCATCTGCCCTAAGCAGATCATAAGTATGAACTTAGGCTAACATTGACAAAGTCTCCTTTACAATGTGAGTTCTGTTCTTACACAGATGAATCTATTAAATACTTTGAAGACTGGACAGAAGATTTATGAGTGATTCAACTATCTATAAACTCTCTGGGTTCCACCAATTCTGCCCCTTTTCATCTGACAAAGACCTTTCATACGGAGTCTGCAGATTGGCAATGAGTAATGAATGGAGCTGGGATTGCATCAAATGTTCAAAAGAAATAAGCCACATCCTGTGCAGAGGAGGAGAACAAGTTAGATACCTTGCTTGACTTTCCTTGGTATGAAAACCTACTAAGACCTTTGAGATGATATAATATAATATCATGTATGTATCTACATACAAGGACATACACATAATATGTGTGCCACGGGTTCTACCATGAATGATGCAAGAATAAACAGACTGGAAGCTTTGAACGACTGAATCCCATGATGTCTTTAAGTAAATTTTGGATGTGGTTACATCCTTATTTATGTGCTGGTTGTTTATATCTGTCTGTGTACTATAAACATACCACACGGATGCATCCAAATAGTAACGGGGCTGTGGCGTTTGGGGATTCTGATCATGACCACCCATTTGATTCATACTAATTGTGATCTCCAGGCTTCTAAAGTGCCACATGCGAACCAGGAGCATAGCACCAGCTATTTCATGGGAACTGCATCGAATCGGAGGGGTTGTCCGAAGGGCAGTACAGAGGTCAAGCCCAGTTTCCATAGGAGTCAGAGGGGCAAAAACCCTTTTGGAAGGATTGAGGCGGAGGAGGTTGGATGACATCCATTGAGAGATTAAGTTAAGGTGGAGGTAGAGGAATTATGTGATGGATTGGAGGTGGAGTTAGAACCTGAGCAGAATAATATAAAGAGTAAAGGTGGATGACCTCTAGGGCAAGAGTTGGGAGGCAAGGATCAGATCAGTTCAGTTAAGGGATGAGTTCTTGCAGCGATAACACTTCATTTCTAAGTGGAAATTCCTGGGTGATAGATAGAGGATGACGCAGATGATGATGGGTGATTGGCAATGATGAAGGGACACGGAAATTTGCAGAATTCAGGAGGCATGGTGGGGTACGAGATATGGCTTGGTTCAAAAGATTCAGATGAGTAGTGACTGGGGTTCGAGAAAGACCGAGACTTGAGAATGATCGTGTTGAACTGGTACGACTTTTAAATGAATTCACTCTGAGCGAATTTTATCAAGTGGATTGATTTGAAGATGGGAGGGATATTATAATGATACGTGGGTGTGTGATATGATGATACATGAGCGTTCTGGGGACGGCTCTAGCTAGTGAATTCTGGATAGGTTACAGATGCTTTCAGTCGACAATGGAGGTAGTAATGGTTATGGTAGTCTAGAAATTGAGCAACTTTCTTGATTTGATTGAGAATTCTGTTTTGGAAGGGTTGAGGCAGAGGAGGTTGGATGACATCCATTGAGAGATTAAGTTAAGGTGGAGGTGGAGGAATTATGTCATGGATTGGAGTAGGAGAAAGAGCCTGAGCAGAATGATATAAAGAGTATAATGTCAACCATATAATGGTTGTCAACAGATGAGGATTCTATGAGATGGCTTAATGGTTTGTATACAGGATTAAAAGAAGTGGACCCAGTACGGAGCCTTGAGGGACACCACAAGTGAGAGGGTGGGGTTGTGAACAGTGGCTGGAGGCTTTAACACACAAGGATCTGGATGACAGGTAGGATTTGAGACCAGAGCGAGGCACTGACCAGAGAGGCCAAACTAGGAAGAAAAGGGTCAATGAAGAAGAAAACTGTAATCGATTTTGTTGAATGCAATGGAGATGTCAAGAAAACAGAGGAAGGATGCTTGCTGATGGCTGACAGTGGAGTCCAGTCTATTGTACAGACAGGCAAGTAGCATTTCCTTGGAAGGGTGCTTTGTGAAAGCAGATTAGTGTGGATTGAGGGATGAGTTGGAAGAGATGTTGTCGGTTAGCTTGACAAACATGGTTCATTCAACAAGGATTCATCATCGTCATCAATTCCTGATGCCAGCCATATGAAAAAATGGATAGTTGGATATGGATAACTGAGCTCCATTTTTTTTGGTGAAAAGGGGTAATAATAATTTTCATCAGGTTCAGTGTTCCTCCTCTCAATGCTAATTCAAGTATTGATTATATAGGATGTTAGGCATTGTTCTCTTACAAAATTACGTCATCATAACAGTCCATCACTTGTTAATACATTTCTGGATGATTATAAGTTGGTGATCATGTTGAGACATGGTGAGGCCAATTAAAGACCATTGTATTATGGTGTTGGCAATTGTGAACTTTGGAAGGTGGGCAAACATCAAAATGCAGTTGTATTGATTGTATTATTGTATTATCATTTCCACTGCTTCATTTGGTCATTTCTAGCAGTTGTTTTGGTCAGTTCCACTGGTTGATCTTGATTTTATAGGTCAGTTTGTTTCTACTTCATTTACTAATAAATACATACAATTTAAAATGAGGCTGGTTCCATTTTAATTTATTTAGAATAATGTTTGATGGAATCAGCTTCAGATGAATGGTCGTTTTGTGTGGTTTCATTCTTTGCCATCCTTTGCATGGTCTGCTACTGGTCATTGTTTGCTGTTCAGAAACAGGAGGATAGGTTAAAAGGCACAGTCTGCTGTCGGCATTGCCATGAAATCAGTTGGCATTCCAAGTGCAGTAATAAAAATATCGCCTGCCTCGGGATGTTGAAGTAACACGAGTAAACAGATGATAAACCATTACTATCGAAAATGTAATAAATATTCTGTATGGCTTTATTTATACATTGGACATTGAAACTCAGATAGTCCACCATAGGAGTGCCTTTCTTTAGGACATATATAGACCAATGATAAGTCAATTATCAATTAACTGCACTGATAATTATGCCTATCATTTACTTTGTTGCAATCAGTGTTTCGTTTGTCAGTTGTTTTTTTGGAGCCATTCTTTTCAGTCTTCTATTTTTTTGTTTGTTCTGGTTGCTTAACTCGTAGACATGCACTCAAAACATTCCTTGACTGGAAAGGAATGCGATTAATAGTTCTCTTCTATCCAGTGGTTGTACAGCCGTAAGCTTTGCTCTCTTTACCTCAATGAGAATTTCTTTAACACTAGAACTAGATGAATGTTCTTTATGATTTTTATTTAATTCGTTAATTCTACTCTTGCTCCCACTTCTATGCCAAAAACAGATCAGTTTTCAACCTGGTCATCCAATGTAACTTCGAAGCAACACAAAACTAAGCCGACTTCAAGACAGATTTTCAGACTTTTGCTCCAGCAACCATTAGGTGATTGATTAAACTATTCTTATATGGTTGTTCAGAAGTTTATTGCTAACTGGATGTCTCCAGAAATAAAACAGTAACTGTTGTTATTGTGGTATTTTTCTAATGGAAGAAAGTAATGGAGGTGTTGATTGTTGATGTCCAGTCAAAGAAGAAGACATTTAGAGAAAGACAGAAGGAGACAACAGGACAAAGGAACAACACATCCTGCTTAGAATTACTGATTATTAATGAACACCACTTGAGAACTAAACTATGGTTACATATTCCTCCTTATCCTCCTCCTCTTGTCCTCCTCCTTGTGCTTTTGCATTCCTCTTACTCTTCTACTGGAACATGTTCTCTGTCTGTCTGTCTGTCTGTCTCTGTCTCTTTCTTTCTTTCTTTCTTTCTTTCCTTCTTTCTCTCTCTCTATCTCTCTCTGTTCCTGTCCTAGTTGGTTTACTGTGAGACAACAGTAGTTCTAGTCTTAGTTAGCATTCGAAATTGACAGCTGACTGTTGAAGAGATTGTTTGCCTCTGTTTGATCTGCACTTCCCACCAACTGATTACAGATCTAACAAATATTAATAAGTAGGCATGTTGGTCAAGAAATGTGATCAGACTAACAGAGACAGACAGACAGACAAACATTTCACATTTATGACAGAACCTGTTTCTTGGATGTATTCTTCTTGTTCAGCTGCTGTTGGACCTGCATCTGCTTGTTCTGATATGTGTCTTCATCTATCTTTTATGTTGCTGTCTGTTTGTGGATTGACCTTTTGGGTCTTGACCTTAATGCGACTTGGTTCTGGGTTGATGTCTTGGGCAAATAACCTTTGTCATGTACTTAGATTTAATTATTTATCTATTTGATGAACTATTTGCACCAAAATGCGGTCAGCAGTTGGTTTGTCTATAAGGGATAATTATCTTATCATTCTTGACATTGGCACTGTAGAAGGCGATGTATAATAATAATAATAATAAATAATTTTAGATTTATTGGAGTTGTTCGATTGTTTGGTCTGCTCAGATAAGGAAGATTGAAGCTGAACTCTGACCAGGTTGAAGAAATTGAAAGTTAATTGGTATCAAATTAACTAAAGCCATGCCAATGTTTAATTACTGGTTATGCTCAATTAACTGGGAGACAGACTCTCAAGAGTGTTGCTCTATTAAATGGTTATGTAGTAAATGTTTTTCTCCCACCATTCTCTTCGTCCGTTTTTGCTTCATTTTTTTGCCTTGGAGAGTCGACAGATGTTTAATATACTCTACATGTCATTGTCAGTGCTGTGTATATTCTTTCAAATGTATATAATCAGCTAGCAGATTTGAAGCAGCCGTATCTGTGGATGCCTCTGTGGATGCCTCAAAGGTCTGTTGCTGCTGCAGTTCATGAACAAACGAATATTTGCCAATCTCTTCTCATGTACGCCTGAGGCTCTATAGAGAGTAAACGCCTCAGTCATTGGTGAAATGTTTCATGGCCAGGTAAATTAAGAATCTCGGCTTATGAAATTTGGAAATTGTGCTGACCATGTTAGCTTAAGTCACAAGAAAGCAGATATGTTGAAAACTAGAAATCATAGATAATGAGAAAATGTTTTCTGAGAAATCTTCAAGCTGTCATGTTTACTGTTTAGAAATTCATTTTTGATCAGATCAAGATTCATTCATTTTTACTTTTATTAATGTACATTTTTAATTTATATACAATTTCTGTCTTACCAGTGCCCTTGTCTCAGCCAGTTACAATCATGATGATGGCAGTACCTTAACAAGGATAGGAAGGATAGGGATTAGTTTTTCCATGCATTTGGGTGAATGCTTTTCCTTAAAGATATTTGGCATGCAAAGGGTTAGGAGTTGGGAAGGGTTAAATGGACTCTTATTAATCATCATGATGCTAATGTGTTGCAATGTAATATGTACAAACACTAGTTATTGAGTTTGGTAATTGAATAGTAGAGTGCATCATTCCTATTCCATTGCTAGCCATGCAGAGAGTGGTCATAATTCCAGTTCTAACAATGTTGAATGAATATTTTATTTCACTTCTTCTTCTTTGAAGTTTATAGGTTGGTCTGTTCTAGATTCCAACTGAAGATCCACTTATTGGGTATCATCGCTATTAGAAGAACCCTCGTTATCAGAATTGAATCCTAGACGGCTGATATTTCCTCTTAAACAAGTAATGAATGCACAATTGCTCAGATTCTCTGTCCCGGGTTTTGTGTCTTCTTCTTAAAGGCGAAGTTTTGTGGGCGGTCAGTTTTGCGATAAACTGAATAGCGAGCTACCACTGTCTTGTCAATCAAACCCGAACTCATTGAGTGGGCTACATTCAAGAAGTGCCATATTCAAGTCCACCGCTGGTCAATTCCTTTCAGTTGAAATGCCTGCACGCCTTGGAATGGGGCTGGCATTGTCTGTCTGTCTGTCTGTCTGTCTGTCTGTCTGTCTGTCTGTCTGTCTGTCTGTCTGTCTGTCTGTCTGTCTGTCTGTCTGTCTGTCTGTCTGTCTGTCTGTCTGTCTGTCTGTCTGTCTGTCTGTCTGTCTGTCTGTCTGTCTGTCTGTCTGTCTGTCTGTCTGTCTGTCTGTCTGTCTGTCTGTCTGTCTGTCTGTCTGTCTGTCTGTCTGTCTGTCTGTCTGTCTGTCTGTCTGTCTGTCTGTCTGTCTGTCTGTCTGTCTGTCTGTCTGTCTGTCTGTCTGTCTGTCTGTCTGTCTGTCTGTCTGTCTGTCTGTCTGTCTGTCTGTCTGTCTGTCTGTCTGTCTGTACATATACCTATCCTGTAGGAATAAACACATGCGCACAGCTGCAGCACAGGTGTCGTGGGATGAGGCCTAAACGTGGGCTTTTTAGAGGCGAATTGAGGAGGTGCGCTGAATGATGTGTAGACCTGCACAGGAAGGACTAAGTACTTAGTAAACTAAATATACCTTAGCCTATAGCTGTATGGGAACAACTCAAGAAAAATCCACATTCCTCATTTTACCTCAACCTTGATTCTTCATTCACCGACACCTGCACTGCTAATTCTCATGTCCTCGACCTAGACATGACTTTTTACCAAAACCTTAGTTTCTCCGTACGTTTTATATGATTCGTTCAGTGTTCTTTTTTCTCACAAGGGTTTGACTTCAGGCTGATTTAAAAGTTACGTAATAACCACAGATATGCGTGTAAGTCAGAAATAGACTGAAAAGAATACTAGATGAATTCTATCAAACGCCGCATATATATATATAAAAAAGTATATATATGTATATATATAATCTGTGCTGTGCTATACATAGGGGATGAAACTATAATAATATTATATCTGTTCCACAAGGAACACAAGCACGAATACAGACACGAAGGCATATGAGTGGCATATCAAGTACAGGTGTGTAGATGCATATAATTAATAAGGACTACTATGAAGCATGATCATTGTTTCAATTGTTATTTCCAGTGCATTTCCCTCAGCTGTCTACTTGACCCATTTGAGCCTATTCAGATATACTGACCACAGCGGTCCATTTGGTTAAGATTGTACCCCAGGAGGATGAGATGCTTTGGGGAGATCTGATTGGTAGCTAGCAGGCGGCAGGTATTCATTAGACCACGCCTCTCAAACCTTGGGCTTTTTAACTCTCTCTTTAATAAGGGCAACAATGCTATCAATGCTGTAGCTTTGCATTGTATATGAAGTGTGTAAATGTCTGACTTTTTCTATAGTGACCGTTTGGCCTCTGATAATTTCTAAATGAATTTATCGGTTGAGATTCTTTTCCACCGAATGGACACCCTTTTGAATGGACGCAATGCAATTGAGGATTCCTCTGCACGGACGAGAATTAAATCTCTTAAATAATCTAGCGTCATTGGTAGACGAATCACGATCCGCGTAATCTCTAAGAGAGAGATGCGGCCTGCATGCTAACGAATATATCTACCAGTTGGTGATTGTAGTGTATTTTGGAGATGTACCTTGGGCGCTGACCCTGTCTCAGCATATATGAGACAACTTCTGTCTACTTGATGGTACCTCTGAAGAAAGCAGGATGAAGCTCACTGTGTTCTCTCTCTCTTACTTGTTTCAGACCATCATCCTCTTGAGGCAGTCTTGCATCATATTGTTTATAGCTGAGTTGGCAGCTAGGGGCCACAGGTGCAGCAGAAATCTATTCATGTATCTGGGTATTGTATTTTTTTGAATTCTTTAATATCTGGGAAAAGCAGATGATGAGTTTTATAAATTAGTTTTTATTATGATTTACTCCTTTGCTGCTGATCCAGATGTATGCTGCCCTGACTGACATTGAGACATCTACATCTATATGATGGGGCAGAGTACAAGAGAAAGCAAAAGGGCGCACTTATGGCATGGAAATCAGAGGTTAAGTGATGAAGTGAATCTGAACAAATTGCTGTCTTTCCATTGAAACGTCTTCAGTCTGTGAATAAGTTGGTTCCCATAACTTTGCTATTGTGTGCTCTGTAGAAATGTGAAGTTTACAAAAATCAAGTGTAGACACAGGAGAAGAAGTCAGATTCCAAAGCACAGATAGCAGACTTTGATTTTATGGAAGATTATAAACTAAAGCAGGTTTCTTTAAAGTGTCCAGTGTTGTCATCTTCATGAAGTCTTCTATCTGATGGTTCAGAATCATCATTAACATATATAGATGATGGTCGGCATGTGCTGCTGCTGCTCTGCCTGCACTTATCTTATTGTACTTTTTAAATTGGGTGCTGCAAAATGATGTGCCATTGCCTGAAACTTGTTGGTTTTAATTCACAATAGCAATATGGAATTGGTTGTCCTCGAATTTCCATTCCAAAGTGTCCTAGTTTTGCTCACTACTTCCTGATCTGCTGTTTGCCCCTTTGATAATGTCTCAACACCAAGGCAGGTTGGCAGACTCTTGTAGCCCAGTGGTGTACTTTTAATATTTATGATGACTGTGAGTCTTTATTGATGAAAAAATGGCCCATTGGCTCATTCTTTGCATTTGTTAAATAACCTCTTATTTATATATATAAGACAAGGTTTCTGTCTGTCAGTCTGTGTGTCCTTGGCAGTCGATGCATTTGCACAGTTTTAGAGCAGTTCACTCCAAACCTACACCGTTGGCTTGGGGAACACTTGATAAACGCAGTCCATGGATTCCTGTAGCCCGCTCACACCGTCTTCCACGTCTCCTGGGGTAAAAGCCTATGGGGCACCCTCACACACCTATAAAGTAAAGTTTCCTTCATACAGGTAGCCTACCAGCTATACAATATCCTTTAGCTGCCACCAGCAGCTGTCTACCTGCCTGTCTGTCTGCCTCTCTGCTTTGTATAGGCATATAATTATACATGAACACTGAACAATAAAGTACCCTAATCTGACACTATGCATGCAACAGCAGAACTACCTGATCAGAGCTTCACTCCCCGGATTCGACCTGGCACCAGAAAGAAACTAGAGGATTGGCAATTGCGGACTTGATTTGGTATAGCACTGGTGATTAAGCTGGTCTCCTTGACGTGGCTTTTGTGGGCGCTGAGAAATTTTCATGGATTTACATTACATTACATTGCAAAGGCTTTCGAAGAAATGGTTCATCTGAGCAAGCTGCGGTGAAGTCAAGTTTGTACAATCGGTCTGTACTATAAATACTGTTTATTTACATTTACATGTGTATCTGCATTCTGTGTGTGTGTCTGTCTGTCTGTCTCTCCGTTTACGCTTTTACAGTTACTCACTCGATTGGATTGCTCGGGGAACACCTGGGACACCCAGTAGAGGGGTTGGTGGATTGTTGAGGAGAAGGAGGAGGAGGAGGAGAAAGTCGCAGGGAAGGATTATGGAGTAGGGGAAAGAACAAGGGTGATGATGAGAAGAGGGTGAGGAGTTTGAAAAGGAGGATGGGGTGGGAGGAGGAAGCGGTTAAGATAGGGTAAGAAGTTGAGAAAGGGGAGAAAGTTTGGAAAAGGTTAGTGAGAACAAAGAGTGAATAGAAATTAGAGAAGACAGAGAAAGAGAAGAGGAATTATAGATGAAGAGGAAGGATTAGATTGAGGAGAGGTGAATTCTACCAGACAGGCAGCCTCCTGCAGGGCTGCAGAGTCCCCTCAGATCAGTCAGGAACGACAGGCTGCAGAAGCTGCAAGAAAAGGAATGCCTCCCAACAACTTCGTCCTCAATCAAGGTGCCCCCATAATCTTCTTCACCCGGGCGAACGCCGGGTACCCCAGCAAGTCTGTAATAAAGAAAGCCTCAGTTAATGTCTCCTTGGTTTAGTTCTTTGATACCTTTGCTTTGAATAGACCAACTAGACATTGACTGTGTCTAGAGAAGATAAGCGTTCTAGAGCAGGCACCGAGCAGTCAAGTGCCAATAGGACTTGAGCAAGAACCGAGGAGGGTGGTGGGGGTGGCAGTGTTTGTCTGTCCCAGCTGCAGACAGATACGAACCAAGCGGCAGAAGCAGCAGATGCCACTCCTCCTTACGAGCAGTGCTGCTGCTGCTGCGGCATCTGTGGAGACTTAGGTAAAGTTAGTCTTCTGCCCCAAGGGGAGAGACTTCAGAGCCAAAAAATCACCAGAAAGTCTTCAAGTGACGGCTGATAACTGCTACCTTTGTAGCTGGGCTATATAAATGGCCACTGGTAACTGGTGCTTCTTCTGCAGAGGCTGCAAATTGAACATCCACAGAACAGGGTCTTTAAAGCAACAACGTAATAACTGAGGGGATGTTAGAATGGGGTTTGATGTAATGAGATGTTTACCTCCCTCACAACCATCAATGCCGCCTCCACTCCTAAACACCCCAGGGGAAGTTGTGGTTGATGCCCTCACTCACAGAACTGATCCATCTGCTTTAAATATCCTTGTGGCACATGGCTTTACCTTTCACAGCTTCCTGATGTCATAGTGCCATCACCCTGACCGGGCTGCTTTGTGCCTTCCCTGCTTGGTGGGACTAGGCAACAAGCCACAACACTTCCCTAACACACCTTCCTTACCTCACCAGGCTTCACAATTCCCAAATGTTTTAACAACTCCTTGACATTCTCCTGACAGACTTCGGCCACATCCTGCACCAAATACTGACACCAACCTAACCCACCTACCCCTACTTCCTGTGGTCTCATGCCCATACCCGCATTGGCACCCAAGCCGACAGCCTGATGTGCAAAATATTTATTGATTTATTGTTGGGATGTTATGTACTTTCTAAACTGTGTTTTTCGGATGGCTCTTAACTAAAGTGTGATTAGCAATTGTTAATAAAGGCTATGCTTGCTTACTTACTTACTTCCTTATTATGTCTCTGCTCCGTCCGATGATCCCAGTCCTGCTGCCAGAGTTAATGCACCTCTGAAGCCGTATTCGTGAAACTGGCCCAAACACTGCAACCACTGGAGCAAAAGTTCTCGGTCATACACTGCCATTCATTTTAAACTAATTCTGTCATGTTTAAACATTGACTGATGTGAGGTCATCATGGCACTGATGGTGCAAGATGTCGACCAGGTTTTCGTGGACATGTAGAACATTCAGGTTTATATTCCAGAGCATTCTGGAGCCAATTCCAAAGATGGCTAAAAGGTGCCTGCTCAGGCTGCTGGTGCAAAAGTAGCTGGAAAAGCGGAAGGCAGTACTCATGAAATTCGACCATTTCCTCTTCTGCACATTCTTGAGGTAGACAAAGGAGTGTGAACATACTGAGCTTGGCAGTTGCAGATGAAGATCTTATATAAGCCCAAAGGCTTTCCACAGACATGGAGACATGCATTCTGTAGGATTACTGCATCATAGTCTGAGATTGCAACCACCTGTAATGGACACACCAGTCTTCTTTGGTGTGATGCGGCTGGGCGTGGCGGAGGAGGTGATGGAAAGTATGCTAAGGAATCTGAGAGTCATGACGGTCCAAACGACCAACCTTCTTCTCGCTGCTTCATGACGAAACTATGCAGGAGATGTGGCGACCCTGTTCAGGAATAAGGGTGCGATGAGCTTCAACCTTTGGGCAGTTATGTGAAGATTCTTGCACATCTGCTGGAGGAGTGTTTATAAACAATGGTTCCCACTGGAAGGAGGCTCAAGCGATCTGTACCGTGCAGGGGCTGGGCATTGACAATCGCATGAGCCATCAAGTGAATGCTGCTGCATATCAAGTGATGGCTGATAACTGCAACCTCTCTCTTATGAATTATTGAACTGATCACAGTTTGGTTTTAGTGAGCCATCGATTGATGCTTTAGACTCTGACATGTGACAAGTTGCTAACAGGGAGATTTTTTAAGGAAACTAAATTAGAAGTAGAAATTAATCATTTTTTTAGCAAAACTAAAACTTAAAGTGGGAATTATTTTATCTTCAAAAATGAAATTAAGAATTAAATTACGAATTATTTGCCAAATTAAAATTATTAACAGAGTTGGAAATTATGTTCAGAACTGAACTAATTTTAATTCTTAAGCCCAAGGGTGGTCTCCCAAATTCCATGGAGAAACCGACCCTTGTTGGCGTACTGTAACAAATAAATATTGGCTTGGGAATGAACATTTATATACAGTCAAGTCTGCCTAACTTTAGGTTTGACCGCTAATATAAACAGCTAGTGCTAAACTATATACCATTATACGTGAGCACCACTTGTGCATTAATTCCTCCACTGCTTGCACTCTAGCAGTGCCAGTTCCAAGAATAGATAAAGGAGGAGGGCGTTGCTAATGATCCTTGTTATCACACAGTGTTGTTAATCCGAAGGCTGAGGAATCTTCCAATGGAACTGTTGACCTGTGTGAAGCATGAAGTCTCTCTATGCAGATTATAAGCAAGCTCCTGCATACAGATATGTATACATAAATATGTTGTCTCTCTCTCTCTCTCTCTCTCTCTATATATATATATATGTATATATATATATATATATTGCATCAATTCACATCACAATCCGCTGGCTGTATACACTTGGGTCTCTCAACTGGTCAACCTATCTGCTTTAATGACCATTAACATACTTGACCACATCCTTTGGTGTCCAGCTTGTGGTGTAATGTACAGCAGTGCCACACCTCAGTTGTTGGCCCTTCCACCTGGAACACATGCCTCTGTAGCCGAGGAGTAATGACCTTTGTTTTACAAGTTGCTTAAGACTGATTTAAATTTTTATCCCTGTAGTTGGGCTGGAAGTGATTTTCTCCACAGGGGCTTATTAATTGTTTCACATGGTAGACCTGCTGATTAGCTTAGTGCGATGAGTCTCACGAGTGACCTGCTGATTAGCTTAGTGCGATGAGTCTCACGAGTGACCTGCTGATTAGCTTAGTGCATTGAGTCTCACGAGTGACCTGCTGATTAGCTTAGTGCATTGAGTCTCACGAGTGACCTGCTGATTAGCTTAGTGCATTGAGTCTCATGAGTGACCTGTGGCCTGTTTTCCTTCAGTGCATATTTGGTCCAAGACTTTGAAGTTGTATCACATAAGCTAATCTTTATGATGTCTGTTATAGTATTATAATAATCTTAGGAAATATAACAAAATAATGGCACATAATTTCCTGGATGTGAGGGCGTATGTTGGTCGATTCCTTCTCATGCATTTTATTATGAATAAAGTGGACAATTCTCTTAAACGCTAGGAACGTCATTGAGTGCATTGAGTCAGAAGAACTAACTATAGTTTGCTCACTGAATGCTATGAAGATAAAAGTGAAGTTAAAAGTGTTTGGTACAATGCCTAGGTGTGTGTGTGTGTGTGTGTGTGTGTGTGTGTGTGTGTGTGTGTGTGTGTGTGTGTGTGTGTGTGTGTGTGTGTGTGTGTGTGTGTGTGTGTGTGTGTGTGTGTGTGTGTGTGTGTGTGTGTGTGTGTGTGTGTGTGTGTGTGTGTGTGTGTGTGTGTGTGTGTGTGTGTGTGTGTGTGTGTGTGTGTGTGTGTGTGTGTGTGTGTGTGTGTGTGTGTGTGTGTGTGTGTGTGTGTGTGTGTGTGTGTGTGTGTGTGTGTGTGTGTGTGTGTGTGTGTGTGTGTGTGTGTGTGTGTGTGTGTGTGTGTGTGTGTGTGTGTGTGTGTGTGTGTGTGTGTGTGTGTGTGTGTGTGTGTGTGTGTGTGTGTGTGTGTGTGTTACATAAGAATCCTTAATGCCCGTACAAATTATATTTTGTTGTATTTGTTGTTTTATTGTTAGATTCACTCACTCTATCTTTGTATCTTTCTGTCTCTCTCTATCTTTGTGCATGTATATATGTATATATATATATATATATATATATATCCATATATTTTTTCAGTCTGGGTGCATTTGTCGGTTTTATAAATGTCTTTGTCAGTTAGCCAGCTGTGAATTGTCAAAGGTATGAGGAAGAAAAAACAGCGGCAACAGAACAGGACTTTGGAACTGATTGGAAATGACTCTTTAAAAGTAATATTAATAATAGCAACAGAGTACAAAATAAATGACCACTTCATGTGTAAGAGAGACTGATACTACTGGCCAGAAGAGCCTAACAGTCACCTTCTCACATTGTCTGCTGTTTTCAGTCTTTTCCTATCATCAGTCAGTCTAGAAAAATAGTTCTTGTCTTTCATGAAATTTCATTAAATTCATACAAGAATGCCTCTCTGTATAGACTTGTAGATAGAAGTTTACGTTGCTCTTGATTCTCTGTTCTCTTATATATAAGACAAGCTTTCTGTGTGTCCTTCCTGGGCAGTCGATGCATTTGCACAGTTTTAGAGCAATTCACTCCAAACTTACATTGTTGGCTCAGGGAACACTTGATACACGTAGCGCAGGGGTTCCGGAATCCCGTTCATGCCGTCTTCCACATCTCCCGGGGGAAAAACCTATGCCGCACCCTCACACACCCATAAAAGCAAAGTTGTCTTTGTACACGTAGCTGGTAAGGTAGCTTACCAGCGTTTGCCTGTCACCACCAGCTGGTCTTCCTGACATGGCTTTTGTGGGCGCTGAGAAATTTTCATGGATTTACATTACATTACATTGCAAAGACTTTCGAAGAAATGGTCCATCCGAGCAAGCTACGGTGAAGTCAAGTTTGTACAATCGGGAACACCAGTGTGGTATGGTCGCCGAGCGGTTAGAGCGTTCGGCCCGTAATGCGCAGTGTGCGCTGAGTGAGCGTGTTCGATTCTCGTCCGGAGCGTCACTGTGTAGGGACCTTGAGCAAGTCCTTTGCACGTAATTGCTCTGCATTACAACTGCAGTTGCACCGTCGAGGCGAGTGTGCACTTCTGAACTTAAGTGTAAGAAGGGCCATATCAAATAACGATTGTGTTGTGTATTTATTGTATAACACCTCGGACATCCAGTAGAGGGGTTGGTGGATTGTTGAGGAGGAAGAGGAGGAGGAGGAAGTCGTAAGGAACGATATGGAGTAGGGGAAAGGACAAGGGTGACGAGGAGAAGAGGGTGAGGAGTGTGAAAAGGAGGAGGAGGTTGGAGGAGGAAGCGGTTAGGATAGGTTGAGAAGTAGAGAAAGGAGAGAAAGTTTGGAAAAGGTGAGTGAGAACAAAGAGTGAATAGAAATTAGAGAAGACAGAGAAAGAGAAGAGGAATTATAGATGAAGAGGAAGGATTAGATTGAGGAGAGGTGAATTCTACCAGACAGGCAGCCTCCTGCAGGGCTGCAGAGTCCCCTCAGGTCAGTCAGGAACGACAGGCTGCAGATGCTGCAAGAAAAGGAATGCCTCCCAACAACTTCGTCCTCAATCAAGGTGCCCCCATAATCTTCTTCACCCGGGCGAACGCCGGGTACCCCAGCTAGTAAACATTAATTTTGTTCTGAATGTCTGTGCAATGTAAGCAGTCATTGTAAACAGTGTGTATGTATGTAAACACTAAGCAGTATATTATATATATATATATATATATATATGTATGCATGTATATATGGGTTAGGAGAAGTGCTATGCAGATGTTCAGGTGCATATACATATATTTTTTACAGATGAAATGTTGTCATGTGTGTTTGAGAAGGTGCATGTAGCTAACTATGCAGTCTAAATGGTTTTTAATCTGTGGCATCTCAACAGATTGTCAGCTGTTGCTGACAAATTTATTGTAAGTATTTTATATTTTGTGAGTATTTTGAATTAACTGCATTTGTACAAAAATTGCAAATTCATTTACTTTTATTGTTGGCATTTATATTTTCATTGCTGAGCTCTTACTTTCAGCCTCAACATATCTATTGCCTCTCTGTCAGTTTGTCTGCCCTAAGCTAATGCCAAAATCATTTTTTTTCAATGACTAAGGCATATTTTGTCATAATCTGTGGCTAAACAGATTGTCTGGGTTTGTTGTATTTAAGATGTGAATGAATGCATGGTTAACAATGGTGGTTGTGAACATGAATGCTGCAACAGTTTTGGTTCCTTCCAGTGCAAATGTCCTCTTGGATTTAAGTTGGCTTCAGACGGAAAGCACTGTGCAGGTATGTCTCATTCTTAGTGACTAAAATTATTCTTTTGACAATACTAAAACATGATACAATATAACTTGATGATGTAATTTAGTTGGAGGCAATTATCCTTATTGCAATCCACAATATACTGTAATCTAGTTTGGATCTCAGTCCTCACAATAACCAAGATTTCTGCTCACTTACAACTTTGAACTATGTGAACTTTAATTGGCCACATGATGAGTTTAACACAATGTATACTACATATTGGTCCTTGGTTAAGGTGAAATGTTGCTTGGTATGTGAGAAGGTTTTGCAGAAGTCACCAAACTATTCAGTTTACACCTGTTTTTTCTATGCAAGTTCTCATCAGACTACCCTTATTGCTTTAGCAATTTCTGGAACTTATTAATTTTATTAGGTCATTTCCATCTGATATATTCATTGCATTGTTTCATGTTACTTGCAAAGTTCCTGTTAAATGTCATCAACATTTTCAGTTTTGTCTTGTCGTACACCCTTCCTCGATTCGAGGATTGGCGCACCATGGACAATTTTACTGGATCCACTCCTGTTAATTATTGTATCTTTCAATAGCTGATTGAATTGTACTACTGATAAATAAGGCTCTGAAGGTGGCACCTATTAAGTTTCTAGGCATTCCTGTCGACCAGTGTCTATCTTGGAATATATGTATAACAAAGATAGCATCTAAAAGAGCAGAACATATTGGAATTACATCACGTATTGCTCTCTTATTATCTGCAACAATCTGCCACAGTCTCTATTATTTTTTTAGTCCATCCTTAATTAACATATTGCAACTGAATGTGGTCATCAAATGACCACTTGAGACTAAGTAGGCTCATCTCCCTTCTAAATAGAGCCTTACCATTGTTCCTAAAACCTTTGGACATGCTGCATTTTATCTTTACTTCCCATAATCCTGCATATTGAATATTTACCAAATAACCGTAATGCAATGTAATGCATCGATGTATTAATTTCTAAGTAACCAGCTGCCACCCATTTTTATAAATAACTTTACTTCGGTCTACCAAGCTAACTCATGTAGTCTTCATAATGCTAATCTGTTTTTATGCACACGAACAAGTGCAAATCTCGATTAGCTGTAGCCCTGAAATATGTCCCAAATGAAACACATGTCTTGACTCATGTTACTTTATTTAAAAGAGACTATGTGAACATTTGCTACATTCCATGTAAACTGTTACATAAAATAAAGACTCTTTAACTACTTTAAAATCAACTTATTATCTAATGTACAAATATACTTTCCATGTGCCACTTGTTTGTAGTATTTGGTGATGGGGTAGTCCTGCTAGCTGGACTTTAGTCTCTTTGTGTGACTGTCAATCTCCCATTAACCTCTCATGTTATTATAATTTCTGTTGATTGCCCTTATCAATTAAGATAATTGGTTAGGGCTATTGATAATTCAGTCCAACTTTATTTCCAAATATATGTTTTGTCTCTCTCTTGAATTCTTGATAATGTACCTTAGATAATCTCATTCTCCAGACAATCTCTGGACACTTCCACGGCACAAGTCTCTAACAGCCACTTGTCTGTCCTCTTAATTCATGACACCATTTTTGATACATTTTCAGTAAGGATCTATATGTATATATATGAAGTTGTATAGGCCATCAAGGCATATATAGATAAACAGTTATATAATAATTACATATGTGTGCTATACATATATATATGTATATAGCACACATATATGTAACTATTATATAACTGTTTATTTATTGTGCTTTTGGTATTTTTTAATCTGTGTTCTGGATCACAAGACTAACATGTATGTACATATGAGTTGATCATTGTTGCTGCTTTAGATGTGGATGAATGTCAGGAGTTTGGAGTTGTGTGTCAGTATCAGTGTCAGAATACTCATGGAGGCTTCATCTGTCGATGTCCACATCGTCAACATCTGCACGTTGATGGAAAGACTTGTATTCGTAAGTGGCTGATGTCACTGCCTAAAGCAGACGAGGTCTGTCTGTGCTCTGTCCAATCATGAAGTTCTGTGTCTCATTGGCAGTTCTAATGAGATGTTTGTGGCTGTAAACTTCTTGCAAGGAGTTTGGTTTAGCAGAGAAAGGCATCCAAGTATAAATAATAGTTCAACTTTCAAAGAAATCTTTTGCATGCATTCGGTTAGGAAGCTCCGCTATTTTGAATGAGTGCCTCTGTATAGTCAGATTGAGTGCAACTACTGTCAGAAAGCAAGCCAACTGTTCAATCAATGGAATTAATTTTAAATTTAAGTTGATTTTTCCTCATGAGCCAATAAAATTAAAAATATGCTTGTATTTAATCGTAACTGTTATTAATTAAACCTATATTGTTCTGTCTCTTGGGCTCAGCGTATATCAGAATGTTTGATTTAGGTCAGGGTTCCCTCAAAATCTTTCATTTAATCTCACAAGGCTGATGGCCGTCTACTGTGGATGGTGATGGGGACAGAGGCTCATGTTCTACGGCGACTGTTCCCTCCCTTTGCACTGAAAAGCTACAATTTGCACCCGACCACAGACGATGCCCAAGAATTTTGTGCAAATTTAAGGCTATTGGTAAACCTGCAACAAAAAGATAAAAATCTAAAGTAGAATTGAATAAAACTCGGACCATATGCCGAAGGCAAGCAAATCTCATGTGACTAACTGCAATGTGTCAGTTTGTGTAATAAACAAGGATATATAATATTATATATCCAAAAAAGATTGGAAGCCCTGTTATACAGCATCCTGTGCACATCTTGCATTGCATTGTATTGAACTTTTCTGGAACAGTTTCCCTGGGAGAGCCGAAAGCGTTCCACTAGAAGCTCTTCATCCTATGACCCTCCTTATGCACACACAAATACTCGGTTGTTTCCATTCAATGTACTGGATTCCAGAGACATGCATGCATACTTTACCTAATCTTACATTGCAGTTATTCACTAAATCCATTGATGCTGAGAGTCAAGGTGTTTTGTTGCATTAGAATCTGTGGATGTCTGTGACGATGGTGACAATGGAGGCTGTGAGCATATCTGCATCAGTCATTACGACAGACGCTCGGAGTGTCGCTGTCGACCTGGATATCGACTGAATGATGACAAAAGATCATGTCAAGGTATTTCCACTTCCTCTTCTTTGTCTCTGACATTGCCTTGTCTTTTGTATCAAGTTATGCTTTTGACCGTTTGTTGGAATGTTTTCAGGTTTATTAAACCAGAATAGCTTCTTTTCAGGTTTTGGTCTTCAGGCAATTCTGTTACAGAGCTTACAAATTAAAATTTTAGATCTCCATGGAAGAGATTGGGATGAGAAAACCATCAAGGCAATAGAAAAACTGCAAGGAAAACTTAGAAATGATGATGTCCTTGGTAGGGCATAACCCGAAATCGCCTCGGACATTCACCTCGGTTTCGGTACTCGGTGGAAATTGTCTACTCGGTTATGCCCTAGTAAACAACACTTGACCACATTCTACCCAATTCAGGCATTTAAAGTAAAAGAGATGAATGAATGGCCCAAACATTTGTAAAGCACCTTGCTGCAGACAATTCTGAGGCACTCTCAGCATGACAGAACTGTGAAAAGGAAGGTCTTTAGGCAACATAGATGTCGTAGAGATACGGGTGAGATCCCCATAAGAATTGAACTCCGAACTGCCGGAGAAAGGTGACTGTCTGTTCTATGAATTGCAACGAACCTAGACTTCCATCATGTGAATTCGGACATTGTGAGGCTCTAATTGTTTTTAAAAAGTGTGCGTAAGAAATTTATTTGTGCAACATTTTACAAATTGTTCACACTTTATGCACAGGTCCATGCTGAATGCGATGATAGTTAAATTAAGAACACATTTAAAAGTCTTTAGATAAGTCTTTAGATTAAGTGACAAGTTCTGATAATTATCTAAGAATAGTCCCTTGCCTAAGGTAAATATGGGGCACTTCAGCCATTTGCTCCAAAGTTGCCTTGTGGAGAGGATTTCTCATCTCTGGTACTTATGATTTACAACTGATAAAATTGTTCCATTCCATTAGGAATGTGTATCACAAAATTTATTTAGCACTTTCTGAAGACTGATAAAAGATGATAATACGGTTTTGAAATTAAATATTTTGTTGCTTATATATTTGTGCTCGTACTCATGAACTAAGAAAACATCCAAACCTGGTTTCGATATTGCACTAGATTGGGTTTTAGTTGTTAAGTTATTCATTAAAAACTGGATGCTTCTATTATGCATATGACATTACTTCTAATTTCTAGATATCTACTGTGCTGCCTTTTAGAGATGATGAGTGAGGCTTACCCTAAAAATCACCCAACCAGAGCCTGGGGTTACAGGTGCCCATGAGCAATTGTGGTGTATTCATACAAGTATGAGGAATTTTATATATATGCTAAGAACTCACTTGAACCCATTTTATGCTTGCTCATCTTCTGATCATATTTCTTGAAAATTGACCTTTCCACCCTTATGAGGGTTTCTTGTGTATGGTCACAATTTGTGTGATATGCAATGATGCCTTAACTTCAATGGATCAAAATAATGATGATAGATAGCCATTGGGGGTTTTGTGTTTCTTGTTTCTTACAATTTCAATAACTTCGTGATCATTTTCATTTTTATTCATTGTTTTAATTCCATTTACTGTTGAATCTATTTTCAGAATTGGATATATGTAAGGTGAACAATGGTGGATGTGAACATAAATGTCTTAACTATGTTGGTCGAACTGTCTGTCAGTGCTACACAGGTTTTCGTCTTGAGGATGATGGAAAGTCTTGCTACGGTTGGTTGGTGTTGCCTTCAGTTGATTTGAGTATTTAAGCTGTGTGGTTACATACAAATTATGAAGCACAGTTTAGGACAAGCTGTCCGTAAGTATCTGGAAGCTGAAGTACTGGAACTTAACAGATTGAAGCAGTCCAGCCATATCAGAGTAAAGAATGAAAGAATGGTCAAAGTGAGGGGGGTCAGATGAGAGTATGCATCGTTTGATCATGATAGAAACTGGAATTGATGTGAGGCCTGATCAGATTGACCAGTTTAAACAGTATTTATAAACAGAATGATAAGCCAGCATTCAGTCGTGAGCCACTCGATCTGGTGACTGTTTCAACCTGAGGTGCCTAAAACAGACAGTGAGTGTCCAATCTTAAGGGGCCAACTGGTTAGCGCTGAAACAGATGACTTGTCTCATGCCAGTGATCCGTCAATATAGAAATCTTGCATCGTAGTTCTTGTACAAACCAGGGATGTGGTCTCGAGACCACGGTCTTGGTCTTGAGACGGTTTCGAGACCGGAAAAATTGCGGTCTTGGTCTTAAATGCGTCGGTCTTGGTCTTAAAAGAAAGATCTTGGGATTGGTCTACTGTCTTAAATTAGTCATTTGTGGTATCAGAGCAATTTCTTTGATATTTGTTGGTTATTTTCGATTATAAGAGACACTGGATGTTTAGGCCCTGTTATTGATTTATGGTGTGCTGACCAAACTAATAGATCTTTATATAGGCCCAACATGTTACTATGGGCAGAAAATAATGCATTTACAACCGAGCCAACCATTTCAAAATTTTCGTTATCAAATTTCAAGGTTTTGGAACAGTCTAATAATTATGTGGTCGACCACGTGCAGATACCGTTAACCTACAATTCCGAGATCCGTGATACAAGTACAATAGCACACCATTCAAACACAATGTTAATCTACTTTTTCAGGTATCTTAAAGTATTTACCTATCGTTTAATGTAAGTAATTTAGTGTGATATTCTCAGGCCGAAGCAAATTAGGGCTGAACCCGCAAAAGTTCAGAGTGCCCGGTAAAACTGTTTTGTGGACCATTATTAAGATTAGTATTCTTGAGCAATAAAATTATTGTTTTAAGCGTGTTATTCTGCTTTAGCGTCTTAATAAATTAGATTGTTTATAGAAAAGAGTATCCGTCTTTGTCTTGGTCTGGGTCTCGTACCATCTGTCTAGGTCTCGGATCACTCGGTCTTGGTCTTGTTCTTGGTCTTGGACCTCTCGGTCTTGGTCTTGAGTTTTTGGTCTCCTGCCCAACACTTGTACAAACCCCAGTGACTATGTGTTCCAGCTTTCTACAGTTTCAATTTCAGCAAGCACGAAATGATGTTTCTGGAGATTGCTGCATATTTACATTCCTTGTTTTGAGCTGTTTTTTCCGCTGTGCGTCTGAGTTTTGTGATCTTAAATGTTGATGTGATGCTGCAAGTGTATCTGAACTGAATGCATTGTCTAATCGTGTTGTTACTTCTGACTGCCTTTGACAGATATCGATGAATGCCAGTTGGAAAATGGTGGCTGTACAGAGACATGTGTTAACACCGAAGGATCCTTTCATTGTACTTGTTCACAAGGGGGTTATCAACTGGGTACTGATGGAAAGTCATGCTTCCGTAAGTTAAGTTTTAAATGGAACAGTGACACATCTAATGATACCAGGTGTCTGTAAACATTCCTGCTCTTCAGAATGATCTCTTTCGACTGCAGTGCAAAAACAATCCCTCTTAAATGATTAGGAACTGGGATTCATACCCCAGATGTTAAGTAAGTAAGTAAGTGGTTATAGCTTTTACTGCACCATTAGCAAACACACAATGGGAAATCAAAATTGTATGTAAAATAACACATAGAAGTAATAATAATGTATAGTAATAATAATGTATAGTAATAATAATGTATAGTAATAATAATGTATAGTAATAATAATGTATAGTAATAATGATGTATAGTAATAATGATGTATAGTAATAATAATGTATAGTAATAATATGTATAGTAATAATAATGTATAGTAATAATAATGTATAGTAATAATAATGTATAGTAATAATAATGTATAGTAATAATGATGTATAGTAATAATAATGTATAGTAATAATAATGTATAGTAATAATGATGTATAGTAATAATGATGTGCAATAGTGTTATAATACATGTTAATAAGTGAGATCATCCTTGTAATGAATACCTTTCTAGTTACGAGGTCGCAACATGGAATTTCATGGTTGTCATGATGCAGCCATGCAGAGTATCGTGCTTTACAAACTAGATAGCGACCGAATTTCGTTTTCGGCACTGAAACTGCAAATTTGTCAGTTTCATTCCAGTTTCGTTTTCGGCCGAAACCAAAGTTCGGCACAGTCCAAAACTGAAAAATTAGTGTCTACCGACGACTTCACTTAGCCTGGTAGAGGTGCATCTTGTATAGTATAATAAATATGACATCTTTGAGTTGAACGCATAGAGTTCTCTCTTGGTAATATGAAAATTAATATTGTCAACCCAGAGAGGGCGAAATGCGTTTAGTCGTAACGAAATGCTTTTAGCCGCATTGGCTGACCCAGCTAATTGAAATCATATTCCCTCAGTTATATAAATATATATGTATATATATATATACATACATATATATATATATGATAGTGGTGCCGATTATATTTGTTGTGCAGTCATTTATATCTTTTGTTTTCGGCTTCGTTTTCGACCGAAACTGACTGCTGTTTCATTTCATTTTCGGCCGAAATCAAAGCGTCAATTTCGGTGGCGTTTTTGTTTTTGGCCGAAGATAGAAACATGGTTACGGTCATTCACTATTGCAAACTGGAGGGAGGAATTCATGTCCAGGGTCAGCCACTAAATGGACAAATAGAGCACGGTCAGCTGGAAGGCAAATGCAGTTGCAAGGCACAGCCATGCTGCCTAAGTCTTAAGCAGTTGAAAGGCATGATAAAACTTTGTATCATCATCATCAGCGTTATCATCAGCATCATTATCGTCGTCGTTGTCGTCGTCGTCTTCATCATCATCATCAGCATGTTCAATGTTTTAATGCAGTGAATGCTGACTTGGAACACATGGCACAAAGTGTGAAGAGCATTGAGTATAAATATATAAGATCATGTATGTAGAGTCATCAGATGGTTTGTTTTTAAGATCTGGTCTTAAGATCTGGTGACTTCTGTAGCACCGCTGTCTTTACACATTCATTGATGGTTACCTTCAGATAAAATACAAGTCAGCATTGTAGTACTTTATAGAAACCAAATCGATCTTCCCCCAATCAGTTGGAGAAACGAGAGGTAAGCTATGAAGGGCAAGCATGATGTTGACCAAATGCCTTGGTTGCTTTCATGAGTTGTTAGCAAGAAGCAGAAATAAAGGTCGGTCGATTCAAGGACAATGCTTTGTAATTGATGTTCAGTTATTCTTAATTCTTAAGAAGTAAATAAATGGATTAAGATATTAACAGAACTAAGTTTAATGTATGTCCACAAATTCCAATCCACTGCTGAGTATCGTTTAGCAGCGTAACAATTCTCAAAGGTTGCAGGATGTTCTAGAATCATCTGTACTATGACATCAGCTTTGTTCGTTGATTGGCCACACAACGAAACGGCACTTATTTATTCTTGCGAATGCTGTGATGTTGAAGTGAGCCTTTGTCGAGATTAAGTGCTCAACTAACAGCAATTTCACATCATTGGTGATTCACTTCAAACAGAACCCAATGCACTTCTATCCAGCTTGAAACCTATCGATGCTTTTTTAATGTTGTGTGCTGTGTGTCTGACTTCTAGGAGTACAGATGGAAGTGATCGACATCTGTACACTCAATAACGGAGGATGCGCTCATGAATGCAAGCAGACGTCATCGCAACCGATCTGCTCCTGCCATCAAGGATATCGTCTTCTGGTCGATGGACGGTCATGTGAAGGTTCGTGTCAATCCAAAGTCATGTGAAGGTTTGTGTCAATCCCATGTTATGAGAAGGCTTGTGTCAATCCATAGTCATGTGAGGGGTTGTGTCAATCCCATGTTATGAGAAGGTTCATGTCAATCCAAAGTCATGTGAAGGTTTGTGCCAATCCAAGGTCATGTGAAGGTTTGTGTCAATCCAATGTTATGTGAAGGTTTGTGTCAATCCCATGTTATGAGAAGGCTTGTGTCAATCCATAGTAATGTGAGGGGTTGTGTCAATCCCATGTTATGAGAAGGTTCATGTCAATCCAAAGTCATGTGAAGGATTGTGCCAATCCAAGGTCATGTGAAGGTTTGTGTCAATCCCATGTTATGAGAAGGCTTGTGTCAATCCATAGTCATGTGAGGGGTTGTGTCAATCCCATGTTATGAGAAGGTTCATGTCAATCCAAAGTCATGTGAAGGTTTGTGCCAATCCAAGGTCATGTGAAGGTTTGTGTCAATCCAATGTTATGTGAAGGTTTGTGTCAATCCCATGTTATGAGAAGGCTTGTGTCAATCCATAGTAATGTGAGGGGTTGTGTCAATCCCATGTTATGAGAAGGTTCATGCCAATCCAAAGTCATGTGAAGGTTTGTGTCAATTCAATGTTATGTGAAGGTTTGTGTCAATCCTATGTCATGTGAAGGCTTGTGTCAATCCAAAGTCATGTGAGGGGCTTTGTCAATCCCATGTTATGGGAAGGTTCATGTCGATCCAAAGTCATGTGAGGGTCTGTGTCAATCCAATGTCATGTGAAGGTTTGTGTCAATTCAAGGTCATGTGATGGTTTGTGTCAATCCATAGTCATGTGAGGGGGTTGTGTCAATCCCATGTTATGAGAAGATTCATGTCAATCCCAAGTCATGTGAAGGTTCATGTCAATCCAAAGTCATGTGAGGGTCTGTGTCAATCCAATGTCATGTGAAGGTTTGTGTTAATTCAAGGTCATGTGATGGTTTGTGTCAATCCATAATCATGTGAGGGGTTGTGTCAATCCTATGTTATGAGAAGATTCATGTCAATCCCAAGTCATGTGCAGGTTTGTGTCAATCCAAGGTCATGTGAGGATCTGTGTCAATCCAATGTCATGTGAAGGTTTGTGTCAATCCTATGTCATGTGAAGGCTTGCGTCAATCCAAAGTCATGTGAGGGTCTGTGTCAATCCAATGTCATGTGAAGGTTTGTGTCAATTCAAGGTCATGTGATGGTTTGTGTCAATCCATAGTCATGTGAAGGCTTGCGTCAATCCATAGTCATGTGAGGGGTTGTGTCAATCCCATGTTATGAGAAGATTCATGTCAATCCCAAGTCATGTGAAGGATTGTGTCAATCCAAGGTCATGTGAAGGTTTGTGTCAATTTCAAGTCATGTGAAGGTTTGTGTCAATCCCAGGTCATGTGTATTTATGCTTCATAAACCGTTTGCAAATGTAAATGAAAACTTGTTTCTGTATCAACAGTGTGACCTTGACCCTGCTCATTTTCTAATATCCTGGTAGTTGTAGGATACACAGACTGTATTGTAGTTCCCCATCAGTTGGTCCTTTTCATCCAACCACCTCTCCTTTTCAAGTTCAGCTTTGTTGGCCTCAGTTGAACAAGCTGAGTGATAATCTGAGATAATATTCAGGGATGTCATCCTCTGTTGTTTTCCATGCAATGTCATTGAAACCGTGCATGTGTTTAATTCTGCCAGAGTCAAATTCAACCTTGAGTTGGGTTGTGCCTCGTCATCTCTGGGGAGTCATCAGAGAACAGTTTCCTATTCAAAACCTCGAACACCTGCTCCTCTGTTCCAATTGCTGTGGAACGGTCGGTGGCCGATCCTCGTCCAGACAGTCCCTGTGTAGGAACCTTCAGCAAGTCCTTGCGCACAATTGCTCTGCAGTACAACTGCAATTGCGCCAGTGAGGCGTGTGCACTTCTGGAAAAAAATGTTGGAAGAAGGGCGATATCAAATTTCAGAATAGAATAAAAATAAAACTGCTACTCTTCATCTGACCACTGACTGCCTGACTGACTCTCACAGATTATTCACCCTTCCTTGCATTACAGGTCTTCATGACATTTGCGGTAATAATTGTCCTTACATGCATGCTGTACAAAATCGTATGAATCATTGAATGTGTATGTATGCATATATGTATACGTGTGTATGTGTGTTTGCATGTAGGACCTACTTGTAGGTAGTGTGCATGTTTGTATGGTAACGATTTACATTACAGCATTAGATGTACTTGTATATGACTACTATCAATAGAATATCTGACCTCGCACCTGAAGTTGTAACAGTTGTAAATTTCCAGTTAACGTTTTGTTTGCAATTCCTGTTGTTGAGCCATAGATATGATGTCCTATGTTCCATCTAATTTTTTAAAGATTGTGTGTGCAAAGGTTTTTTTGTGAGCAACATTGTATAAATTGTTCACAAGTTTGTGCACAGGTCGCAGCTGAATATGATGAAAGTTAAATTGAGATCTTATCTATGGTGATAAATTCTGATTACCTAAGAAAAGTTTCTTGTCTGAAGATTAATAAGGAGACGTAGCAGCCGTTGAGCCAAACTTTCTTGGCTAAGGTAGACTGCAGCTGGCTAAGAGGCTTGGTTTATTTAAAGTGAAATTGTGGCTTTTTATTTTTGCAAAGAAATTTGTGTGCATACACTAAATTCTTGTGTGCGCTGGCTGCACGCCCCGTGTGAGTGCGCACTTACACACAGCTTAGAGGAAACATTGATGATATCTACATTATTTAAGTCCCTCCAGAATGAATGAATGAATGAATGAATGATTATCATGCATGGATTGTAATATTTTCTGTTTGATTTTTAAGTCATTTTGTGATTATAGTTTGCTATAGTAGATTATGTGACTTTGATGCAATGTTTCAGATGTTGATGAATGTAAAGATGGCAATGGACGATGTGACCAGCTCTGTATCAACTCATTTGGGTCCTATGAGTGTGCTTGTGAGGCTGGCTTTAGGCTGGAAAATGATAGGAAGAGGTGTCAACGGAGTAAGCACATCTTTTCAACATTTACGAAGTATAAAAATTCAAGTGGCCTGCATCCTTTTATATGGAATGACTTTTCAGTACAGTGTCAACTCATCATTATCAGTATCACCAGTATTATTTGTCATTATCTGTTTTTGATCTCAAGTAAATATTGAACATCTACAATGGAACTAAAGACCTCTGTTATTATGGCCATCTAGTGAGTGGTGTTGTAATGAGATGGCCATTACAGTTTTACACTGACAATGCAGAATTATTACAGCACAAGTCAAAAACAATAAATGGTAATTCTTGAACTTGACTAAACTACCAATTTCTTCGTAAATAATCTGGAATTAAAGGTGTGTGGCAATCGCTTGTATAATAATTTCAACACAAGTCTTGTATTCAGAACTGTTTAACCCTTTAGTGATGAGCTGCATTGGTTCCCCATATATAGTACATGCCCATCATTAAAGGGTTAATGTCAATGAATGACAAATACCAGTAAAGAAATCATGATATTTATATGCTATGGTGATCACGTCACTGATCAAGATTGATTCCATAAATGCTAATGAGATTGCCTACTCCAATCGGTGATCATGCTTTCTTAATGGCATGTCTGTGTTGTTCAGCTTTAATTAATTTTCAAAGAGATCTTGTAAGACTTTAAGTCCATGCTTTGGATTTCTTTAACAGAACTTTAAAAATGCAGACATCGTTATAAAAAACGACATATGTGCAAATGAGGAATCATTGTTTAAAATAAGCTGAGGTTGCCTAATTTCGCACTTGGAAGATGTGGAATTGGCTCAGAATGCAGCATGCTTCAGTCATCTCAAAATATGCACAGTTTTACTGTTTGTAAATTGTAGAAATTGTTAATTGGTGAAATCCCTTTTGTTTCTTTGCCTTATCTGTAACTGACACATTTCCTGTGACTTGCACCAATTATCAGTGATGATAATGATGATGATGATGACGATGATAATATTCGTTTATAGATTAAAACTGACAGATATGTAGTTAGTATGCATAAGGCATAAAGTAGTAAGATTGCATGATAATTATTTTTATAGTTGTAACAGACGTAATAAGTTTAACAGGAGTTGAATTTAACTGTCGAATTTGAGTGTGATTGATATTCGTGGTTATTCTGTACATTATGGATCGGCAGCAACGTATGACTCTGGGATTTGTATCCTGAGATGAGTCTTATGTCTGTCTGTGTCTTTAGTTGATGATATTCAGGAACTGATAGGCATCATCCGATATCAGACAACTCTTCATCCGATTATTCCTATCAGTGATGACTTTCTGAGCGGCCGTGACGAAGTCCAAGAGCCAGCAGCTGTCATTGGTTAGCTCTTTCTTACATATCTCATAGTTATGAGTTTCATATGAAAGCAATTGTTGCCATAAATGTATTGTTTCATTTGCCTTAAGTGCCTTTTGTACTTTGACATAATATTTCTTAGAGTGGTTCAGTAGATCGCATTTGTGTAAGAACCACTCCTTTTTCTTCCTTTCTTTTCTCATTTCTTTCTAATACCCAAATTTCTTCGGTTTCTCCTTGAATGCATTTGATCATGTGCTCGTGGTCACTTTGCCCCAATGTCTCACCATCCACTGAGGACATTCGAGTCATGGGAAGTAGATTACGTCATTTGGCTCCAGCCTAAAGAGTCACACTCAAGGGTGGTGGTGGTGGTGGTGGTGGTGGTGGTGGTGGTGGTGGTGGTGGTGGTGGTGGTGGTGGTGGTGGTGGTGGTGGTGGTGGTGGTGGTGGTGGGGACGACGACGATGACAATGATGGGGACGGAACAGCAGCAATGTTTGATGGTGATTATGATAATCATGATCATGATCATGTCATTATTATTTTTATTGCAATACTTAAGGATTTAAAAAAAATTAGTTTTGAACTTACACTTAAAGTATAATTCAGTATACTAGGCATTTGTTTACTTATTAGAATATGTTTGTGTAAAAGCTTTGCTGTAAGTAATGCAAATATTCAGCCTTATGTTAATGTGTTACATTTTCAACTTAGATTTGAGATTTCCATATCAACGTTATTAAATTTTGGCAGTGTGATTATTAATTATTAATTAGGTCAAAACTTTTTCAAGTAACTAGTTTCTGTTTTCAACTAGAGTATTGATTTAAATTCATGCACTTAAAGCAAACGAACTGAAATGAAGAAATGAATTTATGTGATTTCAGGAGTGACAGTTGTTCATTCAAGTAAGCCAACATTTTCTTCATTCTTTTTCGTTTATTTCCCTAATTCTATAATACAGACACTTAACTACCGGTGTTTGCATGAGTGAGTGCAGCCTCTCGATGACTCTATCTCGATGACTCTGTGGCCTCCAATGCATTGACTTCCTTGTGCATCCGGATTCTCTTTCCTCCAACTCCCATCTCAAAAATTGCACTGGATTTTTCCCCCTCAGAGTCGCATTTCTCCATGTTTCGGATTTGCATTTCTGTGTGACTTTGCGCATGTAAAATATGTTCACTAGGATAAATGAAGACTTCTGGGTCAATTACTATCTGATGCAGGTTATTAAGGAGATGACCCTAATGACTGATAAATGCTATGATTATCATATATCATTAATCCAGTTTTTTCCATACGGAATTGATTAAGTTGTCATTGCCAATTTGTTGAAAATGTTCACTCAGCTTAATTTTCTGTCTCTTTATTTTCTAAATTTGTGATGACTAGACACATAAACGCATGCTGCTTGCAAGCACACATATACACACACATACGTGTCATATATATATATATATATATATTTATGTGATTTATATAACTGGTTTGGGGTTGCAATGGTGTAGTTGTTGATATGTTGAGATTAAAATCTGTAGGAGAGGAAAAGTTGCTTAGAGGACATTGCCTGTACAAGAGCCAACTCAGAGTGATTGTGATTACAATAATCATATGCTGTTTGCGGCTAACATTTCAAGTCAGTAACTGTTCTTGTTTCTAAAATAAGGGACTGCACTTCTTATTCCCTTCCACCACACTTTACCATTTGTGTTTGTTGTGGATGCTGATGGAGAAATAAACTGAGGCGCTTGTGGTCTGTGCTCATTTCTGTTTGTTCCTCGGTTTCGTTACCTGTAGTCCTGTACCAATGTATATGCATAGGGTGGGCCAAAAAAGTAACCTTCTACGGATTTTGCTAATATTTCGGCCAAAAGTAGGATATTTTAAAGGAAATTTTATACGCTGAAAAAAATTCATATTTGCATATATCTGCCAAATTTCACTAAAATGTTTCAAACAGAACAAAAGTTATATCACCTTAAATGAGTGCAACCACTGATTTTTGATGGTAAAAACATATAATGCCACAAAAAGTTATAAAAGGCGAATTATTGTTGAGAAAAGAAACTGGAAATTATCGCATATAGAAGTCACTTTGACGTCATCTAGCAAGCAGGCGATTAAATTGGTGAATATAAATGTTTTGCGATTAATCATTTTATGATAGCATTTGTAACAAAATAAACATGGGCAAGGGGTGTCTGTGACAGAAAAAATGGGTATACAGACATTTCATGAATCATAAGCATGATCTTGGAGCCAAAGCTGTAATCACAGCTCATTTGGAAATCACTGGAGCTGAGCACTTATAAAAATATGCGGTCACATTGATGATAGGGGTGGGCAGTGGAACGTCGTAAGGGCACCCAAACAAATATCGAGTATGTTGACGAACTTATTTGCTCACAGAATTGCAACATCAGAAATCATCTCAGTACTCGGCGAAATTCAGCAGAGTTGAGCATCAGCCGCATGTCTGTTAGAAGATTTGCCAAAGAAAATCTCTGAACCTCACCGCTTTTCGTCGTGTCCCTGGGCAAATTATCACCGATGCAATGGCCCCCAACCAGGTCAACAAAACTTGCCAAATAGACTCAGAATATGTGTGGCTACTGGTGGTAGACACAGGTTGTGAAATAATATGATGTTTGCTTTATAACAATTACTTGAGATGTTACCTCATAAAATCGTTTTCGTAACTTTTTGCTGCGTAAAATGTTTTTTGACTATCAAGAATCAGTGGTTGCACTCACTAAATGTGATATAACTTTTGTTTTGTGTGAAATATTTTGGTCAAATTTGGCAGTTATATGTAAATATGAATTAGCTTAGTGCATGTAAAATGTTATTTACTAATCTCTCTACTTTTGGCAAAAATATTGGCAAAAAACCTGAGGGGGTTACTTTTTAATGGCCCTCGCTGTATTGTATCTAAACACTTGCATATTACCTTTTAAATATGTTTCATATGGAGACACAGTCCATTTTGATTTTCATTGCTATTTACTATTTGCTGATTAGTTTTTCAAAACGAATAAGAAAGAATTGTCTCCAGTGGCTGCAGGCATCTTTTGTCAAATAATGGTTAAGTTACTGTGTGTCTCCATTGACCGTCAGAGACATATCCATTATTTGTAGAATGTCATTTGATGGATGTTGTTGTTGTTGTTGCCTGGCGTAGGATGTGTGCAAGGGACGTTTGGTTCTGGCTGTGAGTGGACGTGTTCTGCCTGTGCCAATGCAGCCAAGTGTAACCTCAAGCAGGATGGATGTGATTGTGAGTCTGGGTGGATGGGGATTCTCTGCAACGAGACATGTGCTCAGGTAGTTTTTACTCATTTTGTATTGGCCGGTGGTGTCACAAGATAATTTCTCAAGGAGTAAAGGACAGTTGTGATTGTTTTTGATTTGAGTCAAACAAGTAAAATAAATTTGAGAGGTCTTCAGAGATGATGTTCTTCTGATTTTATGTCACTTTTTTTGGTTCCCGGACAATTCGGCACCGGACAATTCGCCGTCGGACAATTCGGCGCACGTACAATTTGACGCCGGGACAATTCGGCGCTGGACAATCTATTTAGACTAGATATCGATATTATAGTAACTGACATTTTTAAATATTCAGAATGGGAGTGAAATAATATTTATGCTTGGTTATTGTAGAGTCATAGTCAACACATAGGGACCGTGTCACCTTCTAACTAGAGTAATCTTCCATTGTAGAGAAAACTAAAGAATATTACTGATTACATTGATTTCGGATTCTGACTCACATAATATTTACTAACGGTAGTAGAAGTTGATAAATGTCTTAATGTTAATGTACTCTTTAATCGCAATTACTCAAAGTCAGTATTTTAGGGCTGTTAGCTTCACCAGTCTCTAAAGTAACTAGACATGTGCTGGATAATATGGAGAATACTATTTCGCTCCCAATCTGAATATTTTAAAAATGCCAGTTGATACATACCGATATCTGGTCTAAATACACTTACAAACTCATCTGGCGCCGGATAATTCGGCGCCGAATTGTCCCGGCGCCTAATTGTCCGTGCGCCGAATTGTCTGTCACCAAATTGTCCCGGCACCCAGCATTTCTCCGCGCCAAACTGTCCTGCGCCGAATTGTCCAGTCACCCTTTTTTCAGTGTTGCATGAATTCACTGATAGTTTAATACGTTACAATTTGTTTGTCTGAAAGCAATCGTATCCTTAATCGTGAGTGTTGGATTTGTTTCTTAGGGATCATATGGATTTGGATGTAATAGCATTTGTTCCTGCCTCAATGGTGGCTCATGCGATCACGTGACAGGAGCATGTCTATGTCCGCCTGGAATAAATGGAGACAAGTGTGAAGCTGGATGTCCTCCAGGTATCCACCCTAGCATCTCTTGGCTTCTTTTGCTCATCTCTTGGCTTCCTTTTCCCATCTCTTGGCTTCTATTTCCCATCTCTTGGCTTCCTTTTTCCCATTTCTTGGATAACTTTTCCCATCTCTTTTCTTCCTTTCCCTATCTCCTGGCTTCCTTTCCCCATCTCATGGCTTTTTTTTCCCATCTCTTGGCTTTTTTTTCTCATCTCTTGGCTTCCTTTTACCATGTCTTGGCTTCTTTTTCCCATCTCTTGGCTTCCTTTTCCCATCTCTTGGCTTCTATTTCCCATCTCTTGGCTTCCTTTTTCCCATTTCTTGGATAACTTTTCCCATCTCTTTTCTTCCTTTCCCTATCTCCTGGCTTTCTTTCCCCATCTCTTGGCTTTTTTTTCCCATCTCTTGGCTTCTATTTCCCATCTCTTTGCTTCTTTTTCCCATCTCTTAAGGTCTTTTTTCCATCTCTTGGCTTCTTTTTCCATCTCTTGGCTTCTATTTCCCATCTCTTGGCTTCTTTTTCCCATCTCTTGGCTTCTTTTTCCATCTCTTTGCTTCTTTTTCCCATCTCTTTGCTTCTTTTTCCCATCTCTTGGCTTCTTTTCCCATTTCTTGGCTTCCTTTGCCCATCTCTTGGCTTCTTTTTCCCATCTCTTGGCTTCTTTTTCTATCTCTTGGCTTCTTTTTTCAATCTCTTGGCTTCTTTTTCCATTCTCTTGGCTTCTATTTCCCATCTCTTGGCTTCTTTTTCCATCTCTTGGCTTCTATTACCCATCTCTTGGCCTCTTTTTCCCATCTCTTGGCTTCCGTTTTCTATCTCTTGGCTTCTTTTTCCCATCGCTTAGCTTCCGTTTTCTATCTCTTGGCTTCTATTTCCCATCTCTTGGCTTCTTTTTCCCATCTAATGGCTTCTATTTCCCAACTCTTGGCTTCTTTTTCCCATCCCTTGGCTTTTTTTCCCATCTCTTGGCTTCCTTTTCCCATCTCTTGGCTTCTTATCCCATTTCTTGGCTTCCTTTTTCCCATATCCTGGCTTCTATTTCCCATCTCTTTGCTTCTTTTTCCCATCCCTTGGCTTTTTTCCCATCTCTTGGCTTCTTTTTCCCATCTCTTAAGGTCTTTTTCCCATCTGTTGGCTTCTTTTTCTATCTCTTGGCTTCTATTTCCCATCTCTTGGCTTCTTTTCCCATATCTTGGCTTCTTTTTCCCATTTCTTGGCTTCTTTTTCCCATCTCTTAAGGTCTTTTTTCCATCTCTTGGCTTCTTTTTCCATCTCTTGGCTTCTATTTCCCATCTCTTGGCTTCTTTTTTTCATCTCTGCTTCCTTTTCCCATTTCTTGGCTTCTATTTCCCATCTCTTGGCTTCTTTTTTCCATCTCTTGGCTTTTTTTTCCCATCTCTTGGCTTCTTTTTCCCATCTCTTGTCTTCTTTTTCTCATCTTTTCCCTTCCTTTTTCCCATTTCTTGGCTAACTTTTCCCATCTCTTTGCTTCCTTTCCCTATCTCCTGGCTTCCTTTTCCATCTCTTGGCTTTTTTTCCCCATCTCTTGGCTTCTTTTTCCCATCTCTTGGTTTCCTTTCCCCATCTCTTGACTTCTTTTTCCCATCTCTTGGCTTCCTTTTTCCCATCTCTTGGCTTCTTTTTCCCATCTCTTGGTTTCCTTTCCCCATCTCTTGGCTTCTTTTTCCCATCTCTTGGCTTTCTTTTCCCATCTCTTGGCTTCTGTTTCCCATCTCTTGGCTTCTTTTCCCATCTCTTGGCTTCTGTTTCCCATCTCTTGGCTTCTATTTCCCATCGCTTTTCTTATTTTTCCCATTACCACTTGAAGTATGTAAGTCCATTACCACTTGAACTATATTAATTCCAGTACCACTTGAAGAATATTTATTTCAGTACCACTTGAAGTATATTAATTTCAGTACTACTTGAAGTATATTAATTCCAGTACCACTTGAAGTATATTTATTCCAGTACCACTTGAACTATATTAATTCCAGTACCACTTGAACTATATTAATTCCAGTACCACTTGAAGTATATTAATTCAAGTACCACTTGAAGTATATTAATTCCAGTTCCACTTGAAGTATGTTTACTCCAGTACCACTTGAACTATATTAATTCTAGTACCACTTGAACTATATTAATTCCAGTACCAATTGAAGTATATTAATTCCAGTATCGCTTGCATTCTTGCATGATGTAAGCCAGTTGTGAAGATCAGGGAGACATTAACTTCCATGTGTGTCTACCACAGATTCTGGTATGAGATGACACAGCACTCAAGGCAATGAGATCTGAAACTTATTGTGTGTCAGCCACCAACGCATGTTCCTCATGATCGCACCTTTTCCAGGCAGAGCCGTGCCTTCTCAGTGGTGGGCACCTTGGTTTGGAATGGCCTCCCTTTGACACTCTGATCCCTTCCTAGAACCCCTTTTTAGGCATTCCTCTCTCATCTTAAGAAGATTTTATTTGGCCACGCTGAGGTTGGGAGCGATACACAAATTCTCATGATGAATGATTGAATTTCATTCTGCTTGAATCTGGATTAATCCCACACCTAAAAACACTTTTTGGAGATATTTAAAGGCACTATATAAAATAAATTTGAAAGGTCTTCTGAGATGATATTCTTATGATTTCGTATCACTTCTTTCAGTGTTCCATCAATTCACTAACAAGTTACAATTTCTTTGGCTTGTGATTGGTCGATTTGTAGCTTAGGGGTCATATGGGGTTTGGGTTTATTAGAGGCTGTATGGGGTGAGGAGTTGGTTGAATGGTGACATCAAAAGGAGGATCAGATGGCTTTCAACCCTTCAATTGACTTAATGGAGGAATTTAATTTGCCTTGCATAGATTGCATTCCTATGATCATCCCTGCTTTGGTGTGCCTCCATAAGTGAAAGATGCATAATTGTGTGAATCTGAAGCATGTTATACATGGTGAGGGGCTTAACGAATAAATACTTAACATGGAAATCTCAATGTGAATTTGCAAATTTCATGTAATTGAGACATGTTTAACATAAAGCTCTTGGCACATTCTCTGAGATGGTCACATTCTAATTATGTGCAATGATTTGATGTTCTTTTTGTGTTTGAAATTCATTTCTAGGATTCTTTGGATCTGATTGTGAGAAACGTTGTCCTCGGTTCTGTGCCAGCGGTTACTGCAATCGCATATTTGGCTACTGTGAATGCCTGCCTGGTCTCTTTGGTCCAGCCTGTAACCAGCCGTGCCCTGCGAACACGTGGGGCCCTAACTGCATCAAGCAGTGCCACTGCTCTTCAGAATTCTCTTCTGGCTGTGACCCATCTGTATGCACACCTATTCTGTATCATTCATCTACTAATGTTTTTTCTAGCATTTTCTGTCTGTTAAACTAGTTATCCTAATGTTGTTTCTGGATATCAATGGAGTGCCTTTCATATCTACTTTCTCATTGTGTGGAGCTCTTTCCAAAAGTATGTCATGATGTCATGATGTTGACTTTAATAAGGATGAATATTTTTCATCTTTGGGGTCTGTTTAAGTCAGGAGTGGCAAGTACAAATAAAACAGGTACGAACAAAATATCTATATACATAATCTGTCGAAAGTATAAGAATTATTAAAATGCCAGGATAGCAACTATTAGGGCCAGGCAGGAGGAAAAGTCAATGGGGGTTAAGGCGCTGATACAATAATCTTATAATAGAGCCGCACCAGGTGAAATCATCAGCCCGTGGGCAATGGGCATGGATACATACTTGCATGTGGGTATGTTTGCTTGCATGGATATATGTACGGGTATATGTACATATTTATATATATGTATGTATGTGTGCATGTATACACATATGTACATGTATGCATGCATATGTGTACATGCATACATATATGCATGTACATACATAGGCCTATGTATGTATGCATGCTTGTGTGTATGTATATGCATGTATGTATTTATGCGCGTATAATGCATATGCATACATGGGTACATATGCACGCACGCATGCACAATACATACATACATACATACATATATACATTATACATACATATGTACGTACATACATACATAGAGGCCGACAGACCGGCGGATAGACAGACATGACATAACACAACATGACACGACATCGTATTTATGTGTGTATGTATGTATGTATGTTTGTATGTATGCATGCATGCATGCATATGTGTATGTATGTACGCATATATAGTTTGGGCGAGCTTATGGTCTACACTGGGTGGCAATTGTCCTAGTTGGGAGGGGCAAATGTCCGGGGGGCAAATGTCCAGTGGGGCAAGTGTCCTACACTCAAAAGAAATGACCTACTTGAGTTTTTATATAAAACAAGTGTTGATTGGTCTGTTACTCTTTCATGTTTCAAAATTTGCAGGAAATACTTAAAGAAATGTGACACGGCGGCCGATTGGTTAGAGCGGTCGACCCGTAACATTCAGTGTGCGCAGAGTGAGCTGGTCCGACACTCGTCCGAAGCGTCACTGTATAGGGACCTAGAGCAATTCCTTTTGATTGATGCTTTATGTCGTTGTTTCTAGACTGGTCACTGCTCGTGTAGACCTGGCTACAGAGGCAACAACTGCTCAGAGACATGTGCTCCTGGCTTCTTTGGTCAGAGCTGTAGCCAGGCCTGTGACTGTCTGCCTGGAGGGGATTCATGTGACTCTGTGTCTGGAGCTTGTCTGAATGACTGTCCCAAAGGTTGGATGGGAAGTTTCTGTGATCAGTGTAAGTAATGATCAACTCCTGCTTTTATTTCCTCAGACCACTTTGTTGAAGTCATGAACAAATGGTGGTCAATGACCATGATTTGATCAATTGGTATTTTTGCAATCATTTGTAATATTTGTTTTCTTAGTAATTAAGAGATATATTAGAAGCAGAACAGCACCATTGATGGGTTCCTAAAATGCATTTTATAAAGTCAAGATATACACAAACAATGATTCATTGAAAATAATGATAGTTTCAGCTGGTCACTTCATCTCTCTGCAAGTAAATAGGTAAGTAATCACAATGCATCACAATGCATTGTCCTTCTTATGAAATTATAAAGAAAGTTGTCAACTTGATGCAGACCAATAGTCCATTTATCTGACCTGACCGTCAGTCCATTTATCTGACCTGACCGTCAGTCCATTTGTCTGACCTGACCGTCAGTCCATTTGTCTGACCTGACCGTCAGTCCATTTGTCTGACCTGACCGTCAGTCCATTTGTCTGACCTGACCGTCAGTCCATTTGTCTGACCTGACCGTCAGTCTGTTTATCTGTCTGTTGGTCAATCCATTCGTCAGTCCATCTATCCAATCATCCATCCAACTGTCAGTCCAGCCAGATGATTGAACAAATTTGAAACAGAAATGCATGCTGCCATCTGATGAATGACACTGTGTCAAAAGAGCATAATCACAAATTGTTGACTTCAAATCACCTTTCATGACATACTTCATGATACATGTCTTTAGATTTCTGTTCGTTTATATTATTAAATATAATTATGCTCAAGTAAATAGGTAAGTAATCTTTATTAGCATGAGACAAACATCCACAAACCATGCAATAGTGAAAATGTAGCACAATCTCAATGAAAATAATGATGTTGTATTGTAGACAGATTTAAAAGTCTAACACAAGATACAATTGTTATGGCCCTGAACTAAGTTCAACTAATCACATAAACTAAATAACTGAAAGGTGGAATTAAGCTATCAGGTTGGGTATCATAACAATCAATATAACGATCACAGCGTTGCTGGTTCTTAATTGTATGAACCTTAAATGAGGTGATTATGCATATGATGCTGAACTTTTAACTGCCTTGATTTTATTAACGATTTGATTTATTGTCAGCTTGTCCGTTTGGTTATTTTGGCAAGAACTGCTTGTCCGAGTGTTCGTGTGGAAGCGGTCATTGTCATCCGGAGTCAGGTCTCTGTCTCTGTCCACCTGGAAAGACTGGAGCTGCCTGTGACCAAGGTTTCTGCAGCTCATCTTTTTCTTTGTGTTGTTGATACTGAATATGATCTGTGTTGAATGTGATTCTTATTCTGTCAAGGAACGATACCAGTGTTCCAATGAGGAACCTACACTGGTTTAATAAGTGGCTTCACATCTACTTCATCGCTTGTCTCCCGAGCCATTCTTCCATTTTTTTTTCTTGAGCCGTGCTAATAATAGTAATAATAATAATCTTTGTTTTTAATCTCAATCTGACAAACCGCACAGTATGATTACAAGTTCAGTATGAGTGAATGATGAAAAGTTATTGCAGGAGTCGAATTTAACCATCGGCAGCCATGCAGGGCGGCAATTACACTATACATCTCATTTTTAACAAACGTGCTGTTGTGTATTAAGCTTCTCTTCAACTCAGTTGAAACTGAAATTTTCTTCTTTTGCATACAAAACAATGGTATCTGGCTTTCTTCGATTCTTTTGGGTCAATCAATTGTCACTCGCAATGGACCATTACTCAATCTAGTTATTAGATTTAACTCAATCTTGTGTTTTAAGATCATAATTTAATGCTGTAAACATCAGTTTTCAGAATAAATATTTTAAGATATCTAAAGATAGAGACCTCATTTGCCTCAGTCTTTCTTGGTTTCTCTGGCCAAGTCATTTGTCATGAAGCTACATGAACACTCTTGCAATACTTCTGACAAAATCTTTGTCATTTCAGCAGATTGTTATCATAATGCAATCATGCTTTAGGTTTATTTGAGCTGAGAAATGTCAGGCTTGAAATCTGTCACAGCCAAGTTATAATTTACATAAGATTTTTAATTGATCATCACAAACTTTGACCCTCTCTGTGCTCTGAAGTAGAGCATTACTATCCAGTAATGCCCTACTACTGGACCTGTTCTAGCTTTTGTTCTATTAGATGTCTAGACCAGAGCTGTCTACAGTTTGGATTGGATCTGGTTACGAATATCTGTACTTTTGACACAGCGGGTCGGGTCAAGATTCTGGTGGGTTGGATTGGGTCTGGTCTACATCCTGTACTCATTTCTACCCACCAGTTTCACGTTGAGTCTAATTTCAACTCTATGGAAGTAGGTTCCTCACAGAATTATGGAGAGAATCGTTATACATGTTTGATTGCATGACTGGGGGATTGTTGGGGTTAGAATCAGAATAAACCAGTAGGATAAGGATTTGAAGTGCAAGATCCAGGGTGCAGGAATGTGCCCGGCCCGCTAAGCAAGCAGACCAGGAGTGGCTGACTGGCTGGCCAGCCAGTAGGACTGAAACAGGTCAATGGCAGGGTAGAGAGACAGTGAGGGCAGAGTATAGTTAGAACTCTGGCAGACATGTCTTATTGTGCATGATGATTAGTTCTCTGCCTGAAGGCAAGTCCATTGATTTTACGCGACCTGGGGATGAGGTGCAATGAGGTGGGTTCCTGTTGCCTTCCTCAGAGACAATTATGAGTGAGCAACTTGTCTCAGGTCACTATGCAGGGACTTGAGGTGGGTTCATTCCTGCGACCCTTTGGTTGCAAGGCAGTGCTACACCAGCACGTCCCATTGTGTGTATTCATCATGAAAAGAGTATATTACAGTAATACTATCCAATCATTTGCATTTGCTGGGGCATAAGGAGCGAACTCTTAAGTGCCTAATGATATCTGGATATCTTTCGCATGAAGTTAAGGAGAAAGTCAGTTTAGGCTAAATCAATGAAACAAAGTGTATCTTTCGTGATATGTTTAATAATTATGAGCTTAAAATATCAAAATTATTGTTCTATTTAGCAGTCTGACCAGGTTGCATTTTACCAACTTTAGATTTGACAATAAATATTATTAATAAAATTTGAACTAAAGGCGGGTCTGGTCTTTTTGGGTCGGGTCTTGAACTCTCAAGGTCGTGTTGGGTCAGATATTTGAATTCAGAAGTTGGGTTGGGTCTATTTCTTATGGGTAGGGTTGGATCGGTCATGAAGATTGGACTCATGGACAACTCTAATCTAGACTGAACCAATATATTCCTGTTCTTCTCATATGCATCAGTGACTGCTTTACAAGCATAGACTTAGAAGCAACGAAAGGTGTTGGGATTATAACAATAGTTAAACTGCAAGTGGCGCATTGCTTAATATATTGGATTGCAGAAATGTTTAGGTTTTTAGGAGAGTATAGAGAGTTTTCTTCTGATGCATTTCAGAATGAGAAATCTGGCAATTAATTCATGTATCAATTCATGAATCAATTCATGAATAACCATAACCATAGCCAAAAATTTTATTGGATACTGAACAACCAATTAAGCAAAGATAATATTAAGGTCAAACAGCACAGACAGGTTGACAGAGCACAAAAGGAGGAACCCTAAAGGGATCGAGGTCCCGCTGGCAGGGACACCTATTAGAAAATTGGTAATAGCACGGTTATGCAAGTAAATTCAAGACAATGAACAAAAAAATTAGTTACTGAACTAACATGTAACATTATAAAACAGAGGTATTAAGACTATTAAGGCATAAAACTAGGAAGCATACTTTTAAAACTTTAATCTAGACAAGTAACTCAATAAATTATAATTTTAGCAGGTATTCTTTAAGTTTATTTTTAAACTGAGAGATGGTGGTTGACTGGCGTAGACTCGATGGCAATTTATTCCACGCCTGCGGTCCAGAGACACTTAACGAGAACATGCAGATATTAGTTCGATGTGGCATGGTCTGAAGTTATCAGCGTTACGAATGCCATAGGGGTTAAGTTGGAGCACAGTAGAGAAAAAGTTTTCGAAGCATGATGGCAATAAATTATTTAAATACTTGTACATAAATTCATTAAGTTGGAACACAGTTATCTGTTCAGGTTTAAGTATTTGAGAACAAAGGCCCAATGAAGAACTGTCTAAGTTACAACGAATAACGCGAAAGGCCCTACGTTGAAGCATGTGGAGTTTTTAAGTCTGGAGTGATAGTTAGATGCCCAGATCATATTACAACAAGTTAGAAAAGGATGAACAAGGGAGTAGTAACGGCTGATGCGGAGAGTTAAAGATAGGAGATACGCAATACGAGATAAAATTCCTATGTTTTTTGCTAGTTTCGCTGCATTGCTATCAATATGAGTTTTCCAGTTAAGTGATTGGTCAACGAAAACACCAAGGAACTTAGTAGAAGTAACTTTAGGTATGGGAATATTATTTAACATAAGAGGCTTATTGATTTCAGGTAAGGTTTTACGATGAGATGCAAATAAAATGTAATTCATTTTTGCAACGTTAAGAGACAGTTTATTCACAGTAAACCAATTAGTTATACTGGCTAATTCGTGATTTAACAGATCAATAAGTTTGGAGTAGTCAGAACTGGAGGTAATGATATTAGTATCGTCAGCGAATAATAAAAAGTGGAGATGTCTAGACGCATTTGGGAGGTCATTAATATAGATCAAGAAAAGAAGAGGACCTAAGATTGAGCCTTGGGGCACACCGTGTTTTAGGTAGGCAGTATTTGACTTGTGACCGTTACAATACACATATTGAGATCTATTGCAAAGATAGCTTCGAAACCAACTCAAAGCAACTTCTCGAACACCCATGGATTCCAGTTTAGATAAAAGTATACTATGATTTACGGTATTGAAAGCCTTGGAAATGTCCAGGAAGATGCCCACTGAGAATTCATTTCGGTCTATAGCAGAAGATAGGTGCTCTTGAAGATCAAGCAGGGACATTGCTGTGGAGTGCCCCGGCTGGAAACCATGTTGCGATGGGCAGAGGAATTTGCATTGATCAATGAAATTAAAAGTCTAATAACTTTCTCTAATAATTTGGAAAAATAGGGAAGAATAGATATAGGTCTGTAATTAGCTAATTGATCTCTGGGGCCCTGTTTATGAATAGGTATCACTTTCGCAATTTTAATAACAGGAACTATACCCCTGTCAAGGGAACAATTAATGATAGAAGCAAGTGGTGCAGCAATGAGAGAGAATATTTGACTAATTAATGAAGGATCAAGGTCGTCGGGACCTGAGGAATGAGTGGTTTTCAGGGAGTGATTTAAAGAAATTAATTCTTCTGGGGAAGTAGGATAAATAGCACAAGGGTTGATGTTGGGTGGGTTAAGGTAATCAAAAAATGAGCCAGTGGAGGAGGGTATTTTCTCTACTAAGTCACAGGTAATGTTAGTAAAATAGTTGTTAAATTTATTGGCGATCTGGGTTGGGTCTGTAATTTCAATATTATTGATGTTTAAAGACTCCACCAGAGTTTCCAAAGGTTTTGCATTCAAAATCATCCTGATAATTTTCCAAGTCTGCTTCAGATCATTGCCATACCTTATAAATTCCGAGGTGTAGTAATTTTTTTCAGCTTTAATGTGTAGCATTTTAAATTTGTTTCTATAGGTTTTAAATTTATCTGAGTTTTCAGGCAAAGGATGTTTTATAGAGGCCATATGAAGCTTAGATTTAGTATTGCATGATTTAAGTAGAGCTGGTGTCATGCAGGGCTGTTTATAGGTGGTGGTAGTGTTAATTTTTTTAGAGGTCAGAGGAAAAGCAGAATCATAAGCATATTTGATTTCAGAATTGAAGAGGTCATAGGCAAGCGAAGGATTATTTTGATCACAGCACTTTTCGATCTCAGACAAGGCCATCTGGGACAGGAGATCTTTGAATTTTAATTTGGAGGCATAATCATACTGTCTGACTAATCTAGTAGAGGGGCCAGAAACTAATTTATGAGAAAGATCAAACCACATTAAAATAGGAAAATGATCGAAGAGATCATCAATAACAATGGTAGGTTCGATTATATTTGTGATGCGGTTAGTGAAAATATTATCTATTAATGTGGATGAGGTTTCAGTAATATGGGTGGGTTGAGTAATGACAGGAAGGAGGTGATGAGAGAAAGTAATATCAAGAAAGTTACTGGTCAAGTGGTGATCATTTGATTTCAGAAGATCAATATTGAAATCTCCTAGTAGATACATGTCTCTATCTTTTATATCAGATATAGAAGTCAAAAGGGCATTCCATTCATCATTAAACAAAACCAAGTCCTGGCCAGGAGGTCGATAAATTACACCAGCGATAGAATAAGATCCGTTAGCACACGGAAGACGGAGAAATAAGGATTCATATGAGGTATGAGAATTATATACAACGGGGAGGTTATGCACTTGGTATTTAACATTGCTTTTAATAAAAAATCCCACACCGCCCCCATGACCTCCCAACCTGGGTCTCGACTCAAAATTGTACCCTGAGATATGGACCAAGTCAGAGTGTACAAGGTCAAGCCATTTCTCAGACACAGTGAGAATGTCAATAAAAAGGCGGTTAAGCAGACTAGTAATCGCGGGCAATTTACCAAGTATACTTCTACAATTGATATGCATAATAGCGAAATGGGCCAATTTCCTTTGGGCAGCAAGTTCAAGAGAGGATGGAATATCGTACACACTCAGGCTAGGTCGTATCCTATAGAAGTTGTCATCCGGGTCAAGATCATTATAATTTAATAACGGACGGTCAAAGGTGAAATTAGATAAGGGGTCAATGCGAGGGCCATCTCTTAGCAGTGAAAGTGAGTGAGCAGCAGCTTTTAGAGAGGCGCTAGAGATGAAATCGACGTCATTAGTTAAATAGTAGAAAGGGAACAGTATGGCAAGACAGCCACAACAGAACCATGAGCTATCAGTGTTAATATGAATGTCGCAGTGAGATGCGTGCGAATAACCACCACAATTGGCACATTTCAAAATTTTTGAGTTATTGTCTTACAACAGAGTACAATAGCAACATTTAATAGAACATTTATCTGCCCAATCAAGGGATTGGACATAAATTGAGTCATCTAACAGAGATGGCTCAGACAGAATTGCACAGTCAAAAAACGAACGGAAACAGATTAGAAAAAAACTAAGTCAAAGCAAAACACAAGTTCCATGAAAAACAAAAAGCCAGCAAACAGCGGCACAACTAAGCACTAAAATTAGGAACCAAACATTAACGGAGTCGTATGTAGACAAAGCCATATCCTGGGCAGCGGGATATGAGAGAGTGAAGAGTGAAGTTGGTGTTCTTTGGTTAACACTCAGGCAATATCCTTAGATTTCTCGGAGATTAGCAGATTCAGGTCTTTGATGGACATGATTTTCTTTGGTCTTTCAGAAGGATCTTCTGTCTGACGGATGTAGATAGCGCCTTTGCGTGTCCAGGTGGAGACCAACAGTTTCTGCCTCACTGCTTTTTTGGCCTCGGCGAAGAGGGAAGAACTTGACCAGGTCAGATGCTCGTTGACATAAATCGATTTGGCACCCGGATTCTTCCTCAACGACTTTCGGGCAGAGAGGACAAGGTTTCTTGTACGTCTGTTTAAGAAGCGGACAAGGATCGGACCAGTCATGGAACGCGAGCCACTGGACATCCTGTACGCTTGAGAGATGTCGGATTCCTTGATCTGAAGCCCCAAGTGTCTATCGCAAAATCCAATCACAGAGTTTATGGTTTTGTCAGAAGACACTTTGCCACGGGAGAACGTTATATCCACAGCCTCATCAATACCGTAAATGATCAAGTTATCGAGACGTAGCTGGTTTTCTAGAACATCGATGGATTTTTCCATGGTTGAGCACTTCATTTACAGGTTCAGAATTTTCTCATTGATTTGTTGACTGTGTCTTTCGAGTGCAGCCTCTGTCATTTCCTCGACCATCTTCTCCAGCTTTGAGGTGAGACCCGCGGCTAGAGACTTAAAGAGGCATTCGATAAAAGGTGAAAGACTTTTTTCCAGTCTGGTCAGATGGCCATCCGAAACTTGCTTGTCCTGCAGACTCTCGAGACTATCCACCAGTTTTTGTCCTTTCCTTGACATGGTTGATTGGAAAGGAACTTTGGAAAGCAAATTGTATTGGAGTTCAAAAGGGATTTAGAGAACCGTTGAAGAGCAAAACTGCTATCATTCACTTAGCTAGCGTGTGCGACAGGACGTCCTGATGCGTGTACGTCGTGTATATCGGTAACTGTACACTAAAACCGAAACAGCCAAAATCTTTCCAGAGTTATTTTAGCAAAACCGAGAGTGAAATGGTGATTTTTCAAGCGACTGATGACGGAGGCAGACTTTGTCAAGAAGTATTCCCAAGGACTAATTTGAACTTTGATGTTTAATCCGTAAAAACGATAATTTATCGCTCCGCGGTTTACTAGTGCGACCTAAACAGATGCGATCTAGCGATCACACCAAGCAATCAATTCATGAATCAGTTCATGAATCAATTCATGAATCAATTCATGAATCAATGGTTGGTCTGTATCTGCTGCAACAAGAACAGAACTTTAGAATATCATTTAGGTTGCATCAGCACATTAGTTGTTTTGCCATTGTTATTGTTGCAATTATGTACTTATTGTTACTGTGATGGTGGTGATGATGATGATCATTCTACTTATGTTGACTGTAGGTTGTCCATCTGGCCATTGGGGAGTTGGTTGTCAGAACACTTGCCAGTGTCAAACTTTCAATGGCTGTCATTCGGAAACTGGTGATTGCAAATGTCCTCCTGGATGGATTGGCTCCGACTGCAAGAAACGTAAGTTGCCACAATTATCACAATTGTTAATCTATTTACAGTAATGTGTCAATTGAATACTAATGCAAACTGAACCAAGTATTGGTTTGTCTTGTCAAGGCAGGAAAAGATGCTATTATAAATGTGCACTTTTCATCAATATATGAATGAAAGATATTTGCAATTAGCCCTCTAGTTCTATCTGCACAAACTGTTCAGTGAACTATGTTCAATTGTTTAACTGTGTGATATCTTGGAGGCCAACTTATTATACCGATACATAAAGTTTTAATAATTTTCTTTAGGAAGTACTTTGGTCCAATGCTATGAAAATAATGTATGAGTGACATACATTTTATGTGGTCAATCAAGGTCACTTCCTGATCAAGATTGACCTCTAATTTAATAATAATGATAAAATGCACTTAAGTTAAAAATATTATGATGATAATTGAAGCCACAACGTTATGATTGCAGCATCTGTGATCAATTGTCGCTAAGTTGTTTGTTTATGCATGTGGTTGATGCTCATTGTTGTTTGATGGGTGAATGTCTAATATTGTTTGTTTTTATGATAGCCTGTCCAGTAGGTCGCTATGGTGACCAGTGTGCCTCCATCTGCAGCTGTTTGAACGATGGTCAGTGTGACTCGGTCAGTGGCAAGTGCCTCTGTAGAGCCGGATGGATGGGTCAGCACTGTGATCAACGTAAGCATTAATCATTCTAAATGACCAGTTCGTTGCTTTTACTTGCAACCGAATCTTGAAATTTGCTCATAGACATTTTGTCGTAAGACTGATTGTGGACTTCAGCTGTTTAACTTAAGTGACCCAGCCACACTCACTGTCTGACTTTTAGTCACATATCAGTAAGGCTAGGCAAGGGTAAATGCTGTTTACATGCCTGTCTAGAAATTCCTTGGGTCCAAATATTTAAGGTGCACAGCTGATCAGCATCAGAACAGTATCTCAACCCTTCAATTAGTGTTTGGTTTGTACTTATTTAGAGGCCACTTGAAATTGAAATTGAACTTAGGGTTAGTGTGATGATTGTTCTGATGTTATTAATGTTCAGATGCATATCTCATGGGTTATATGAGATTTCACAAACCTCATATGATATGTCATTTGTTTTCACACAATTTTTGACTGTCTTCTAGCAAGTCATTTTACAAAGAAGTTCATTATGAACCCATGAACCTGCAACCTCTACTTTACCGTACCATAAGTTTTGGATCATCTGTAAATGGGTCCATGATGAGAGGTGGTCAAAGTAGAAATATCATCTGCTAAAGATTAAATTTATTTTGAATTGGTTATTCTTTTTGTCTTAATTCAAGATTCGTTGCATTTGGTGCATTTGTCCATTCTCCTTCACAGAAACTGCTGCCCCAAGGAATCTGAACTTAGTTTTCACAGATACTATTTAGGTCACTTGCAAACTAAAACAGGTCTAAAATTCATATATTCAATGTAATGAAAATGCCGCAAGAGATGAAGAATGCACTGACTGACAATCAAATAGATGTTTGAGTATGTTTGAAGAGATATCCCAATGCTTGCTGACTGATGTTGCTCATGGTCTGTATGAACCTGTTATATATACACCTGCCATTACTTTCAACACATTTATATATATATATATATGGTTTATTAATAACATAAATGAACAAAGTGTGATGAAATGTGTCTTGAGTGTGTCATAAAAACAACATTTTTTTAAATTCTCTTTTCTAATTGCATCATGCATCAAGTGGCAGCACACATGTCAGTAAAAAAATTTGCAATCAACTTGACAGATTTGCAGTCTGATAGATGATCGAATTGATGGGTTGACAGTCAAATGGATTGACTGACGATCAGATAGATGGACTGATGGTCGAATGGATTGACTGACGATCGGATAGATGGATTGATGGTCGGATCGACGATCGGGTAGATGGACTATCGGTCAAATGGATTGACTGAAGATCGGGTAGATGAACTATCGGTCAAATGGATTGACTGACATTCGGATAGGTCAAGGGTCAAGCTGAGTGACTGACAATCAGATAGATGGACTATCAGTCAAATGGATTGACTGATTATCGGGTAGATGAACTATCGGTCAAATGGGTTGACTGAAGATCGGGTAGATGGACTATCGGTCAAATGGATTGACTGACATTCGGATAGGTCAAGGGTCAAGCTGAGTGACTGACGATCAGATAGATGGACTATCAGTCAAATGGATTGACTGACGATCGGGTAGATGAACTATCGGTCAAATGGGTTGACTGAAAATCGGGTAGATGAACTATTGGTCAAATGGATTGACTGACGATCGGGTAGGTGAACATGGATTGACTGACGATCAGATAGATCGACTGATGGTCGAATGGATTGACTGACGATCGGATAGATGGATTGACGGTCGGATCGACGATCAGGTAGATGGACTCTCGGTCAAATAGTTTGACTGACGATCGGGTGGATGGACTGTCAGTCAAATGGATTGACTGAAGATCGGGTAGATGAACTATCAGTCAAATGGACTGATTGATGATCGGGTAGATGGACTGTCAGTCAAATGGATTGACTCATCAGATAGATGGACTATCAGTCAAATGGATTGAATGATGAACGGATAGATGGACTATTAGTCAATTGGATTGACTGACGATCAGGTAAACGAACTATCAGTCAAATGGATTGACTGATGATTGGAGAGATGGACTGATGGTTGAATAGATTGACTGACAATCGGATAAATCGACTGAAGGTCGGATGGACGATCTGATGGATGGACTGACAGTCAAATGGATTGACTGATGATCGGATATATGGACTGATGGTCAGATGGACGATCAGATAGATGGACTGACAGTCGACTGGATTGACTGACGATCGGATATATAGACTGAAGGTGAGATTGACAATCTGATGGATGGACTGGCAGTCAGATAGATTGATTGATGATCGGTTAGATGGACTATAAGTCAGATGGATTGATTGATTGATGATCAGATAAATGGATTGACAGTCGCAAATACAAGATGGCGTGGGAATAATTTCATGTCTTAGTACCTGCAACTCAATTAGTATTGTTTAGTTTCCTGATGTCTGTGAAGGTTGAAAACCCATTGAACAGCTGAATATGGATAATTTAAGCAGTTTCTTTGTTTGTTTTATTAGCATGTCCACCAGGCAGACATGGAATCAGCTGTGACTTGCAGTGCAAGTGCCAGAACAGTGCCGAATGTGACTCTGCAACTGGTGCCTGTCTCTGCTCAGCTGGGTGGAATGGTCCAGGATGCAGGGACAGTAAGGGCCTATGGACAATCAATCTACTCTTGATTCTTTATGTAATGGAAGACACACTGGGGTGCAGAGCTTAGGATCTGAGTTCCATATCTGCATCCCCGTGTGGTTGACTAGTCCTTCTTTTGCTAGATGGTGACATCAGTTAAATCTGATGTATAGTGTGATGGGCGCCTTGCATGGTTGCTGATAGTTAAATTCGACTCCTGTAATATCTTGTCATCATTCGTTCATACTGTACATTTCATTGTGTTGTTGTCAGTTTAAAAATAAACGACAATTATTATTATAATTGTTTATCTGCCTGTCAGTGCACTTTCATTTGTCATTAACATATCCATTGAAGGCTAAAAATTTGTCTTCTCCAGATTGCATTTCCCTGTTTTTTCATGGTCTGGCTCCAGGTTGTGACATTTAGCTTTAATTGGCAGTGACCTTCTACAGGTGTGTATTAATCATGAGTTTTTGTAGCTCTGCTTCAGGAAAAACTCTTGAGAGAGTCTCCTAACCTCACAGTGCAAGGCCTTTATCAACCAGAACTGTTTTCATACATCTGTAGACAAGAGGCAGTTCATAATGTGGGTCATTTGGCTGTATATATAGAAAGATCAACTGACGACTCTAGTGAGGGTAGACTGTGGATGTTTGAGTCAGTGAGATAACTAGGTTACCCAGCAGAGCAGAGCAAGGGAGGCACAGAGCCATCTGATAAGACCTCAGAGCGCACTGCCTCCCCAGTTTAGGTTCTGTTGACGTTTTGATTAGAACAGTTGGTGATGTGGTTGATGGCTTTTCTAATTATAGAATGTTGGAATGGTTCATATGGTGTTGGATGTCAGAGCCAGTGCCTGTGTGCAAATGCAGCCATCTGTGACCATGTGAGTGGAGCGTGTCTTTGTGCTCCTGGTTGGATAGGGATCGTCTGTGATAAGCCATGTCCTCATGGCTTCTATGGCCAGGACTGTCAACTCAAGTGCACCTGTGACAACAACGGACGCTGCAGTTCAGTGACTGGACGCTGTCTGGTCGACTGTCTCCCGGGTGATCTAAGCACAGAGTGTAACCACACATGCCCCATTGGGTCCTGGGGAAATTCATGTGAGGAGGTGAGTACCATAGATATGACTGGATTCCGCTTGTAGATTGCTTTGGATTGTAATTTGTAGAAATAAATCAGGTAGCTTTTCGTAAACATTACTATTTGACTTACCTAAAGTTCCCCATAAAACTTTATAATTGGTGCATTCCATTACTGCTTGGTGCAGCTTTGGAAGAAGATGGAGTACAATAAATCTGTTGATTAAAAAACATTTTCCCATTGATAATAAATTGTACCCACAGCGACATAGGGCCGGTCATGGAGAACCAGAATATATACAGCTTGGTCTCTATGCTTGCTCGTGTTCTGCGGCGATGAGGAGTATGCTGAACTGTCTAGGCTGAATTATGCTCCAATCTTTTGTGGCATGGGCCTGTGTGTTGCTGACGAGACATTTTTTAACTATTCAGAAGTATTGGCCTCGGCAAATAGTGCACACAAATAGATAGTTAAAAAAATTGAAACTGTAATGAAAAAAATTCGTTATTCAATTAATTATTTCATCGGTGTTATTTAGTACCTAATCATATTCTTCATAGATTCATGTATGCAGTATTAAAGGGCTAAAATTTAATTTATATTATTATTATTAATTTATTACAGGCACAACATTTTTTAGTTAAATCTCATTATAACAAAATTCTTGATATTAAGCTTCGCCGTACATGAATACAATTGGTACTTGTCGGAGTGGCCACTCTAGTAGCGCCCTACTACTACTCGCAATTGTAATCGTAATCGTAATCTCCAAATTTATAATGCACCACTTGAAAGCTAAGCGCAGGGCACCAGCTTATTCACGAGCACTGATTCAGTTCCACTACTCCATGACTCGGCAAATGGTACATTCAAATATATATATATATATATATACATATATATATATATATATATACATATATATATATATATATATTCAGTACCCAGCAGAAACTGTCTATCCGGTCGGTCCCTAGTCATCAGCGTATAGGTGATGGTCAATTGAGGTAACCTTAATGAGTGAACTGAAGAGGTTCTGTAGAGGATGAAGAAGAGGGACCAGAGAACAGAACCTTGCAGAACATCATAGGTTTTTTTTGGCTTCATCTGTCTGATGATCAAATTTCTAACAGAGACCAACACGTAATGAGCAGAGGTTGTGTATATTACGATGATTTCAAATAATTTGTTCTTAGTTTTCGCACTCATTTTTACAATTACATCTAGTAAATAATGACAGTAATAAAATACTGAAAAAGATTTTATTTTGCATTAGTTTTGGTATGTAAATTGTAAGTGCCCCTGTTTGGCAAATATAATGTTGAACCTGCTTAATCCACCTATGTATAAATGCATGCTTTAAGTAAACATTGAGGTATTTGAGGTGTTGACTGGTTAAATGTCTTCTTTCTCTCTCTTGCTCTTCCGTCAAGTTTGTGACGACAATGGGGTTTGTACATGATGGTTCCATTTCTGTCTGGCTTCTTTCAATTCAGTGTAATTCAATGTTTTTTTTAGTATTTATGAGATCAGTTCCTTGGGTGATGTTTTTGCCCCTTCTAACTTTCCTACTGTAAGGAGGTTTGAAATGATTTGCATTGCTTGCAGACAGAACATGTGATTGTGTGATTTCAGAGGTGTCACTGTGGTGGCAATCATGTTGGATGTGACAGGGTGACCGGCAAATGTTTCTGTCAGCCAGGATTTACTGGACTCAACTGCACTAAACGTTAGTTGCAATAGGTCTCATTCATTCATTAACTGCTGATTATTGGGGTTGGGAAGCAGTTTGCTTAGAAGCGGATGAGGATGAGGTACTTCAGTGCTTAGATACACTAACAAACCATTTCTTAATATCATTAACAAAAGGCATATAATATGCCAATGAATTGATCAGAAACAACTGCCTTAGAATAGGAGGGACAAGCACTACAGTCACAAGAATTGATTAGATGGCTGTTGATTCAGACAACATTACTGTACGTCACCACTAAATCTCCTACTTCTATACCATTGCCAAGCGTAAGTTTGTTGAAGATCTTGCCTGCAATCAGAAACGTCCTCAACTACTCATGATTTTAAGTTGCATATTTGAATATGTCATCCACTGCCTTACATAGTCTCTTCATGCAGTCTATAAGTTCAGTTGTCTTAAGGATCAAGTGTAAAGATATACATGCTTTTGTGCCTCTATAGAAACAGCAGAGAACTGTTCTCATCAGAGTCAAATGATGACTCAGCTGAGGCACATTGTTGACCACAGCAATCCACTGACAGCCTCAACCTATTTCCTGTTTTAGCCTCCCAGCTATTCCTTTGATATTCCATGACATACCCAGCTCATATATCTTCACATAGCCTTTGAGCATCTTTTCAGTAACCTTCCATAGACTGTATCTGGGAGATGATCACTTGATCACTCTTAATAGATTATCTTTGTCCTGCTGACATGATTGTACGATTGATGTGTATGTCTGAACTGATGCCGTAATTGATCATTTTGCGTACTTTAGTGATTTTAAAACTGTTCCTAGTTCCTACACTCGTGTATTTTAAAGTATTTTTCTTCCCTTTTGCTCCCACTCCAGTTAATTATCATTGTATGTATTTCACTTATATGTGAGGCGTATTCATACGCCGACCTGTCATTTTTTGCAAAGTAGCAAAGAGATTTTGATGCCGCATGCTTTATCTCATACAGAATATAGCACTTTATTACCCAGCAGAGTTGTGGAGTAATCAAGTAATGGTTGCTAAGATATTTTATGACCTGAATATTCCCAAACTTTGACTTTGATTTTCTCAGTTGTTAAGATTATACTAATGAAAGACTCACACTAGTATAACTTAAGTTAGATAAACACTAATTCGATTCTGTAAAAAGGAGATGCATCTGAAGCAGATGCATTGTAGAATATGACTTAATAAAAAAGTCAAAAATGACAAATGATGGGCTTTGAACCCTCTCCTCACATTTGTTCTGTTGGAGTCTATAAAAGCATATTGAATTGAATTGAAATCTCAAGACACTAATGCCGGTTCTAACGAGTGCTTGGTTTTTAGCAAAACTGCACATTTCTTGATTGATACGAATTCTTTTTTAGCTCTGTCCCTAAAATTTCGATATTCGGCAAGATAAACAGAAGTCATTCTGTATTTTTTCTGTGACAATTTCTGATTAACTATTTGATAGATTCTGTTTGTCCTTATTTCGTGATGAATCTATTCACAGATTTTGGAGTAGCAAGTGGTCTTTACGTTATGATTGCTGACTTCAATTGATTCATTCAGTCTTGCTGACTTTCATTGCTACTTATGTGTATAATATTCTGTATGTGTCTCATTATTGTTAGACTGTCCTTCTGGTCGATTTGGTGCCAACTGTCACCAGAGGTGCAACTGTTCTCAGCACAGTCTGAGGTGTGACACTGTCACAGGCCAATGCCTTTGCAAACGAGGTTTCCATGGCGACCGATGTGAACAAGGTAAGTAACCATTCGAAAAATACTTCTTCAACGAACAGTTTTAGCCATGGACTGATATTATCAATGAATTATTGATGTATTGTGAGACGATCTGTATTAGGTAAGATTCACTGTTTCTGATTTGACGCCATCCATGGTCACAGTGGTGTAGCGGTATGTTCTGTGCCTTGTTACAGAAGGGTTGCATGTTTGAATCTATTTCAAGCAACCGTGGAATCTATAAAACATAAAACTAACCCATAATTGTCTGTGATATAGGCAACAGGAAACTAGGGATAAACCGAAACTCGGCTCGGAACTTGACTCTCTTGAGTTAGGTAGCACACGGCATAAACTTGGATTCGGACAAACAATGGGTCCGAGTTTCAATAAAAATTGGCTTTCAGATTTTCTGTTTTGAAAACGAAAATCGGATTATTTTATTTACAAAACGACAATCGACCTAACTAAAAACACAAATACTGTTACTATTAAGGCTTACTAGTTTACTACTTCCTAGTGTAAATTGAAGCAAAACAAAGAAATTCATAAAAATTGTGCAATCTGCCCAACTAAAAATTAGGAGAATGAGACTTTCTTTGAATATTTGGAACTCAGACTCGGTACAATCCAACTCGTTAGGCTCAGTACTCAGACTCGGCAGGAAATTGACATTTGGTTCATCCCTACAGAAAACCACCTGACTCATCTAAGCTCTGAATGGCATAAAGCAAATGGACCTGTTTTGGGCAGAGAACTGGTCATCGTCAACATCATCATCGTCAACATCATCGACATCATCATCAACATCATCGTCATCAACATCATCATCCTCATCATCATCGTCATCATCAATATTATCATCCTCATCATCATCGTCATCTTCACCACCATCATCACCATCATCATCATCATCATGGTCATATAGCTCCTGTTATCATCACACTTTTCTAGCCTTCAGTTGTAGAGATTCGTTAAATATTTTAGTGCTTTGGTTCAGGCAATTGCCTTCAGTTGTTTGTTACTAGAAATCTGCTGAAATATGAGTTACCTAATCATGTGTGACGGTATAACAATTCCATGATGCATATTTCCTATTTTGATGTTCATTCTGTTTTCATCAGCAGCTGAGATATGTTGTGGTTTCTGCTGTTATTGCAGTGTGTCCCTTGGGATTCTTTGGCAGGAATTGTGTGAAGAAGTGTCTCTGTCTGAATAATGCCACTTGTGATCAGAAGACAGGACGCTGTTCATGCCAACCGGGCTGGAAAGGACTTATCTGTGACAAAGGTACCAGTCTCTGAATGAACAGTTCTCCAGGTGCTGTCACTGCAAATTTTCTGGAACATTACATATATTTACAAAAAATTCAGATATGGTACACAAGTTAACAAATAATTAAGGATACATGGATTGCCTCGAAATGACTCTCCTTAGACCCATATCACAATATTGATATGGTTGGTTTGGCATCCGCCAATAATTTCTACCTTTTTAGCCTCTGTTTGGTGATGATTTTCTTTTCTTCTCTGACCTTATCACTAATTCACCAACTCCTGTTATTGCCTCCTGAAGGCAATCGAAAGATCTTTTTATTCTTTGGTCTTTAGTCTTTACCTCCTAGGTTCATGCCTTTGTTTTCTCTCTTATAGACCTTTGTAATTCCCTCTTTGTAGGTGTCTCCAAAGCATATATCTTTCCTTTGCAACTGGTTCTTAGTGCAACTGCCAGGCTAATTGTCCATCTCCCACAATTCTCCCATATGTCCTCATCCAGCTAAAGGTACTTACGCTCATCGACCGATCTTACCTTTTGAGTCTTGACCCTGCGATTCCATGCAATGGTCCACCTCCATCAACTACCTTCACCCAATTTACTCTTCCTTCCGATCATCTTAACCTCTTTGGTCTTCTATGGAATCAATTTCTCCCTTGCCACCCTATTACCCAGTTCCATACATCCTTTTGCTGCCTCAGAACTTGACTTTATTCATTCGCACTTGGAGAAGTGCCTCGAAATGATGTGATCTCTTTATACAATCTTTGTATATATGAGATTTGTCTAGCATAGAAGACTGCATATGGTCAGAGAATGATTAGAGATCTTTAAGAAGTCAGCAATTAATCTGTTATGTTTCAGCATCACTTTACGATTGATCTGATTGATTCATATGTTTATATTCTGAACTTTTCTAACCGTCTGTTTTAGCATGTCTGGCTGGATATTTTGGAGTGAAATGCAGGAGTGCTTGCAAGTGTAAGAAAGGAAGTCCATGTGACCATGTGTCTGGAGAGTGTAGATGTCGACCTGGATACACCTCTTCCACTTGTGCGAAACGTAAAGGAAGAACGAATTCCAAATTGCTCTCTGCTTCAACAGTGCAATTCAAATTTTATGTGTCTTTTCGAGTATTTTTCTGTAAAGAATTGGATTTCTGATTTTGCTGCTAACATTGAAGCAGTTCTTGGAAAGCATGTAATTAGTTTAAGATAGTTTGCTAGTTCTGATATTGTTTGCTTTATTTTTATTGATGTGATCCATGTCCGGACCTTCTGCAGTGCTTGATTGACCGCTGTTCTTCGCTATATTTAGCACTGTGCTGTGATGTACATATGATGTACACGGCCCAATCCAGGAGCTTCGCCTACATGGATCCCACCAGCTGGAACAACCTCCCCTTCATCTTTGGGTGGAGCTGCTCTCTCTCTCCCCTGCTACCTTCCAGAAGTGCCTGAAGACTTTCCTATTCTCCGTTTAGCTATGTGTGTTGAGTCGTGAGCGCCTCTGATTCGAGTGGCAGTATTTAAGTGCTCCATTATTACATTACAGTTGTTTAACAATGCCAAATGCAGAATATTTATCCGCAGTAAGGTCTGACTGATTATGATGAGACAACTAAGACAAGGCAACATCATCTATCAGCCATTACGAAGAGGTCTTCTGATCAGATAGTGCAACCCTAGGGTTGTCTGACTGAGCAATACAGAAGCATCCTGCCACTTGGAATGACAGTCATTAGTTTAGTCGTTTGTGATGGGGAATGTGTTCTCCATTGATATCTCACTAGTTAAAGTCATTTAACTCTCCCTTGGGGTTTCCTGCACTGAGGGCACCTCCAAATAGTTATTCTGCGAGAGGCGCTTTATAAATCTAAAGATACGATACGATGGTTGTGCCCAGATGCCTTGCCTTGGGTGTCATTGTTTTTACTACAGCATTTACTGAAGGAGTTGTTTTGTCTTTTCTAGAATGTCCACCAAATACGTTTGGTGTTGGCTGTCAACAGACGTGTTTATGTGAGAATGGTGGGTCATGTAATGCAAGCAATGGTCAGTGTGTCTGCTCTGCTGGCTTCACTGGTTCCACCTGCAACCAGACATGCCCCACTGGCCTATATGGTCACAACTGCCAACACAATTGCAATTGTCATCATAACAATGGCCATTGTGATCATGTATCTGGCCAGTGTCTGTGTTTACCAGGGTTTACAGGGACATTCTGTGAACAGGGTAAGTGCTTTGGTTATTTAGATTCACTCCTCTTTGCATTCATTTTGCTCAGTTCCTGTCAAGACATTGACATTGCTCAACTGTTTGGCTGTAGTACAAATCTCCTACAAGTCACCACAGAATTTCTAGCATTATTTAGAAGTTGATTATTTTCAGTGGCTATATAGTTCATATTGTATTTAGCTGAGATTTATTGTTTCTGCTTGTACAATGTATCCGTCTGGAATATTTGGTAGGGGTTGTTTATGTCATATTTAAGAGTCTGGCATTGGATCAAGTAAGCCTTTACATTGTCATCAGAATTTACCTTTAGTCCTCTTTCTCCAAGTTATATTCTTTTTAAATTCTGTTCATGATGAAATTGAATTTGCAAATGTAAAGGATACACCTGGAATGTGATGATACTTAATCTGTCTTAGACTTATTAAATTACTGGTGTGCCAAGTTTGCCGTGACACTGATAAAGAAATCAAATTCAAAATCAATAAAAATCATACTGGTGATTACTTTTATTCTGAATATTTGTTGTTGATGCTTGTGGTTTGCAGAGTGTCCAGAAGGTCATAATGGTCTGAGGTGTGAACAAAAGTGTTCTTGTGAAGGAAACAGTCCGTGTGATCCGGTCTCTGGAGTCTGTCGCTGTCCACTGGGTTGGACTGGACTCCGGTGTGAAAGTGAATGTGAAGCAGGTCACTATGGTCCCAACTGCATCCATGCATGCAATTGCAGAAACAATGCATCATGCGATAGAAGAACTGGTTGCTGTGAATGCACTCCTGGATGGTATGGGCAGCTGTGTGACCATGGTTGGTACATCTTTGCGACTTAGATCAGTCAGCTTGGCCAATTAAGTGAACTTTATTAAATGGTTACTGGCTTTAGCTTCATATTAGTTAAACTGTTTCTACTTGCTTTCATATTTATTATCTGTTTATATCTTTTCTTTTTCTATTCTATTTTACATTCAGAAAATACTGGCAGTTCTGAGATGATGAAATAAAATATGGAGGCTGACAAGGTCAGATGTGGTTCCAGGTGCAAGGGTTCCAACAGGTTGCTGCAGAGAAAGGTGTTTAGAATTAAAATGGATAGAAAGGCTGGAGGAAGAGAAGGAATCAGAATTGTATTGTGGAAAAGAGGAGATGTGGAAGTGGAAGTTTGTACTCTGCCCAATGGTAAAACAAGAATATTCTTTTCCAGTGGAGTCTACTTGATATATACAATGTTCCAGCCCATTCCAACAGGTTGCTGCAGAGAAAGGTGTTTAGAATTAAAATGGATAGAAAGGCTGGAGGAAGAGAAGGAATCAGAATTGTATTGTGGAAAAGAGGAGATGTGGAAGTGGAAGTTTGTACTCTGCCCAATGGTAAAACAAGAATATTCTTTTCCAGTGGAGTCTACTTGATATATACAATGTTCCAGCCCATTCCAACATGCATATATAACAGTGTGACTAAATACATTAGCATATCTACCATTAGTATATAATGCAGAACAAAACTATTTTGAATGCCGGCCTTGAGGATGGAGATCCAATGGAGGACTCTGTGGGCAGTTCCTTTAAGCAAAAATAGGTGGCGCTAGTATGCACATAGGTGCAAGAAATTTTTTGTTAATATTGGCCATGCGTTGTTTGTTTGTTATTCTGATCGATGGCTGGCGTAAAAATTTATATTTTATTCCATTGTGGATAAATAGATAAATTTGAACGCTAGAAATGGAGAGAGGAGAGGGCAACTTATGTCTCATTTTTTTATGTCCAATCGCAGCGTACTTTCCATTTGCCGCTGAGTGAACAAGAAAATTGTAAATATTGCATGCAGGTTCAAACCTTGAGATCTAATAGGTTGCCGCCTTTTTTTCCTTTGAATTTTGACATGCAGCAATACGTAGGCATTTTATAATTTGGCTAACTTTTAGGTTACTTTTGCATGAAGAAACAGACATCACACACAATTTTACCTCGAGTAGCTTACCCACATTTGATACTGGCGCCATATGTTTTAGAGTCCCCCATTGAGAACTTGTCAGAAGTTTAGAGCCGAGGCCTAATGTAACATAGTTGAGGCCAAGATTGCCATACTTTACTTCAAGACTCAGACTGCATAGACTAACAATGTTGATGACGACAGACTTTAACTTATTAAACACTTCCAGAAATAATTAATTTTTAATAATTAACTACCTTTTTTGTCACAACTTCAATATTTTAAATTCAGATTTGCACAATGCAGGTTATTCATAAAATCTATAGTTCATTTTTACATTCAGGGAATTCACGTTTTTATTCATTCATTCAAAAAATTCATTTCTTTATTCAATTGGAGAATTAATTTGTCATTTCTTCAGCAGACCATTCATTCAATCACGGCATTCATTCATTCATTCATAGAGCATTTGCAATTATGTAGCCCCAATTTATATGTTCTTAGACCATTGTTTTGTTTTCATGTGTGATGTAGAGTGTCCAGATGGTTTTTATGGCACAAACTGTCTGCAAGTTTGCAAATGCAGAAATGGTGCCAAATGCATTCCTACGAGTGGAGAATGTCTTTGCAAACCCGGTTTCATTGGACACAGATGCCAATCAGGTGACCTACTCTACCTACCTACACCTAGCAACATTCTCAGCAGGATCAGGATTTTATTTATGTCTCATTTGTTGACCTATCTTTCACCAGCGCCAACTGCAGCTTTTGAACAACAGGCCTCGTAATAATACGGCTATTGAATCCTCTGGAAATAACACAAGATCGATGGCTGGCAAAGCGATAAGTCTCTGTTAAATCTGTGCATTTGTCATTTTATTCCTGAACTGAGCTCAATGGTGCCTCACCCAGCTGCAGGTGGTGTAATTGTAAAAAGTGTTCATTTATGTAGCACCTCTTCAAGAAAATTCATGAATGTTCTGGACCTTAACATATAAGATAGATTTGTCTATTACAACTTTAGAAGAGATGCATAAAATGGAGAAGAAGGTTTGTTGCGATAGCATGGAAGCCAGTTCAAGAATGAGGGGTCGACCAGTGCATGGCTTTCTTGTTAGTATGGGATGTGGCACCAACCAGATCACCCTATGTTGCAGAATGAAAGCTCTGTAGCCAGCTCTGTAACGTAGGATGGAGTACAACTGGCCAGGCAGCTACGTATCAGCTTAAGGATCTGTTGATCCTCAATGCTTCTCGCAGGTCTAACGAAATCATTACAGTTTGTCTCACATGTAGCATAATATATGAACCCAACTTTGGCGTTGCACTTATTAGCCGAGCAGAAGTGTTTAAAATGGATTGAAGTTCCATGGATCTGAGATTCAACTGCATGTCAGTAGCCCCATCTCTCCCTCCTCATGTGGTTGTGTAGGTCAAGACATGATGTGAAGAAATCGAAATATACAAAATTCATGCCAAGGAATTGGACTCACGGCAGCATCAATGACATGTGAAATTGTTCAACAGATTTCATATTTGGATGAATACTCTGTCATAAGTACATGACACGGAAGATAAATCAACAACTGACATGGTTGCTGTAAGGCAAAGTACCAAACACATGTTTTGTAGCATGTTTCACACACGAATCAAACATATAAAAATATTTGTGAGGTTGTGTAGGTATCCTTAAATATATTGAAATGTTCTCCGATATCCCAAAAACCAACAACTACAGTGTAAGATCTAGAGCAGGCGAAGTCCAGGCATTGGCCGCAGCAGTTGCTTCCAAATTAGAGGATGGCAATATCAGAGCCGCCGTCAGAATCCTACCTCGACCGACAGGCCTGCCAATGCAGACTCTGTAACCTTGGAGGAACTATGCTCAAAACATCCTCAGAATCCGCCCGACCGCCCAATTAGTACGGAAAAATTTAAAGTGACATCCTTGCAAGCCACAGAAAAGCAGGTCCTCACACAAATCCGCTCCTTCTCGTTAGGTTCTTCACGGGGACCAGACGGTCTTCGACCACAGCATCTGGTGGACCTGGTGAATTGCGCAGAAATTGGATCGGAACTGATCTCCTCCGTCACCGGACTAGTCAATCTCCTTCTGACAGGCGAATTCTCCGAACAGATTAGATACTCTTTGGAGGCACTCTAATGGCACTTCGCAAGGATTCCGGAGGCCTACGCCCGATTGTAATCGGCTATTACTGGCGCAGGCTTGCATCCAAATGTGCGTGCACCTTCGCGGTTCCAAAGGCAATGGCATACCTCGCACAGAGGCAGGTTGGGGTTGGCATTCCGGGGGAGGAGAGGCAGCAGTCCATGCGGCGAGGTGCTTCCTGGAAGCATTGCCGACAGTGTCAATCCTTGTGAAGCTAGACTTCAAGAATGCCTTCAACAGTCTCTATAGAGACAGAATGCTGTCTTCGATAGATAAGGTCCTGCCGGAACTGGCTCCATTCTATCACCTAGCATACGTGGAACCCTCAGAGCTTCGGTCGAACGACCAATGGCTTCAAGCATCATTACCAGTAAAGATGGGAGGATCAGGAATTCGTCAAGTGACCTCGCTGGCGCTTCCCGCCGTTTTGGCTTCCGCTGCGAGCACCTGAGCACTGCAGTCCTCCATGTTGGGCAGCACCTGGTCCGACGTCGACGAACTGCTTGAGAAGATGAAACATCGGTGGTGCACCGAGAGCCAAATGATGCATCCGGACAATGATGCAGCACACAAGCAATCAAACTGGGACAAGCCGCTACTGCAGAAGGCAGCTGCCGAGCTGAGCATTGCCCAATCCGACCCATACATCAGGCGCGATTCAAGGCAGCCACAGCACCGCATGCCGGAGACTGGCTCTTTGTCCTACCAGTCACTTCATGTGGACTTCGGCTAGACGACGAAGCGGTCAGAATTGCGGTGGGTCTCTGTCTGGGGACACGCGTATGTGAGCCACACGTATGCCCATGCGGGTCACGAGTCAATGTGGAAGGAGCACATGGGCTTTCTTGTGGTCTTGGGCCAGGGTGGTTCGCCAGGCACGCAGCATTAAACTAAACGACATAATCAGTCGTAGCCTCACACGTGCTGGTTTCCCAAACATTAAGGAACCCCTGGACTCTCCAGAACGGACGGAAAACGCCCTGATGGTCTGACGCTGATTCCTTGGCAAAGAGGACAGAACCTGATATGGGATGCGATAGTGATTGACACCGTGGCTCCATCATATCTCCAAGCGACGTCATCTTCGGTGGGGGCTGCAGCGGAGGTGGCAACCACCAGGAAGACCATCAAGTACAGCCAGCTCGCTGTTAGCTATCTCTTTGTTCCATTGGCCTTTGAGACCATGGGCCCAGTCAACAACGACGAAATAGACTTCATCAAAGACTTGGGTCACCTTTGGACATATGTCACCAGAGACCCTAGAGAGACAAGCTACTTGTTCCAACGATTGTCAGTTTGCACCCAGCACTTCAATGCAGTTGACTTCAGAGGCTCTTTCGTGCAGCTATAGTCTAATAATAATAATAATAATAATAATAACAAAATGTGAGATCATTTCTACTTCTGCTGATATCCAGAGAGACTTTGAACCATTAAGACAGTTCAGATGGACTAACCCTTCAGAGACCACACTCCTAGGCACACCTCTGTCAACGGATACGGCCTTGATGAACACTTTGAATGCACGCACAGTGGAGCTAATGCGCATGATGGAAAAACTAACATCCATCGCCACACATGACGCCCTCATCTTGCTCCGATACTCGCTGAGTGCCACCCGACTATTATATACCCTCAGAAGTTGCCCATGCAGAGGCCACAAAGGACTGGAGGTGTATGACAAGGCCTTGAGGGTGGGCCTCGCTGAGATGCTCAATCTTGTTCTCACCGACGAGGCATGGCTCCAAGCCACTCTCCCATCGAAAGAGGAGGACTGGGCATCCGATCAGTGGTTTCGCTGGCACTTCCAGCCTTCTTGGCATCGGCCGCAGCGCAGCACTGATATACTCCAGACAAGGATTCTGCGAGGAAAGCCTAAAAAGGACCCGGCCCTGGAGATCCTTCAGGCCAAATGGAGGGAAACCAGCGGAGTACTAGAGCCGGAAGAAGCTTGGGCTCACAAACAATCGAGATGGGACGACCCTTTGATCGAGCTTGGAGTGGCAGACCTCGCCTCCAGAATACCTGATTCCCAGAATCAGGCACGTCTTAGAACAGTGGCAGCCCCACACGCAGGCGACTGGCTCTTAGCCCTACCGATTACAAACTGCGGGCTGAGACTTGACAATGAGTCCCTGAGGGTGGCGGTGGGTTACAGACTTGGGTTACCTGTCTGTTTACCTCATTCCTGCCCATGCGGTGCCCTGGTCGAGAGAAACGGATATCACTGTCTGTCATGTGGCCTGGGACGCTGGCCCAGACACGCGGCCCTGAACGACCTTATTTGTAGAATTTTAATCCGTGCAGGGATCCCCACTGTCAAAGAGCCGGTGGGCTTGACCCAATCTGATGGTAAAAGACCAGACGGACTCACTCATATACCATGGTGGGCGGGGCTGTGTTTGATATGGGACGCGACAGTCTCAGATACAATGGCGACGTCGTATCTGCCAGAAACATCACAAAGAGCGGGCGCTGCGGCCGAGAGGGCGGCGAACCTCAAAACTCAGAAATATGCCGAGCTAGCCTCCACGTACGTCTTCACACCGGTGGCATTCGAAACCTTTGGCCCCATCAATTCCGAAGGCCAGAGCTTCCTTTCAGAACTGGGACACAGACTGAGTGCCGTCACTGGGGAGCAGAGGGAGACGACTTTTCTCTACCAGCGCATCTCGATGATTATTCAACGCTACAATGCAGTTGCTTTCAAGGGAACTTTCGCTGCTCAGGAGTCCAACGAGCAGGGCTACTCCGGACGACTTTACCATTAATCAACATTGAAGACCATAATAATAATAATAATAATATTATATTGTAATTATACTGAAAGTTTGAATATGCTTGAAAAAACTACATATCAAGGAGGTTGAGCTGCTTTAGGACATGGAAGAGGTGATAAATCTTAAGGAGGATGTAACAAAAGGATCCAACAGGTCCAACTAACTACATGTCTTAAAATTTGAGTTGGGAATTGTTTATTAGCTTTAATACAAGGTTTGTAGATGGTATTCGGTTACTTACAATGATTTGAGTTTATTTGTTGATTGGTTTGTGTTTCTCTGCAGTCTGTTCATTTGGGCGTTTTGGTGTCAACTGTTCTGAGTCCTGTGATTGTCCAGTTGGCATTTCTTGCGATGTCGTCACAGGAACCTGTAAATGTCCTATGGATAGGCAAGGAGCCACATGTGAGAGGCGTAAGTAGAGCTCTCTCGAATGGTCATGTATCTTACATGTAAGTCAAACTGAATTAATTTGGTTACTCATACAAAGACACATTGAGAATTACTTTACCACCATCCTTCAGCTGATGAACAGCTGCCTTTCCAGGGATGTAGTTGGATTGAAGCTTTAAGGATTGTTTGATGATCCTCTTCCTTGGTACAGATTCAAAAAAGCGTTTAGACCAGGATGGCATTGGATCACTGGATTTATTGCCTTGCAATATCTAGTTTGTTGGAGTCACCACTGAGGTGTAGTCGGGCAATTATTCCGTCAAGACTCGGTTCTCGTTGTAATAGAACTTGAGGCATGTGTAGAAACTTGTATACTACATTCAGGTTTTTATGCAGTTGATGTGAGTGATTCTTTGGTTCGAGCTGCCAGCAGTTATGCTATCTTTAACGGTGACAATTACTTAGCCAAATTCTTCTGCAACTTTACTTCAGTTGACTTATAAGCGTTCTACTTCTTATCTCAACTCCTCAACTGACTTGTCAAAGGCGCTCTCAAGCGTCAAAAAGTTTCCACTACAAGTTTTTCCGTCTTGCCTGATTATGCTGTTACTCACTCGGTAAAGGCAGAAACAATCTAACAATTTGAACCTAACTATTATAATTCGTTTTTTGAACGCAATTCCCTTTTTTACAGAACTCGTTTTTCTACGCAATTTCACCTTTATATGTGTATAGTTTGTTTTGGTGTCACTCTTGTGTCCTTACTTTTACTGAGCAAATTTCTAATCTGACTCACTCTTTATTTTTACAGTTGAGGCGATCTGTGACATCCAGTCTTTACTTTACCACCATCCATTCTTCACACATCCACACGTGCATCTGCTCCCATCTGAGTTACTGCATCATGAGACATTTCCCTATGCTGTGTCTCTCCCCCCCCCCAGTCTCTTTTAAATGCTCTGGCCAGACTTATAGTGGGTCTTCCTCAGTTTTCCCACATCTCTGCCCAGATGTCTGAAGTTTTCCCACATTACAACATGTATTTAAATCAGATGTGAGCTTTATTCTCCTGGTCTCCAAACCTCTCTCTGCAATCTCTGTTTGCCCTTTACATTCTGCAGGCGAGTGGCCACACAGCATTATTAACAATTCAGTATGTTATTACTAGCTCAATGTCTCTCGTGCCAGTAATGTTTCCTTGAAATGTGGTGCTTTAGGTTCATTAGTACTTAGAGGATTATTAGGGAATATCTCAGCAATGCCCAATAAAGTGGGATACAGCTAAAGGTACAGCAACTAATGAAGCTGAACTGTAACTGAATTGATGACATTTACTTCAAGATTTTATTTGCTTAGCATAAGTCATTCTATTTCTCTCATGTTAATGTCAATCTACAAGAAATAGACAGGCTAATGTTCCTGATGTAATATTTCTTAACAATTTTGATGAGTTATCTCTGGATTATAGAAATGGAAAAGCTTCCTCCTGTTGAAACTAATGATTCAATCAGGTTTATTATTACAGTAACTTTATATAGCGCCCCTTCAAGTTTGCCAACTCAGAAGCACTCCCAGCTCAACCCCAGCCGAACAGAACAATCTTAAGAGTGGTTAGAAACAAGGCAGAGTGATTAATAAGTATTTGTCGAAGGACGGTAGGAGCCCATTCCATGTCACAGAACCGGACACTGAGAAGGCGCGGCGCTACCTCATAGCAGTCTGGGAACGAGGTACAATAAGTTCAGTTTGTGTGGCTGAGCGGAGAGAGCAATACCGCTGAACATGCGTAGTGGAGCAGCAGGGCTTCCCTCAAATATGGTGGGGCTAAACCCTCAATACAGCGCCGTACCGGAACAGAAACTCTAAGAGCAATACGCTGTGGGTAAGGAAGCCAGTGCAGTACATCCCGCATGTACTCAGAGACTCGCCCAAACCTAGGAATGCGGCCTACAAGGTGGGCAGCAGTGCATAAAACCCTATTTAGGGCCCCGATCTGACAAGCCGAAAGTCCATCATACAAGGCGCTACAGTAATCAAGCTTTGCTACAACAAAAGCGTGAACAGGCGTTGATGCCACGCTAGGAATCGAAGAACGGGAAATTACCTTCAGCTGTCGAAGCTGATAATAACAACTGCGGCAGAGAAGGTTTATATGGCATGTAAATGTCAGCTCCTGGTCAAGGTCCCAAATCTCTGACTGAAGTTGAAAAGGTGAAGAGTGGGTATTTTAAGTGAGACTAGGTCTATTTTTGAGAGCTGTTGGGGTGTGCCATGCCAGATATGCTGAGTCTTAGCTGGGTTAAGCCACAGGCGGTTTGCTGACATCCAGGCCTGCAGGGTCCCCACGGCCCGGCTCATTCTTCCCACTGCTGGTTTATGTTCCTGTTGCAATCCCCCAATTTACACATGTTGCTATCATTGCTGTTTCTTGCAGTTAAAGAATGAAAGAAATAAAGCAAGTTGTCTGCACTACAAATAAGGTTTGTTCCAATAGTATTGATTAGATCTGATTAATATGTATTCTGCATAAAAATAAATAATGCACAAATAAGGTTTGTTCCAATAGTATTGATTAGATCTGATTAATATGTATTCTGCATAACTGTTACTAATGACATTGATTAAAGTAGCAAGTACAACTAATGCTGCATTAACTGTTGCCTTAACTGTTGACTTATTTCATTAATATGTCTCTTCAAATTTATATAAAGCCAGTTTAAGAATGAATGTAAATGACATGATGTATATATACACTTTGGTATCTTTTTCTTAAAAGTATTGCAATACCAATACTTTCACCAATACTTTTGGTAAGCAAGTTTCCTGTTTATTCACACATAACATGTGCTAAAGAAAAAGAAGTACAATTACACTATTATTTTTACATACGAAAAATCAGTAACCTAGAATTACAATTAATATTTTCACATGTCAAAGATCTGTATAATTACAATAATATTTTTTACATAAAAAAATCAGAATTACTACAATTATTATCAAAATTATTGTTTTCAAAAATGTGTACTACTCAAGCGTGCTACACGATGGTCTATCGGTAATGCGATTGCTCGCGTAGCATGCGGTTGCGAGTTAGACTCCATGTAACGACCCTGGGCAAGTTGTTTGTGAACACATGCCTTTGTTACCAAGCAGTAAGCAGGGAAGTAAACGGCAAGTCCTATGATATCACTGGTCCCGTGTCCAGGACCTTGGGATTTGTCCGTTGCCGGCTCAAGGGCTTAGGAAAAGGACATGAGTACCTCTCCAACATTCCGTATGGAATATGGGCTAACTTCACTACTCAATGATGTGCGTAGAGAGGGAAACACTATATACGATCGTTTCCTTATTTGTGCTTATAGATTCCTTATATTCTGTGACGAACTTCCACCCTCACCTAGATTTGTGGGGTCTAACCTATCTTGGGTCGACTGCAAGCAGGGGTCCATATGCCAGGAGGCCGATGGCATCCGCGCCCCATGGTCAAGAGGATACTCATGGCTAGTGAGTCCAGGTTCTAGCCTAGGGAGTTTTTACTCTTGCCCTGCATGATTTTCAGGTGGCCCAATAGGGGAAGCACCCCGGCTGGAGCGGGGCCACATTTGATAAGACCTTTTCTATATATTAGCACAAAATAACTACAAATGCAACGATTTGATAATATTAATATATCTCTTTGAAATGACCAAACACAATCTCAGCAATGTCACACAATTCTAACTATACTTTAATAAGAGTCAAAAAGCTTATAGACGGCCACTTCAAACGACTCTGAGGCGATCGTCTACCTCAGGCCAAGCAAAGTGGAATCTGCTAAAATGTCAGTTCTAGCTATAACTTATAGTGAGAGCCAAAAACCTATATACGGCCACTGCAAACGACTCTAAGGCGACCGTCTGCTAAAATGTCTTACTATACTCCATAAGCTAACTCTGCAACTCTAGACTGTATCACCGTATCTCACCTCTCTTTCTACCTCCCGTCCGTTGCTGCTCTCTCTCTGTCTCTCTCTGTGTATGTCTGTCTGTCTCTGTCTCTCTCTCTCTGTCTCTCTCTCTGTCTTTCTCTCTGTCTCTCTCGCTTTCATATCCCTCACCTGTCTTTCTGCTTTGTCCAGTCACCTCTCTAAGCCTCTGACCCAGTGGTCAGCCAGCCAGGCAGTCCCATCTGGTAGGTCAGCCGGCCTTTACTCCGGATAAGCCTAGACCCCAACCACTCTAGCAACCGATTTAAACTAGTTCTACCCTAGCAGTCCGCTTATACGAAATCTTACAGGCATGAAATTATACAGGTATATATATATGCCTGCCTCTTCAGTTCTGTGAGGATCACGCATATCACCGTTGTTATGGATGCGTCGTTAAATAAACTTATATCAATCAAAAAAAAAAAGTTCTGTGAGGAACCAATTTCCTCACAATTCACATCATATATCGTAGATTGCATCAAGAGACTATTTTCTGAGTGCGATGATTTATTGGTCACCATTTCTTGATTGCAAAGATTTCAAGTGGAAGAGAAATATTAAATTTTTTTATTACGGTGAGAAAAAAGTATCGGTATCGCGTATCGACGACTGGCTAAAAAAGTATCGCGATACACACGTGATACTGACAAAATAAAACTATCGCAATACACCCTGCGATACTGCAAAAGATCGCCGATACCAAGGTATCGCGATGCTCTATCGCGATATTAACAGGCCTGACAATTAACTATAAAAGTGCTTCCCTAAAGCTAAATGCAAGTCACCATCTTATTCACAGGCACTGAGGTTCACTAAGAACGAAAGAGTTTACTTAAGTCTTCACTGGCAAAAGCTCTCGCACAGATGTGAAGTCAAACGAATTGAGCTTCATTCAGAGTTAACAGTTGGTACCATAGATCAGAAGCAGTTCTGTCCCATACTGATCTAAGGGTCTGCAAAACTGACGACAGCTGAATGAAACGTAACACAATTTGATTATAGCATCACCAAATTGCACGTTTATGCGCATGTCATTTATACATTTGTATTATTGTCACATGTACGTTTGTGTAATCACACAAATGTACATGTGACAAAATGTGTACATGTGACAAAATTTGTACATTTGTGTGATTGTTAGATTGTTACTTATTCGTTTGTGTGATTGTCACTTCTATGTTTGTGTTAATGTTACTTTTACATTTGTGTAATTGTCACTTGTATATTTGTGCGAGTGTCACATGTACATTTTTGTGCTTGTCACATGTATGTTTGTGCTATTGTCACTTGTACATGTGTGTGATTTTCACATGTATGTACTCTCATATATTCTTTTTGGTTATCTACCTAGAACTTTCTCTTGTAACTTGGAACATTTTGACCCTTGAAACTTTATTTGTAGGTTGTTACCAGGTGGAAATTCCTTTCCTGATGCATTGAGGCGTGAACTTGTGATGTCAGCAGGTGTCTCATTCTTTCCTGAAGACAGACATTTTATGTGTTTCTCAGTTTCTTTTTTATTGAGGAAGTCATTCTCGGAGTAATGCATTTATTTTAGGGATTTTTAAATCATGTGACTAGCTAATTTTTTCAACTGTTAGTGCCACTCCTTTTTACTTTTATATGCTCATATTTTGTAACACTTGTCTGTGCTGCTGGTTATAAAACCCTTGGAACTGTTATTGCCTTTTCCACCTGCTTCATCTGTTTGTTGTGTTATTACATTTCTGTTCTTTTGGCGTATGCAGAGCAAAGGTCATTTGTAAGTAGATGATGATGATGATGATGATGATGATGATGATGATGATTGCATTATGTGCAGTTTTGGTCAATTAAATATATATATATATAAGCGTTAAATAAAAACGTGCATTTAAAGCAGTCTAACGTTTCTTTCAGTGTTACGTTGATTCTCTTCAGCTCGGTTCAGTTGATCCTGACTGGTTAAAATGTTCAATTTTAAATGTTCATTTGTACAAACAACTTTTCAAAAATGTTATTCTTTTGTTTATCACAATTGATAAAAAAATTAATTAGAAGTTTATATAACTGCCTTTAAAGCTGGTTGATTGTATTACTGCACATGAAGGAAACATGTAGACCCTATATTGAAATTATTATCAAATTTGCCAAACATTTAACTTATTGATTTTAGGATCTGTTTCGCGTGTCATCAGTTTCTCTGTATGCTTCAAAAGAGCATTTTAAATTGAACATTAAATTTACTATTATTTCTCAGTAACAATTCAGGTTGTACTCGACATTTACTAAATAAAATATCAACAAAGGATTATGAATTTTCTTTAGAAAATTCCAATCTACCTAGCTGTAATGTGATAAAAAAAATAATAATGCCAGAACCTTTCTTATCCATCAGTAATAATTAGCTAACACACAGCACATCATGAGCAGAATCTGTTTCATATAAACACAGTATGCCTAAAACTGCTCAACACTGAACAGAGTAAACTAACATCCAGTGTAGATACTAATTATGATGGTATTAATTACATGCTAATTTGCCTACCATGGATGGGCTGCTAACTCGTGCAGCCGACTGTAAGAAGAACAAATACACTCATTACCTTGTGCCACTGATTGTGGCATCCAATTCCAGCAGTGCCTAAACTCGCATGTACTTGAACTGGTAAGTAAGGCAAATTATGTTTGGAATCATTTTGTTGCTTACGTGATCTAATCTATCAGAATTTAAAATTACTACATTGTCAACTGCGCTCTTTGTATCGTTGCCATAATCAGCTGTTAATAGACCGGTCTGCTCGTTTCATCAGATTTTGACGGCCGTGCCATGACAGAGGTTGATGTGGGCCTATAGCCTAATGCTATTACACCGGATAGCAGATCTCTTTCTTTTAGACTTTAGAGAGACTTTAGAGAGGATTAATTTGAGGCATTTTAGAGTTGTTCGATGTTCGGTCTCGTCTTCTGTCTTCACCACGCTGAGTCATGGTTTCATTATTATGCTCCCGAAACGACTGTTCCAATTCCCTTCTCAATGGTCTTTCACCTCTGCTTTCAGTCCTCAATGCTTCCGCCAGACCAATTGCCCACCTACCATACCACTCACATTTCTATCTTCACACTTGAACAGATGCACTGCCGTACTCCCTCTGCGTGCATTAAATTAAAAATCACCCTCCTGGTCTTCAAAGCCCTCAATATCTGGCTGGTGACCCCTCGGCCTCTATCTCGTTATTTGCTTTTCTCAAAGCCTAATTTCTTCTCGCGGCATTGGTTACAAGAAAAGCAGATTTCCCCGGACAAAATCTCTGATTTTGTGTAAGACATAAGTCACCGACTGACTGCACACTCCAATGTAAACTGCGCTCTTTGAGGAGAAGACTAGGATAGTTTGCGTTGAATGATGACCTCTGAACCCAAAATGACTGACTGTAGGCCTAAGGCAAAATCTCGATTGAGAGAATTATTAAGTCTCTCAATAGTTTTAGAAACAAGAGGTTAGGCCTAGAAATTGGTCGATACTTTGACGGACACCCAAGTCATGGTTAGGTTTCTTGAGTGAAGGGGAAAATGGGCCTTCTTAATTATGAAGTTAGTTATGATGTAGGCCTAATGCAGTGTAATAATTATAATCGAATATACATAGGTACGTCGTTCAAAATTATCATCGCTCTCAACGGTCGTCTCTGTTTGGGTCAGTGAACAGGAAAATCTTAAGGCGTCTCCAGAGCCAGTAAGGTGAAAAGGCTATTCTGGCGCAAGGAATTCCCAGGAGGTGACCCTCAATAAGGGACATGTTGAACATGTAGGCTAGACTTAAAATGGGGCAATGTCGTCTAAAATTCTTCCTATAATAGACGAAGAAAGCAGAGCCTTCAACACATTTCTTTAGTAGATTTCTTATCTCCATTTTTATTCGTTTCATTTCAACTCAACCAAAAGATTACTCATTTTAGAAAATGAACATATTGAATCCTGTTTAAGTTTTTCTAATGATCATATAGAAAAGCAGCGGAGGGACGGGCGTTTTTGAAAAAGGGAGACTGTATCGTAAATAGGGAGATGCTATTTCGATGGAGAGACATTGTATCGTAGATGGAGAGATTCCATTCCGATGGAGAGACTTTATTCCGATGCAGAGTTTCCGGGAGACATTCTTAATTTTCAGTCATTGAGTCTGGCATTTGGGGGAGCCGACATCGTGACATCGGCTTATTCACACCAATCACCAGGGATGTGGCCTCGAGACCGCGGTCTTGGTCTCGAGACCGGAAAACTGCGGTCTTTGTCTTGGTCTCAAATGCATCGGTCTTGGTCTTGGTCTCAGACCATTGGTCTTGGTCTTTGTCTCGCGCGAAACTCTGGACGATGGCGCTATATAAAAGTCATCGACCGACAGCGGAGGCGTGGGAGGACTACGAATGAAGCCGTCTACCTGAAACCCGAGTGGGGAGACATCAATGGGTTCCGCCGGAGGCAGACGGCCTCAATACAGACGGCGAGATATATGCAAAGATCAACGGAGTGTCAAGCAACGAAACCCGACACCTCGAGGCAGACGTTAGAGCCGCCTACCCCTTCCATCTCTGCGACCCACGGACCAGAAATTCATGAACCGGCTGAAGATCTGGTCTGGACCGGCTTGTTGACACGGATCATGAATAGGGGACAATTCCGATACGAACGGCGCAATCTATTAGGCGGTATATCCATAATAATGTAATTCAATTCATGGAACCTATTGCTCGTCTATGACACTAACAAGGCCCAGCCATAACAGCCGCTAGTCAAACATTAACGGTACGCCTCTAGAGATATGACGTTACGCTAGGGACGCCAGGATCCGACCCCAGGTTTAGTAATAGTTTCAGCAGGTGATCTGTCGTCTAGTAGAGATACGAGTTTTGCGTTTGGGATGGCGAAGGAAATCGCCTCTAGAAAGGTTCATATAGTGTAGCGAGGAAAGGACAGGGACTTGTTTCGGAACTGGAGAAGACGTTGGATCGTTCTGACGATAAGGGTAATCAACGTAGTTGGGCAACCCGTCTCCAACGTAAACCAAGGAAACATTTATAAAGGACACTAATAACTCCAGTAAGTGTAGATAGGATGAGTGGTGTATATATATATATACACCATATATATATATATATATATATATATATATATATATATATATATATATATATATATATATATATGATTAAATATACATATTAAAACCACCCAGTGTGTCGTGCTGCTGAGCTTGGTGATTGAGGTAAAAGAACCGGCGGTAATCTCGTGATCTAGAAGAAGGAGCTGGCGAGAGTGAAACCCGCGACAGTCTTTGTCTCGACTGCGTCGGTCTTGGTCTTAAGAGAACGGTCTCAATTGGGATTGGTCTATGTCTTAGGTTAGCGTTCTTGGTCATTTGCCGTATCAGAGCAATATATTTGATATTTGTCAGTTATTTTAGACCATTAGAGACACCGGATGTTTAAGTCCTACGCGCTTGTTACCGGATGTTTAGGCCTATACGCGCTTGTTATTCATGCCTTGCTGACCATCTATATATACAAATTACTATGGGGAAAAAATGAATTTGCAGAGGAACCAGCCATTTCAAAATTTGCTTTCACAAATTTCAAGGTTTTGGAAGTTTTGTGGAACAATCTAATAATTATATATGTGGTCGGCCACGTGTATACTCACTGTTAACCTACAGTTCCGAGTACAAGTAGGCCTAGACCTACAGTCCCTACACCATTCAAACGGAACATTAATCTACTTATTCATATGTCTTATTTATAACTTATCGTATAGCCTACTGTGAGTAATTTATAGTGTGATATTCTCAGGCCGAAGTCAAGGGCTGAACCCGCAAAAGTTCAGACTGGACGGTAAAACTGTTTTCTTTACCATTATTAAGATTAGTATGCCTCTCTATTCTTCAGCAAAAAATTAATGTTTTAAGCGTGTTATTCCGTTTTAGCGTCTTAATAAATTGAATTGTTTATAACAAAAGAGCCTTGGTCTTGGTCTCGGACCCTCGGTCTTGGTCTTGTCTCGGACCATCCGGTCTTGGTCTTGGTATTGTGGTTATGGTCTCGTGCCCAACACTGCTAATCACAGGATTCGCAGCAATTAATCAACCTATTGATCGGTGGCTTATTCTTGGTGGGGAAGAATTAGCCGTAGAAATCTATTCATTTGTAGGAAATTGCGTATGAAAAACTATGAAAACGACAAATGGCAGCCAACTGGTGGAGCTGAATCCATTCACGATTGAAGCCACCAGCGCTAGATATTAAATAGCGGCGGCATCTGTAGCGCTGTGGTCGGCAGATAGGCTTACAGACCGACATGCGATTAGCGATGAACCCAATCTCGGATTAATGGGCTGAATAGCAGCAGCAGCAACAACAGCAGCAGAAGCAGCTAATGGCAATTACAGGTAAAGGTACTTTGCATTTGGTGTTCACAATATTCAACCCCCTTGGGCAGACAACAACCGACTCCGTCTCTGAGCTGATGATCTGGCAACACTGTCCTGCTGTGGCCTCGTATCGAGGGAGAAACGCCGTTCTTTGTTCTTCGAATCAGCGTATAAACCTACATACGATATAGTCTCTACTTCGCAGTTACGATGTGCGTAGCTGCAGGCGTCTCTGTTGACTGGATTAACCGTTCTACATGTACACCGTTTATCCATCCTACAAACACCTCTTTGTCCAACGTAACCGACGACGGTAAGTGATACACAGGATTTCATTAATGAAAATTGTTGATTGGCCTACTTCAATTCAAAATGAAGGCAAGTAACACTTTCTCTTTGGCTCCTTCGACTGGCGAGAGACCGATCGCCTCCTAGTATCTGGCGAACGGAGAATAGAAGAGGTTCGCAGAAGGGGAGGGAATCGGCAATGAGACCATGGCAAGAGAGAACAGGTGGAAAGACAGTCACGTCTGACACCCGGCAGTCATTCATCTCTGGTAAAGATGACGTAGAGCCAGCTACCCAGCAACCTGGCAACAAGTGATTGGGCTCCGAACTGTTCTAGCACCGCATCAAATTCCAGTGACTCCGAGAGCGATGGATCCTCTAGATGTAGGCTGAGGTCCCCGGTGAGAACCAACTGCTTGTTGTGAAGCGCAAAGTGCTCCAAAAGATCCAGCCAGGAGCTCTCCGAAGAACGCCGACGAAGGAGGTGAGGCGCCGGGATGGTATATATGGCCAGGAGCGTACGTACAGTGGCAGCTCTAGGTTTTTCCACCAGAGGGCCAAGGGTAGCCGAGAACCCTGGAGGGGGTCAATTGGATACCCGAATATGTCGAAACTGAGAGTGCTAGGTATGCTGAATGAGATCGACCAGATACATGTATACATGCATCGTACATTATATATATATATATATATATATATATATATATATATATATATATATGGAAATAGAATAACTTTATTTAAATGTAAAAAATTAACTATGCACAATACATACACTCAATGAAAAGCAATGTTTACGATTGTCATGTCAAGAGTCAAACTGATCCACAAAGGCACCTAAAGTAATGAACTCTGCGTGAACAGATTCAATCGACAACACTGTCAGACTACTTAGACGAATATCAGACATAGGCCCTAAGGCTTTCAAGACATGTTTTAGTTAATTTCAGCGCAGAAAACTTTTCTTTCTGTTGATGTTACTGGTAAAACAATGATAGTCTGCAGCCTACATTTCATGAAAAGCAGGTTTGTATTGTTCCAGAAAAGGAGCCAGAACTATCACTGTGGTCATATTGGTTGCACATAAACTCGAACGCCTTAATGGGGAATTTCATCGTCGAGGTCTTCAACATTACGTACTGTCATACAAATTGCAAAAGACACAATGTTGTCATAATTACTTCAAGAAAGACTTATGTTTTGGCATAACTGCCTGTCATGGCAGTAAGTGAATAATGGCCAGAGAATCGTCTATCTAGTTCAGAAATGTGCTGCCTAAATATGGCTTTTGTGTTTACTTGAGAACGTTGTCCCACAGTTTCATCAACTACTGAGCTGGACAAACGGATGGGCATTAAACAGACAGTCGGACGCTTTGCATAGTTAATACTGAGTTAATACCTTAAAAATCAAGGTCACACGGTCAAAATAGGCAATCAACCATTGCTCAGAAACAATAAATGATACTAAGTTGATTTCGGTGTCCGGGATATGGTTTTCAGTGTCAGGGAATTATGAAAGTGCATTTTCATTATTGCGTGAACATCACTTGACCTTGGATGTCAAGATTGCATCGTCAAAATGATCAAGCATCCATTTCTCATAAACTATGAATGATATAGGGAAGTGTTTGGTGCCTGAAACATGGTCTTCAGAGGTAAGGAATTAAAAAAATGTATTTTGAATATACTTGAACATCACGTGACATTAAAGGTCAATGTCACATGACTAAAATGGTTAAGCCACCATTTCTCATGGACCATAGATGATACAGGGGTGAGTTTGGAGTCTAGGATAGCGTTTTCAGGGGCAATGAATTCAAAAAATGTATTTTCAATATTGCCTGAACATCACATGACCTTGGAGGCGGATACAAAATTGTTTCCAGGCAGGCAGAGCCCTCGGTGGGGGAAGGCAGCACAAGCCTAACTACGAAGGCGATATCGCCACACCTCTCTCTCTGTCGCAGATGCTGTTGATTAGCGAGAAGAACAAGTTTACCGTAAATGAAACAATAAATTGATGGATGGTTGGAAGTCACCATCGGTGTACGAGGTGAACCGTGAATCCAATTACTGGAATGGAGTTTACAGTTGACGCTATGTTCATTCAAACCAATATTCGTTTAATCATAATCAAGCTAACATACCGGAATTTAATTTACAGCGTTAGGCTAAATTAGTGCAATTTATATATCTATGGTATGTGGAGTAGGACTGATGAAGAGGATGACGTCTGTCTGTTCTGATTAGTTTGAATCAACGCCACTACAAAGACTCTTCCCCAGTCGTCGCTGCATCAGCGAATCCTGGATCTCCTGGTCACTGACGTCACTTTAAGTCCAACAATGATCAACAACGCTGTCACGATCCCAGCCCTGCCCTTTGTTTCGAAAGCACTGGCTGATCGTGAGAATGAGAAAACGTTGAGTTTTATAAATTTTAATTATAAAGTAGACGAACGTAGAATGAAGTATAAAGCAATCTGTGTCCAACGTAAACTGCCCAACATTGATTGATATAAGTTTATTTAACGACGCATCCATTACAACGATGATATGCTTGCTTGATATAAGTTTATTTAACGACATCCATAACAACGATGATATGCGTCAAACAAGTACAAGTATACAAGGTACATATTTACGTTTATGATAAGTGTCTTTTAAGTGTCTCTCTTCTAGTTTTAACGTTTTTTAGGCAATGATATGTAATATATTATAATATTATATAGTAATGTTCACACTAAGTTGTTCATTGTCTATTTACAGCAGTCCTACATCTTCCGACCAGAAACTGCCAGCCACTTGTAGATCGTGTCCAAGCAGCTGGTTTGACTGAGTGCGGTGCTCAGTTCGTATGGCCAGTTTTTCCGTGCGCACATCCGGATGAGTTCGTCCTGGAGGCCCAGCTGGGCCGGGCACTCCAGCAGGAAGTGGCGCACGGTTTCCTGGACGTCACCGCACTCGTCGCAGTTCCCGGTCGGGTGGCGGCCCCACAGCTTCAGCTGTGGGTTTAGTAGACAGTGGCCCAGCCGGAGTCTGGTTATGGTGACTTCCTTTCTCCGGTTGGGATCGTTGTATTGCTTTGCCATCCCGACGTTCGGCTCCAGGGCTCGGTAATGCGAACCAGTGTCGGAGGTGGTCCAGTCCGCTTGCCACCTCCGAAGGAAGTGGTCTTTGTACTTCGCTCGAGCTTCCTGGAGCTCGAGCGTCGTCGGGATGGCGATGACGTCGTTGTTTAGCGCTCGCTTGCAGAGGGTGTCAGCGGTCTCGTTTTCCTCGATGCCGATATGTCCGGGGATCCAGACCAGGGTTGGGGTCGACTGGGTGCGTTGAGCGTAGGCGTCTAGCACGTGAAGCAGTTCCATGAGCTGCTGTGGTCTGGCAGCGGACTGCTGTCGCTCAACGCTCTGGATCGCGACGAGGGAGTCGGAGAAGATGACGAGATGGTGTGCATCTGCGCTGGCGGCCCATTTCACAGCCCTCTTTATGGCCTCCAGTTCAGCTGCCAGGACCGATGAGCCGTCGCAGGCCGGAAGTCGTCCATGTTACCAGACCGCGTTGTATAGCTCCAGCAAGGCTAGCAGACTTGGGTGCGGAAGCTGGGCCAGGATCTCATAGGTGATGGTGTCCTCTCCTGGACTCGTGTCCTTTCTACAGCGCAGGAGGGCGATTCTCAGAGCCTGGATGGTGAAAGGCTCGTTGAAGAGCTGGTCGTCTGCCGGCAGCTGACCCCGTGGAGCTCCTCCAAGTGCTCGTCCTCAAAGGCGGATTTGCGCTCTTGGAACTCCACGGTATGGTTCCTGTTGCTGCTGACATCTGAGAAGCACTTCCCAAGATGAGTCGCTTTCTCCTGGCTTGTTGTGTAGGAGCGTCCGCCCTTCTTCAGAGTTGGTATGGCCGGTCGTGATCTCGCACCGGACATCTTTCTCATCGTTCCCCAGACTTTTCCGAGCTTGGTCTTGTCGCTCAGCGTGGTGCAGTAGTCTTTCTAGAAGGCCTTCTGCGCGTTCTTGATGACTCTCTGGGTGATTCCTTTGATGCGTCGGTATTCTTCAGCATCCGCCGGGTGCCTGGTCTTCTGCATCTTCTTGCGGGTCTCTGTGCGCTCCTCGACGTGGGGTGTGCACTCGTTGGTCCAGTACGGCACACTCTTGACCTTCTCCTTGGGAGTAGTCGATCGTGAAATGTGCCGCGTGGCGATATCCAGCAGCGAGCCGAGGAAGTTGGTGTGGCTCGCTTCGATATCGTCGGTGTTGTGTGCGACGGTGAGTTTTGCCCTGCAGTCGTCTTTGAAAGCCGTCCAGTCAGCCTTTCAGTGAAGCCACCTAGGGATGAAGGCTTTCTCGACAGGGACTGCTTCCTCGATGTTGATGAGGATGGGCGAGTGGTCGCTTCCCATGGAGTCGTCTAGGACCGTCCAAGTGCACTTCCGTGCCAAGGGCGTCGATGCCATAGCAAGGTCGAGGTGGCCGGCAGCTCCGGTGGCGTGGCTGGCGGTGGTCGGGGCGCCGGTGTTGAGGGCGACGTAGGCGTTGGCCTTCATGTCGTCCTCTAGCCGGCGTCCTCGTGCATCGGTGGTTCTGCACCCAAAGAGCGTGCTGTGCGCGTTGAAGTCTCCCAGAATGACTGCTGACCTGTCTTGGAAGAATCGAGAGTAGATGTCTGGCGGCAGAGGGACGATGATATGCGTTCCTCGCTCCTTTATATCCCAAGCGTCTATTGTTTCTCCGTCACGTGAAAATCTCCCCATTATCCGTTATTCGACACCGTTCGACCGTCGCTTCGTCGGCTGACCGGTGACACTCCCCTCGATGAATAGTCGTTACGCCACGCTCCATTGCACTCGTGTCGGTATTCCAGGTCGGTCGTTATTAGTGTCAAAAGGCCGCTGGCCTCCGCCTGACGCCTTCGTGATGCGAAAGCCGGTCGCGAAGGTAAGGCCCGACTATCCGTCCAGAGTTGACTTCCGACTATGACACCAACCCCGTGACAAACGCTGTTCATGCAGAAAAACTATCATTCATTATGTGATACCAAACTCAAGAGATTATCATCCTGTTGTGAAAGCTACTATGATTGGAAGATCCAACTTGAATTCGCTTGTCTTTTGCATAGCAGCAGCATAACAGCTCCGTAATCATGGAAGAATAGTGCAGAGATATAGGCCACCAGATGACCGCTTCGATAGCGCCCCAGACAGCAATACCCGTTGGGCCTGAAGCGGATTACTATGGGAGAATTGTGGCATACTGTGGGGATCGGTGAAGTGTGGTCCTTCCTCTACTTTGCCACAATCTCAGTGACAGTCGCGCAAATCCGTTCCTTGGTATTGTCCCCAGCGGGCCAACACTGCCCCTAGCGAGATGAAGGCCTCACTGTGGCCCTCGTTTGGCGCACACTAATGAACTAAACCGGGGCGCGTTCGTGTCAACCACAGCTCGGGTAGGAGGATTGGACGAGTAATTAGGTGCAGCCGTAGATTCGAACGGGAAGCAAGTGATGGCGGCTGCATGAGGGGGGAGTGAAGGTTGCCCGCAGTGCTGTTTGGCAAGACTTCAAGAATGGAGTCCCAATATATAGGCCAAAGGTTGTTGTTAGACATGCGTTACTACTTGGCGCCAAATGCGTCTATACGATGATTTCGCGCAAGTAGGAAAGTATAGATGTAGGTCCCATATTAATAATACACCAAACATTGATAACATAACATAAAAAAATGAATAATGAGAAATACTAACTCACTCGTGGTCTGTTAGAAAAAAACACAAAAAATCTGACAAAATTATTGACACATGATTTCTCAGTTTTCATATGTGAAAGACATTATTTTATGATGGTGTCATAAATTGGTCATGCGCACGTATTTAAGTTAAAAAATACTTACTTACTTACTTCTTACTTGACGTACGTATTTACGTACTTACTTACTTATCTCTTACTTATTCACTTACTTATTCACTTACTTATTTACTTACTTACGTACTTGCTTACTTATGTACTTACGTACGTAAGTATCTAAGTTACTCACTCACACACTCACTCGCTCATTTACTTACTTACTTCTTACTTGACGCACGTATTTACGTACTTACTTACTTATCTACTTACTTATTCACTGACTTATTTACTTACTTACGTACTTACTTACTTATGTACTTACGTACGTAAGTATGTAAGTTACTCACACACACTCACTCGCTCATTTACTTACTTACTTATTTACTTACTTACTTATTTACTTACTTACTTATTTACTTACTTATTTACTAATTTACTTTCATACGTAGGTAAGTAAGTAAGCAAGCAAGTAAGTAAGTTACTTACGTACTTTCTTATTTACTTACTTACTATTTCGTTACTATACCTAATATGATCAATCTCGTAAGCGTAATGGGCCAATATGTAATCATAATATTACCTGGTAAAAGTAAGTAAGTAGACATTCACTTTATTGAACCGCTTGCAAGCGCACTACGGGGCTATCATACATTTACAATGAAAGATTGTACAATCACAAAATCAATCACAGTAAGTAAATAAAAGCGGACTATTCAGAGCTGTGAGAACGCAATGAGAAAGTACGCAATGGGAATAGTCATTTGTATAGCATTCGGGTATAATAAACCACTTCGGATTAAAGGACTAGCGAACTCTATATGAAGACCCAACCAAGGCTATCCTGAGAATGTCATTCAAAAAGATGATAAGGGTGTCAAACATTTGAGCCACAAATTATTTTTCTATTGACATTCTTCGTTCAATTATTTTTGTTTTTGTGTGAAAAAAGTACTGAACGTTGGCTTGCGATATGTATAAAACACGTTCACGTGCGTACTTACTTACTTCCACTGCAAGAGGTATATATTGGTCCTTGGCTGCCTGCTGGAAGGTAACATTAGATCAGAACCAATGAGTTCGTTGAACGCAGATACTGCGCGCGAAACATCGAAATTTCAATGGCCGTATAATTATTCGTATTCATTTGAACAGCCGTAAGTTTCTTTTTATATCTTATTTATCTCTTATCATCCATGTTTGGCATTCGTCGCAAAACTTTGTTCAGTGAGTTTATTGCAGTGTACTCAGTTTATTGTTTAGCTGTAATAGCGAACAATACATTCATGTAAGGTAAACAATATGGCTGCCCCGAATGCTCCACAACTAGAGCGTTGAAAAATAAAACGCTGCTGTTGAAAACGATAATCCAACCAGTGTGGACGCAGATGCACTCTAGCGAGGCTTACTTCAAGCCTTACTTGAGGCCAGCAATAATACCATTTACTACGAAAATTGCTAACGACTGAACGTCAAGTCTTTAACCAGAATTTTTTTATTGACAACAAAAACAACTTTAAGTAAATGAAGTACCTAGTGCACACCAATACTATATCTCGAGATCATTTGAGAGGAAAACTTGTTCGTCTAGCCTACTTTCCGCTTATCATTAAAATAGCTCGTCACATTTGTGCTTTCGGCCAATTTAAATTTTAAGTTAAGTTTCAGAACTTTGATAAGTGTCTAATTCCTTAATTGCTACGATTGCCTGTGCTTCGCAATATGTTGTGTTTTTATTTCAAGAGGCGAGGACAACTCTGGTTGCAGCAGAAGAGATGGATAGATGAATGTTCGCCGTTATCAGAAATGGTGCGTATTTTAGCTTTTATATCCCTGCCAGGGTACCTTTTATTCGCCATTAACGCGGAAATTTGGTTCAATAACCGGCTGCTGAGCATAGTTGGGATGATTAAATATTTTTTGGCTCCAATGTATTGTAATAAAATGTAATGTAACATTTTATTGCCCTTCAGGATGTGCTGGGAATGTCCTCCACATTTGCCAAGTGCTGTTATTGGTTGTCAGAAGAATGCTCTGTGCAAATCACAGATTTGAGTAAGTCATAAAGTTCATTCACATATAACCTTTGCCGGTTGGCTGAAGCCTTCCCTCAGTTTACTTTTTCACTTACTGTGTGTGACCTTGTTGTGATGATTGATCAAGAGCTCAGTCTTTCGCAGCATGTTAACTCAGTTAGGCAAAGCTGTTATTATCAGCTTCATCAGTTGCATGTTGTTCTGCTTTCCCTCTCCCATGATGCTGCTGTAATCCTTGTTCGTGCCTTTGTCACCAGTTTCAGGGGTGGCAACAAAATTCGTGAGCCCTAGTTCCTCTCAGTAGGCTCTGGGACAGTTTGGACGATAATCTAGAAGAAAGTCTTGTGGACGAAAGGAGGTAGTTGTGATGCATAGCGAGCAGGAATCAATTCACTGCAAAGTGTCACAGATGTGAATGATGGGGAGAGAGGTCTTTTGTAGTGACTTTCATCAGTCAGATGTCTTATTCTGATCTGCCATGAGATGTTTAGACTCTGTTGCAGTCACCCTGCACTTATCTGGTTAAAACTATCGGTTCTGGTGAATGGTTTCATGTTGGTGTTGCACGTGACCTGGAATTGGTGCTTACCAATATGGACTTGAGTTTAATCCATGTGGTCTATTTACAGATTGACATTGATGGTTTGCCGTTATTCAGATTCTCAAATTGTTAGTTTGGTCAATTTTATGTGTAAAGCAATCACCATTGAAAACCCATTTGTTGTTGTCTTATTTTTTTAGCAATTCTAAATCCAATGTATGTTTCTTGATTGACTCTGTGATGAGGTCAGAGGCTTAGCGGGCAATATTGTTGATGTATGTGCATTGTGCGGGACAAAGATGAATGTTTTTCATGCTTAATTTCTTTTGGATATAAGTATGAACTTATCGTGGACAGAATTTGCCTGGTGATCAGACCCGTCGAGAGCAAAGTGGGGGCCCGGTACAACTTATAGTTTTAAGTATCAATGAAAGTCTAATTGACAGTATACTGCAATACACAGTACTAGAAAATGTTGTAATATTCCAAGCACTAAACTTACATCAAACATGATACATCACTCACTTTTCAAAGTTTCATTGATTCATCACTATCAGTCAGCCTGCCTTGGCTGAATAATAATGAAAATAATTATTTTTCTAATTTTTGTAATTCCTTATTTTAAAGAAAAAGCTAACTGAAAAAATGAAAGCCTACAAACATCCAAGAACTGCGGTTGCTGAGACAGTTTTACTTGTGAAGTCTGCAAGGGATGAGTTCAGAGATGGGATATTTTATCCGATTATTGATTCTGTAGTAACTGGACTTAAAAAACATTTTGTTCCAGTGTCAAATCTTTGCAACAAATTTGAATTTTTGTGGAAGTTACTCCAAGAGGATTATGACTAAAGGGTAATTTGTGAAAACTGTTATGAAAGTTACTCTGCCGACACCTGCAAAGATTTAATAGACGAGGTTGACTCATTAAAACGACTTTATCAAGTAAATATTGGCTCAAAAATTATTCAACCTTTTCAGTTCTTGAATAAACTGCATGAAATTTTTGCTGCAGAATCTCTTCCCCAATTTAATTGTTGCCATGAGGATTTTTTTTCTTCCAGCTTCCGGTGCAAGTGCAGAAAGAACATTCAGTGTATTAAAACTATCAGAGGGCAACAATGTGTCACAACAGAGTCAATGGATTGGCAACATTGGCCATTGAAGCGGAGTTTGCAAAACTATAAATTTTGATTCAGTTATTTATTCTTTTGCAAGCAAAAAGACCAGAAAGGCCCGCTTATGAATTAATTGAGAATATTAAAGTAGCAATCTAGTTAATAAAACAAAATGTGATTTGTTAATAATTACAGAAAAAGTAAATGATGAGCCCTCTTTAGAGTCCTTGGCTACTTTGATTGACCTGAGCAGACATAATGGCTAGTGATGCACAGAGTTTGAATTTCTTGCGGAGTACTGAGTTTTATGAGTCAAATTTTGCCGAGTCCGAGTGTAGAATATTTTTGAAAAGTTCCTTGATTTTTAATTTTGCAGTTTACACGACTTTTATGATTTTTTTAATTTTTATTTGGTTGACACTAGGAAGAATTAACTATTAAGTACTTATATTAACAGATTTTTTTTTTTTAGGGTCGATTTGTCAGTTTGTAAATAGAAATAGACGATCAACCTAACTAAAGACACAAAATAGTTTTTTGTGTCTTTAGTTATGTCGATCGTCATTTTGTAAATTATAAATCAAATTTTTTAAAAACAAAGATTGGAGCGATTAAATCTCAGACCCAATATTTGTCCAAGTTTATGCTGACTGCTCTGAAACTAGAGCAGAGTTCCAAGTAAAGTTTTAGTTCATCCCTGATACGCTCGTAATGGCTTGAGAGATGTCCGTGCTATGGCTGTAACGATCCACAAGAGGATGCCAACAGTTGAGCTTCATTTAGCTGTTGCCTTGCTTTATCTCATTGCACCTGAGCATAGTGTGGTGTTGTGTTGTCTGTCTATCCTGTATGTTACTTGTTGGTTGTAATGAATATACGTGCTAGAGCTCGCCAGTTATCTAAGCATTGCTTATAAAGATGAACTTGCTTAGACTAGTATGCAGAAATGAACTCTTCGGTTTGCATGCGTTAATGCTTTTTAAATCTAGGTACTATCATTCATTCATATTTACATACATATGTACGAGCATGAACTTTTTTCTGTTTTATGCTCTACACAAGCTTTTTGGTGACATCAGACATGCATTTGACCAAGACCACTTCAGGTGTCATGAAAGCGCTGTTAACGAATCGTCTGGCCTTGCAGTTAACCTGGATTGGAAGTCATGACAAGCAGAGTTTCTAGGACTTGAAACTGTTTGCTCTTGTTTGGGGTAAGCATTTTATATGTCAATACGTTTTTAGTCATTTATTAGTACAAAATTGTTGCCTTGGCTTCTTGCTCAACAAAGGAATATGTCTCAATTTGGGGCTCAAGGTGTAGGAAATGTAATTGTAGCCACTCACAGCATTCAAAGTCCGTCCTTTTACCTTGAGCAGTTTTATCACCTTTTAACAAGGGAATCAACTTACCTTTGTCTGTTCATTGCTCTCATTCACCTGTCATTTTGTTATTTTCAAATTGTTTTTCTACCTGAGACTGTCTCTCTCAGTGCCAGTCGCACTGAATATTTACCTGATTGCGGCTTAGTTTTTGTGTACCATCAGTTGTTTCTTGTTGTGGATTTGACACCAGCACTTTACCAGTTAATAATAATAATAATAAATGAGTCACTAAGGCTATGTTCAGGGTGCATGCAGCCGTGTTACTTTTTGCATGTTAATGGTTTGTATGATTTATAAATGGGTTCCAAACGCCTTCATTCCAAAGTTAGCAACTGCACACGCGGTCATATGATAGAACATAGGTGGCACTGTGCAATTGTGAATAAAGAACTTGCTGAAGGTTGTTACATAGTGACTGTGAATCGAGACCGGAATACTCGATGGTTGACATGCTGAACTGTTAACTCTGATGCTGGCTATTTAAATGCTCGCTGAGGTACGCATATATCTGTACCACAAGCACTCTGCAATCTAAGTACAATGACATACCTTGCAATTTAAATTCTGAGCAATGCTGGGAGCAAGATAAGTTGGTGAGGACTGATCATTCACTCTCCTGCACGTTGGGGTTAAAACTCGAATTCCATGACTTCGTTACTGGTTGTCAAAGTCTGATCTTCTATATTCATATTATAATGTTCTATTTTCTGTGCTTTTTGTCGCTTTCAGTATGTTGACAAAATGCACGCGCATATGTTTAATTTCAAGGCGTTAGTGGCCATCTCCTTTGGTGAGAAATTGATTGAGGCATCAAAGGTCCTTTGTGCATGGATGTCATTTTAATGCCTCTGGCTCAACTGGTCTGGGTTGCTAATAATTTTCATCTTCAAAAGATAACCTTGCCATTTCATTTTCCAAATGCCTAGCCTCTTTGGTGCTTGATCTGAGTATTACACACAACCAAGTATTAATCTTCTCTGAGCCAGCGAGGACAGCATGTTGAATCTGCATTTATCATCTGTGCCAAATTCATAATATATGCCAGTTGCTGTCTGCTAAAGCTGCTTCTATGTTAGTGCATGTTTTCATCTAGAATATGGCAGTGCCATTTATGCAGGCTCTCAGGTTAATCAACTTCATTCTTTTTTAAATTAGGTTGATTGATGGGATAATGAAGAACGGTCATGTATCTTAATTCTTGTGGGACTGGCGGCTTTGGTTACCTCTGCAATGATGCATTGAAATACATATATGCAGATATGTAGCTGCCTGGCCAAGCTGTGTTTTTGAGTGCAACCATTACCCGCTCGTGAGTCGTAAATGTCTTTTTTCCTATGGGATGTTAATTGTGCATTTTGTGTGACCAATTTTTAAGTTATGTGCTTTTGTTATTACTGCTGCAGATTCCGTTCTCGCATCAATGAACCAACTGCCTTGGCGAACAACAAGAAGTCAAAGAAAAATTAAAAGCGTGGCTTCTACAGGCAATGACGAGAGAGGTCGTAAGAAAAGTGACATTACAAAATGTCGTCATTACGACGATGCTCAGAAGTTGTTGATTGTTTTCACATGTCCAATCAGCATGGTAATGAATCCAACGAGGAGGAACGAGGCTCTATCGTTGAGCAACAGATCACGGCTCAATGATTCCAATTTGAATGGACTAATGACTCATTCTGGCTACAACTAATCTTCAACTGAACATTGAAAAACTTGCTAACAATATTCAGCAACATAAATCGCATATTAATGATTTTTAAAGTATCAAGTGATTAAGCTTTAAATAAATATTACCAGTGCTTTTTTGTGAAACGTGCCGATACGTTGTTCTGGCACCTTTTTTCAATTACTGATATTAAACTAGTAGTTTTGCAAAAACTTTGTAATTTGAAATGACACTTTACAATTTCAATTTTTCACATTATAAAATTTATTGGTGATTGTGATCATTTTGTCCTATGAAATTAATTTGATTTGGTAGCTAATTTTGATGTCATTTTTTTTCAACATTACAAATGCGTTCCGGCTGCATATCAGCAGATTTTTTCCTCAAAAAGTACTGAAAACACTAATAAAAAAATGGATTTATCCATGTGTCATTTGATTCCATTCTAAAAAAATCTGTAATAATTGAAAATCAGCATTTTTGACCTTGTAGCCAGTCATGTCCTCAACTAAATAACAGCGTCTTTAAGTCGAAAAAGGTTGAGAATCACTGATCTAGACCAATGCATAAGCGTAATTCAAGTGCATGAGCTTGTAATTTATTTGCTGAATGAATTATATCAGGCATGTAGAAATAACATTGAATGTCATTTTGTTACATTTGCAAAGTTGCATGTTAGTTATACGTTTTGACTGTCACAATGAACGATATGATTTGTCGGCCTTTACAACAAATATTTCATCTGTTTTACCCATTTAGTTGTCCTATTCGGAATATCATCACCAACAGGCAGCAACTTGTCACTGAAATCGTGGCGATGCAGTATCAACCAAGTACTGTGGCTTTTGTGTACTTTAGCTCTGTGGCTTGAGACAACTAGCAGCAGATACTGTTTCTGTTCTTCACTTGTAATGGAGCAGCAGTCCTGTAACAATTTTGCAGCTTGAGCTGCTCGGTCATTTGCCTCTGCTTATAGAGAAGGTTGACCTAATTTTTGTGTAGCTGGAAATCTTCAAAGGTCGGCTTTTTGACTGAAGCTTCTTGTGCAAGGGAGTCCACATTCAACCCAAGTGTGAATTAATGAAATACACATGTCTAAGACAAATGCGTGTGCTCTGTATATGTATAAGCTGGTGCATATCAATTCATTTTCTTTTTAGGCATATGTAAATGGTTTGTATTATGACAGGACCACTCTCAAGCCTGGAGAATGGGGGGTAACACGGTCATGACGCAATGGGTCCGCTGGCAACTAACTTATTAGGCAATTTACAGTTATACTTTAGGTTTGTGGCTCAATGGTTCTAGCTGGTGAGATATCGTTGCTGAAAGTATATGACTCAAAACATGGCTATTGCAAAGTTCCTTAAATATTTATGTAGAAAAAGTTATGATTTTTATACCTGGAATACCTTTTTCTGTTTATCAGTCATCTGGACAAAAATCACTGCTTACAACAGGACCACTTGCAATTGTTGGATCTTCTATATGCTAGGGTGTATTTTAATATGTTGCTTGTTCAGATGTGATGTATCATAAATGCCATTTGTATAGAGCTGCTGTTTCTTACTTTTATTGTGACTATAAATGTTGTCATTGTGATTTTTGGATAATGATTTTACTTCATCATCATAATTCATATTTTGTGATCATGATGTTGTAGTCTGTATAGCATTGTATCAAGAAACTTCCGTAGCACTTTGATATGAGCATTTCGTAGCTACTGCTTACCATAGAGCATAGACAATTTTCTTCTTAAGCTGATATTTCTGGATGTTGTAAAATTTAAGGGTAACAGAAGTCTGTAGAAGTGTGTACTAAACCTTGTTAGGAAAAATTGTGCCTGTCTCATAGCCAATAACAGTTTTTAACGATGAGAAAAGAAGGTGTAAAGGGTTATGCAAATAAAGGAAAGGATGTATGCAGCCAGAAAGTAAAGCAAAGGATAGGTAGATGGATACTGCATTCCAATAATTGTACGTGATCTCCTATAGCCTATTATATTGCCTAATTTAGGTTTCATATCATTTTGAAAATTTTGATTGTATATATATATATATATATATATATATATATATATATATATATATACAATCAAAACTTTCATGTTGTGTGTGAAAAGTATTTATGAATATTGACTGTTGTAATTGTTTAGATATTTCAGAAGGTCTAATCTTGACATACTTAACTTTGTATTTTACTGGTATAGTTGAATGTTGCCATTTTTTTCTATTTGTGATACAGGGAATGTTGCGATCTTCACTAAAAATTATTATCAAACAAACCTGCTTAGTTTTTTCTCTTTCATGCATTAGCTATGTTATTCATTCCAATCTCATAAGTGTGCAGTATGGGTGATATTATATACTTTTGAGATCAGAAATGCCAACTATACAGGAATTGACCTGACAATCATGTACAACCAGATTTACAGTTGGTGGTAATTTTCCACTAGTATCAACCCCGACGCTCTTTATTCGTAGAGCCCACAGTGGAATTGTGTGGGCATACTGTAGGCAAAGTGAAGGTTTGATACCGATAGTCCTGCATAGCGCCCACAGCAGACGATGATTTGACACTAGAGCGGCCCCAATTACGCCGACGCTCCTCGCTCGTTGGGCCTATAGGGGAATATTGTAGGCATAGCCGTTGTAAAGACATATGCCTCCATTGCGCCCTCAGCGGACGATGATTTTCACTAGCGGGCCAGCGCTCCACATTCATAGAGCGTACAGTGGCATGTTGGGGCAAACTGTAGTCACAGCAATGGTTAAAGACAGATATACCTTCATCGCGCCTACAGCGGGGAATGAATTCCCCCTAGCGGCCCTATATCATACCGACGCGCTGGTTGCATTGTTCTTGTCTGCGCTGATTCACAAAGGGTCATCCAGTTTGGGCCCCGCTTAGGGCATAATAAGGCGGAGGAAATAATGCCTTCAGACGCCGTCGTTCAGACGCGGGCCCACAACGTCGGCCCTCTACCGCCTAGATGAGCAAATCGATGCAAAAACCGTGTTGACAACCCGAGAAGGGCCGATGTGGGGAATAATAATCGGCAGACACTGGGCCCTGCGAGTCGTGGCTGTCTGGGGCAGGTCGAAAGCAACGCATGAGGCACCAACTTATTCACGAGCGCTACCATTAACTTGAAGCACAATAAGCACAAGTCTGTGTGAAAGAGGCAGACAACGTTTTGAACTCATTGATGCTGTAGGCCCTACGCTATAATAACTTTACTTGTATGTTTGTATCTGACTGTTTGAAACATTTGTAGAAGATTCTGTCCGTGGTATATCTCCGGAATGTGTACGACAATACTCGTTCGCACACGAAGAGATTGCAGAGAACACTGTACAGCATTGACGATATTTAGTCGTCTAAAATCAAAGCAACGATGGTCGCCAATATCTCATCGAAGGATGACTACAGCAGCAACGCTTCGTCCTTGGCTGCCGTGAATCAGACCCAACCAACGACGTCTGTGTTGTCGATGGGTGATTCATGGGCAGTAGTCTGGATGGCTGCAGCTACCTTATTCACGACGGTCGGCAACCTGGTCATCTGCTGGATTATATGTCGAGCACCTCTTCTGCTTAACACACACAACAAGTTCGTTCTGAGTCTTGCCTGGTGCGACCTTCTGATGGGAATTCTCAACGGTCCACTGGCGATCGTTGCAATGGTCTACGACGACTGGGTTCTCGGTGTTGCCATGTGTCAGATAAATGGACTGTTGACAACTCTGTTCGGAGTCGCTTCCGTCATCACTCTGTCTGTCATCTCGCTTAACAGGTAGGCCCCCTACATGCCCCCTCTCGATGCACTACACAACAGGTGTTGCAAAAAGAAGGCTAAAATTTGAAAATATTCAATTAGGCCTAACTGAATATTCGCGATTGTTCGCTGATAGGTGACTATTTTGCGTCATAAGATTGGAATTGTGAATTTTGTGCTATATTGTTTTATTAGAAAATTTGCCAGCAAATCTAAGAGTAGGCCATAGGTTTGCTTTGATTGTCATAATTAAAGGGCCTAACAATGATAGTAAATGAGGTAGGCCTCTTGATGGTCGCCGGTGTTAAAACTGGTTATAAAACTGGTCAATCATCACAATAATAATAATTACACGATAGCTAAGCCTACCCATAACGTAAACTGATCCTGTTTAAGCCCACATCGGCTAAGTGAAAATTGCGAAAATTTGTGAAATATTAGTGTTCAAATAAGTTAGTATCTAGCGCTTTCGATGTAACCCAGTGAGCGTTCAAGTGTAGTCTCGCACTTTCTCATAAAAGTGACGTCAGTTGATGTAAGTGTTCATCCTATGTCATCCAGTTTGTATAGGACTGAAATATCGGTTTTCAGCCAAACGTCTGATTTTGCTTGAAAGTTTTTTAGGTATGTTCTGCAGTGACTGTGAAACTAATATTTTTGCTAGTGATATTTTTTAAATATTATGTATGAATTAGGCCTACGGGCTTTGAGGTCATCTATTGTATTTTACCAGTGTTGGGCACGAGACCAAAACCTCGAGACCAAGACCGAGACCAAGACGTCCAAGACCAAGACCGAGACCGGGTGGTCCGAGACCAAGACCGAGAGTTCGAGACCAAGACCGATATTTTTTTCCATAAACAATTCAATTTATTAAGACGCTAAAACGGAATAACACGCTTAATACATTAATTTTATTGCTGAAAAATACTAATCTTAATAATGGTCCAGAAAACAGTTTTACCGGCCAGTCTGAACTTTTGCGAGTTCAGCTCTGGGCTTTGGCCTGAGAATATCACACTACAAATTACTTACAGTATGCGACATAGGTAAATAGGGGCCTACTTTAAGACATCGAGCAAATACATTAGCGTTCCGTTTGAATGATATATATATATGTATATATATATATATATATATATATATATATATGTGGTTCAATACACCGCAGGAAGACAAGAGAAGTCCGACTTCAGAAGTGTACAGTAATGGACCTAGTACAGAACTCTGGGGTAGCACAAATGGGGCTGGAGCCCATTTGGACCTAGTCGACCCGGATACAACACAATATGAGATATTGGCGGTCACATAGGAAGGAATGGATACAGTCAAGGGGTTTGCTAGCAAGGCAAAAGGATGTAGAAAGGCGGAGTAACAGAATGTCGCGATCGACCTAGTCGAAGGCGGCACTTACATCGAACAGGGCCAAAAGGGTAACCTGTGATTGATCTATGGCACCATAGATTTCAGATAGCAAGCGGATTAGGAGGGTCTCTGTCGAGTGATCCCTGCGGAACCCAGACTGCGAAGCACGGAGTAAACCATTAGAATTAAGGTACTTAATTACTTGACTAGCTACAATTTTTTCAAATATTATTTTTAGAAATGAGTGAAACATTTGAAAAAGGCCGATAGTTAGCCGGATCGGACGAGTCCAGACCGTCTCGCTTGATAGCAGGAAACACCAAGGAGCGCTTATGCGAAGGAGGTAGTACGCCTTCCTGGAGAGAACGGTTGCAGAGGAGAGTTAGAAATGGAAGGAGATCTTCAATGAATTCCTGCACAAGGAAGGTAGGAAGAGTGCCAAATTCGCATGACTTCGGAGCGGATGTAATGATGATTTTTCGAAGCTCAGCTGAAGTGACCTCACTCAGAGAGGTAAGGCTACAATCCATTGGTTGAAACTGAGGCGGAGGAGATCCCAATGTGTCGTCTCTCACGGAGCGAATCTTCGCTCCGTTCCGAGAACTCCTCAGCGGAGAATGTGAGGGGCGCGGAGCGGCTCCCCGATCCGTGACGACCCAGTAAACCATTAATCGTAGACCACAGTCTCTTTGGGTCCTTCGCTGAGCGAGCAATCCTGGTCTCCCAATATTCCCGCTCCCGCCTCGATATCGAGCATGCATCTGCCGGACGAAGTGGATCCAGTTCAGCTGCTCGTTCAGAGACCTAGTGCGCCTGTAGAGTCGCTCAAGCCGGCGGGCATGGCGACGAAGGGTCCTGCACTCGGCATCAAACCATGGTGATAATGTACTGGACCACACCTTGATGAGGCGCAGCGGAATGAAGGAGTCAACCAGTCTGCTCATCGCATCTTCGTAGACGGCGAAGAATTCGGAGCTTGACAGGTGAGCCAAGGACGAAGGATCAGCGATGGAGGGAAGAGAACGCAAAGCCTCTCCGAAGGACGCACAATCCAACTTCTTCCACCCGCGAAAATGTCTGATGATATGGTCCGGCGCTTTTGTAGAGGAATGGGATGGTGGTGATCACGAGGCCGCGATCGGAGAGCGATGGTGGGTGGATAGCCAGGTTGACTAAAGTGGAATCGTCCTTTATCACGATGACGTCAAGTCATCCACTCAGCTCATGGGTGAGCTCAGCCACGTGCTGCTTTAACCCGAATTGCTCGACGATCGAGTTGAATTCAGTAGTTTCCGTAAGTGCAAGTTCCTCAAGATGTAAGTTGAGGTCAAGCTCGATGAAGAACGCCGGCGTCGGTGGCTTAGAACCCGGTCGGTAGATGGCGAGCAGAGTGGTTGGACCGCGAGACGACGTCACAGAGACAGCCATTACTTCAAAAGTGACCGGTTTGTCACTCAAAATTATCCTGCTAGTGAGCAGGCGATCTATGTGATAGATGATGATGACTCCACCTCGACGGTCCGGGTCAGAAGAGTCAGTCCTCGGGCAGTCTAGGAGAGAGTAACCTGGAGGAGCTGATCGTCGAACAGAAACATCCGAAGACGACGAATGCCAGGACTCCGTCACTGCAAGGAGATCAAGACTGTTTTCAGTAATGGCATCCGATACCGGAAGGTACTTAGTCCTTAGGGAACGGATGTTCCATGTTGCGATTCGGAGCCTAATCGAAGGTGAAGGAGAAGTGGTAGAAGCGGACGAAGGAGACGATGAGGCCGGTCACTTCGAAGCGCTTCGACGGCCTATCAAAGGGCAGATCCCGTAGCGAAACAATATTTGCGAACAGCGCGTAGAGGAGGATGGACACCCGTGTTTAGAGAACGAAGTGGGTCACGAAACCTTCGAAGCGAGCGTATCTATCACGAATGTAAGGTCGAAATCTCGCCAAATCAAACGAAAATGTTAGTCCATATACGGACGAACAACAGGACGATATAAGGCGAAATGCAGAAATCAATAGTAAATCCAGTAAGGCGATCACGAAACCAGTAAAAATCCATCCAAAACAGCCGAGTCAAAAACGGTGTCTACACGCCGAAGCGCCACCAACAGTGTCTATACGTGGCCGACCACATAATTATTAGATTGTTCCAAAACCTTGAAATTTGTGAATGCAAATTTTGAAATGGCTAGTTCCATTTCAAATGCATTTTTTTGCCCATAGTCACATGTATATATATAGATGGTCAGCACTCCATAAATCAATAACAGTCGCGTAGGGCCTAAACATCCGGTGTCTCTAATAATCGAAAATAACCGAAACAATGTCCAAAAAATTGCTCTGATATGACAAACGACCAAGAAGGCTAATATAAGACGGAGACCAATCCCAAGACCGTTCCTTTAAGACCAAGACCGACGCATTCGAGACCGAGACCGATGGTCCGAGACTAAGACCAAAACCGATGTACTCAAGACCAAGACCGCAGTTTTCCGGTCTCGAGATCGTCTGGAGACCATGATCGCGGTCTCGAGACTCGAGACCACATCCCTGTATTTTGCTTAGCGTTAATGTTGAGAACTTGACATGTGCAATTCTAAGGCACAGCAGTGACTTTGCATGGCATGGACTTTAAGAATTAGCCTTTTATTAGAGGTCACAGTTGAAGTAGGCCTACGTTAGAAGCAGATTGAGTTGTGACGTGCCTGTACATTAAGAGAAGTCAATTTGAGAACGCTGTGTTCGTTTCTACACATAGCCTGATGAGATTTCGAAACACTTTGCTTACCACTAGTGTTGTTTTAATAATGGTTTACTTTTAGTTTTGATTGTTAGTCTTCATTTTTAGATTTAGTTTTAGTTACGATTGTTCCTCATTTATAGTTTTAGTTTTAGTTTGTGTCTCAAATATAGTTTTAGTTTTGTCAATTATAGTTTTAGTTAGTTTTAGTTTTGTCAAATAAAGTTTTAGTCTTAGGTCGCTGATATTAGTTCAAGTAAGCTATTTATAATTTAGCTCAAGTATGCTAGTTACAGCTTTAGTAATTTAATATAAATTTAAGCTATAGCAATAATTCGTTAAATCTAATTTAATTCTAATCGAACTCAATGGTAGACCATAATCCGTCACACGTGAGACCAAAGACGAGAAAATTCAAAATTTCAACATTTCTGAATTAATTAAGTGAACTTTTCGCAGTAAGTTCCATACATTTTGGCTAAATAAAAAATATAGGATTCGAATTCGTGGTAAACGGTAACCGGAAGTAGACACATCTCATTCTCCTCGAGTGTCTTAGAAGAGGAACTGTAAGGTACGTCACTCATATCATTTGCAGAATTATATACAAATCACGCAAACAACGAATATGCGCCTAAGTTAGGAACATTTTCAAGCAGAAATATTTGTTTTATTCCGGCTAAAGATCGTTTTTAGTTTTCGTTGCATCTATTTTCGTTTCGTTTTAGTTGCCACAATTTTCGTTTTAGTTTTAGTTTTCGTTGACTCTCTGATTCAGTTTCAGTTAACGAACACATTTAAATTTCGTTAATTGCCATTTTCGTTTTCGTTAACGAAAACAACACTACTTACCACCCGCCAGTTCAATAACCTGGGGTCACTGTGGGGTGCTAGTTCACGGCCCCAGTAAGCGAGTTCGTTACGCCACAAATTAGTACCAGAAGCGGGGTACCTAAAGCGTAAGCAGCAGTATACAAACGATCTACAGAGACGTCGCTGTGACGGATGCTGAGTACACTAGTGTTTGCGTTCTGTTGCATGTGATGCAACATCGTGTTTCAAACTGTTTCATTGTTTGTTGATAAAGGTGTTATATGATTGCATACGCGACCAAAGGCAGTCAGATCTTTACACAGAGGCGAACCAACGGCATCATACTTGGTAGGTCCTACGCCTAATCATTACATACTCATCTTCTTTAGTGTATGCTAGTGCATAGGGAATATAGCAGCTTTTTCATGGTTTGAGTTGTCTCAGATTAAGCACGCATAGCCCGTAATGCTTAGTCGTGAGCGCGTAGGTTTATAATAATTTTTTCGCTTCATACCAACCCTGCAGTTGACATTTCAATGTGCATTAGGTTGGTCTCTTATTGACGCTATAATATGTATCTCATATAATTTATGAATTTGAACTTTTGCACGAAATTGCACCATTCGCAGGTGTCTGGCTGTTCTCGATGCTGTGCGCCTTCCCTCCGATTGTCGGGTGGTCTCGTTATACGTTCATCCGTAACAAAGCCATCTGTACGATACAATGGTCGACGTCCGTCTCCTACACAGTCGTCGTCATCGTATTCGGAGTTTGCCTTCCTTTCGTCATCGTCGTCTCTTCCTACTTCTGCATATTTCGAAAAGTTCGTCAGAGCAACCGGAAGATTGGTCTCAACCTGTCTAGAACGGACCCAGCAACGATTGGCTTCACTCGACCAGGCACAAGGACTTCATCTGGTTTCGACGAAATGAGGTTTCATCAGTCTACGTCATCGACCGCTGCTCCTGCCACTGGTGCCAAGATTTCGATGACAGACAATAGCAGCTTCGCTTACTACTACGCCAACGCAAAACAATGCGAGCGAAAGACAACAGAGCCAGGGTCACCTGTTGACAGTCTACACAATATGTCTTTGGTTGCGGGAACGGTTTGTATAATATCAGCCACAGATTTAATTAGTTGCAAATGTAAAATTTCTTTTGATTGTCAATATGTTTGACTTATTGATGTAAACAGGATAGTTCAGAGATATTATAAGCAGAATGAACAACAGGGCCTAGGACAGAACCTTGTGAGACACAAATGCCTTGGTGGATGATATGTGAGGACGTTGGTGCGAACATACTGGGTGCCACTAGCTAGATGGAAGACAGATCGATCAAGAATTGTACCAGCGATGTTGAAGAACTGTTGCACCATTTTAAGATGAGAAGTGACATGGTGCTTTGCATCTCCAGTGACAATCAGACCCAAGCGAAAAAATCCAGATTATTTGATTCCCTATTTTGATTGATGTTTCAGAGGAGGAGTCGGAATTTCCGAAGTAGCGACCCATTCAGTCGGACAACAACAACTTCCGGTCCAACTCATCAGCTGCTATCGAGATCAAAGGACGCCGCCGACTGCAGTCCATCGGACACTGGAATTGCTTCAGACAAAATCCGAAGTTCTTTTGGTCAGACTCGGCGCCGGATTTCGCGAAGACTTTCCCTCAACATATCGCTTCAGACGAATCCGGAAGAGATTCAGAGTTTCAAAGATACGAAGTCTCTTTGTGGCTTGAAAGAGAACTTCCAGCTGGAGACTTCCGATATCCGAAGCATGTCTCTTGATTCATCCGTGGTGCGTGCATTGGCTCAGGCGCCAGTTACCGGAGCAATGGAAACTGGCGTTCAGTATCTCTCTGTCGCCTCACTTCTGCACAGACCTCCAGCGACCGAATACGAACAGCGTCTGGTCAGTGGTCCATCAACATTGCTCCGAATGGCTCGAATGAAGAAACGCACGTCGGCCCTCAATGCCGCCATCAAGACTACTGCTTGTCCAGGAGGCTGCACGGGCACCCAGAGACACACCAGCACAACCGCCAAGACCGCTCACAATCAGTCAGGTGACGTCCGAATGAACTTAGAGAGGTCGCGAAAGATGCGTATCGCTGAAGAGGTGAAGGTCTCCCTGACTCTGTTGATCGTTATCGTTATCTTCGCCATCTCCTGGGCTCCCATCAGCCTCGTCAACTGCCTCGAAACATTCCAGTTGGTTCGCGTTCCTCGATCCATTGACCGTCTCGCGGTCTGTATGATGTTCCTACAATCGGCCATCAATCCCATTCTATACGGAGTCATGAATAAGAACTTCCGCAGTCGATTCGACAGCATTCTAAAATGCTGCATCTGCACTAAAAGCAGCTGATGCTTAGCTTAATTAATTATAAATTGTGCTACTATGATCAGAGGCTAATTTGTCTACCATAGACAACTTGCATGTGGCGTCATTTCGATCAAAACTGTCCATGTCTTCGACACAACTGATGTGATGCAAAAACAACACATACGATACGGATTGTACTTAATTGGATTGGACTGCCAATCGCGTATAGTTGTGGTCTACTTGTCATCTCTAGACAACCCTTCTGACATGACGCAGCACTCAGGGCACAACCACTCGCAGGCCTATTTAGGTCCCTTAGAGGCTTAAACTGCCAATTCAAACACTCTTGTATAAAATAGGACCTCGGATATCCAGGCACTACATGAAAACTATCAGGGTCTTGTTCCAGTTCAGTCCTCAATAAAGCAGAAAATCTTAGATGTAGAGAATTCGGTTGAGACACAAACAGAAAACATCTCAGAGTTTTTGAAACAGCAATTTTTCAAAGTAAGCAAATCTAAACAGATTAATAATATAATGAAACAGCAAAATAATCACAGTTCAATTTTTGTTTAATTCACGAAAAAAACATTGTAATAAAAACAAAATGTACTCTAACAAATTTTATTCCAAGTTTCCCTTATTTTGCCGACAAGAACATATCCCAAAACATTATTATTATGTCACTATTTGTTCATTATAAATACTACTACTAATGCTGCTGCCTACTACCACTTGCACTCCTACTCTCACCATTCAAATTCCCAGTAGATGTACTACCACTTGAACTCCTACTCTCACTATTCCAATTCCCAGTAAATGTACTACCAATTCCACTCCTACTCTCACTATTCCAATTCCCAGTAAATGTACTACCAATTCCACTCCTACTCTCACTATTCCAAATCCTAGTAGATGTGCTACTAATTCCACTCCTACCATCACTATTCCAATTCCCAGTAAATGTACTACCAATTCCACTCCTACTCTCACTATTCCAATTCCCAGTAGATGTACTACCACTTGAACTCCTACTCTCACCATTCAAATTCCCAGTAGATGTACTACCACTTGAACTCCTACTCTCACTATTCCAATTCCTGGTAGATGTACTACCACTTGAACTCCTACTCTCACCATTCCAATTCCCAGTAGATGTACTACCACTTGAACTCCTACTCTCACCATTCCAATTCCCAGTAGATGTACTACCACTTGAACTCCTACTCTCACCATTCCAATTCCCAGTAGATGTACTACCACTTGAACTCCTACTCTCACCATTCCAATTCCCAGTAGATGTACTACCACTTGAACTCCTACTCTCACCATTCCAATTCCCAGTAGATGTACTACCACTTGAACTCCTACTCTCACCATTCCAATTCCCAGTAGATGTACTACCACTTGAGCTCCTACTCTCGCTATTCCAATTCCCAGTAGATGTACTACCAATTCCACTTCTACTCTCAGTCTTTCCCACTAGATCAACAACATATTATTATCGAAATAAAATGCTTTTTCACATTATGATAGTTCTAAACCTGATTTCATGCAATACGTACACCATCAAGAAGCAATGTCAAGATAAAATGTTCAAAATACAATCTGATTCAATTGTCATGTAAACAATTAACTTATTAAATATCAAAATACACTATAAAAACAAGTTAGCATTGCAAACATTGTAACAAAGAACCACAGCAAGAGACCTTTCATCGGAATGTTTTAATATGTAGACTTCTAAGCCAAACCTTTAAGTAGCATTTCAACAGACCATTAAAGCAGATTATTTTTTACAAAACCAAAATATTCGAGAAAATCAACACGACAAAATCAAGCATTACTCATTATATGAAGGCACTTTCCAATATAAGCGATCAAAAGCTTCACTGAGCACCTTTGGCAACTAGTGTAATTCTACATCATCCTCTGTCCATTGCACTTTCTACTCTTTTACAGCAAATAAACTCATGTCTGATCACAGCCTGTCACGTATGCATTTTACATGTCATTAACAACCTTGGCAAATTATCCCTATAATTATACCCATGGTTATATTTGGCAGGATCTGCGATCCTGAATATAGCTGTACCGATACATCGGCAGCACTCATAATTGGCGCCAATTATAAAGATATCGGTGGTATCGGATATCGATAAGATAATTTGTGCCGACATTAAACATTTTTTATTTCATTTTATAATATTATTTTCAGTATCTAAGAGCAAAATTACGAAAGCAACGTCATTGGATCTGTGAAAGACAGCATTCCATTCCGTTCCCATAGCGTGTGGAACTCTGGCTTCGTCGAGCATGGCTAATTCAGACCACCCAGTAGGTATTGTGCCTAGTACTGTGGGAAAGTGTCAACATAGCTGTTCTGCAGTGAGTTGTAATTGCCTGCTTAATTAGCCTGGGCACAGTTGTCATCTCTGCTAGCCGATATTTTACGCCAAAGTGCAGGTTGTAAAAGTGGCTTTGCCGTCCAGTTACATAGATAGACCTAAGATTTGCCACTTAGCCTGACTTAGGCTCAAGTTTCAGATTAATAAATATTTGGAGATCTGGCACCCATGGACAAGAAATTTAACCACTGATTATACTTCTGTGAAATAAACAACAGTCTATTGAAGCATAAGTTTGGAAGTAATGAGCAAGCCCTGTAGGACTTCTAAATTTGTCTATTAGCCACAACTCCTTCTGGTGTGGTTCTAGTGAACCACTTGCATCTTAAAAATATCACAAATCACAGGCCTTACGATTAACAACCAATAACATGTCACGTAAACTTGTGTCAACCAATGCATAAACTTGCAGCAAACTAACAAATAGCGCATTACCATACTTCATATCAGTATTTTACTTATAAGACAGTATTAAAATTAAACACCTTATTTGTATTAGTAACATTTCATAAATCATTGGTTGAAATGTGTTGGCTAAATAAGACGTATAAGGTGATGGGCGCTTTGTATAGCTGAAGCACAATTAAATTTAACTCCTACAATAACTTTTGATTATCTATGAATTGTAATCACACATTGGCTGTGTTCATTTGACTGTAATTAAACAAAGACGAGTACAATCATCATTCGGTGCATTTACTTCAGTAGGACTGATGATCAAATATTTTCTATTATTTAATTAATTTCATGAGGTTGTAGAAAATGAGTACCAGTGTGTATGCTGCTGTAAGACGAAAACAATGATTGGCAACCATTACATGAGAAGACATTGAAGAGGAGGAGGAGAGGGACATTCAACCGAGAAACAACCATTCCTTTAGGAGGGGAAGAAACCATTCCTTTAGGAGGGGAAGAAATCATTCCTTTAGGAGGGGAAGAAACCATTCCTTTAGGAGGGGAAGAAATCATTCCTTTAGGAGGGGAAGAAATCATTCCTTTAGGAGGGGAAGAAACCATTCCTTTAGGAGGGGAAGAAACCATTCCTTTAGGAGGGGAAGAAACCATTCCTTTAGGAGGGGAAGAAACCATTCCTTTAGGAGATGAAGAAACCATTCCTTTAGGAGGGGAAGAAATCATTCCTTCAGGAGGGGAAGAAACCATTCCTTTAGGAGGGGAAGAAACCATTCCTTTAGGAGGGGAAGAAATCATTCCTTTAGGAGGGGAAGAAACCATTCCTTTAGGAGGGGAAGAAACCATTCCTTTAGGAGGGGAAGAAACCATTCCTTTAGGAGATGAAGAAACCATTCCTTTAGGAGGGGAAGAAATCATTCCTTCAGGAGGGGAAGAAACCATTCCTTTAGGAGGGGAAGAAACCATTACTTCAGGAGGGGAAGAAACCATTCCTTTAGGAGATGAAGAAACCAATCCTTTAGGAGGGGAAGAAATCATTCCTTTAGGAGAGGAAGAAATCATTCCTTTAGGAGGGGAAGAAACCATTCTTTTAGGAGGGGAAGAAACCATTCTTTTAGGAGGGGAAGAAACCATTCTTTTAGGAGATGAAGAAACCATTCCTTTAGGAGGGGAAGAAACCATTCCTTTAGGAGGGGGAAGAAATCATTCCTTTAGGAGAGGAAGAAATCATTCCTTTAGGAGGGGAAGAAACCATTCCTTTAGGAGGGGAAGAAACCATTCCTTTAGGAGGGGAAGAAACCATTCCTTTAGGAGGGGGAAGAAATCATTCCTTTAGGAGGGTAAGAAATCATTCCTTTAGGAGGGGAAGAAATCATTCCTTTAGGAGAGGAAGAAATCATTCCTTTAGGAGGGGAAGAAACCATTCTTTTAGGAGGGGAAGAAACCATTCTTTTAGGAGGGGAAGAAACCATTCTTTTAGGAGATGAAGAAACCATTCCTTTAGGAGGGGAAGAAACCATTCCTTTAGGAGGGGGAAGAAATCATTCCTTTAGGAGAGGAAGAAATCATTCCTTTAGGAGGGGAAGAAACCATTCCTTTAGGAGGGGAAGAAACCATTCCTTTAGGAGATGAAGAAACCATTCCTTTAGGAGGGGAAGAAACCATTCCTTTAGGAGGGGGAAGAAATCATTCCTTTAGGAGAGGAAGAAACCATTCCTTTAGGAGGGGAAGAAATCATTCCTTTAGGAGAGGAAGAAACCATTCCTTTAGGAGGGGAAGAAATCATTCCTTTAGGAGGGGAAGAAACCATTCCTTTAGGAGATGAAGAAACCATTCCTTTAGGAGGGGAAGAAACCATACCTTTAGGAGGGAAAGAAATCATTCCTTTAGGAGGGGAAGAAATCATTCCTTTAGGAGGGGAAGAAATCATTCCTTTAGGGGAGGAAGAAACTATTCCTTAAGGAAAGGCAGATACGATTCCTTCAGGAGAGGTGGATACTATTCATTTGTCAAATAAAGCAATTAATTATGTGATCTATGACTCAATTTTTCTTTAACATTGACCCTCATGAAAATCTATTCTCTGACTCAAACACAATTTATCAGCTGGATAGCAAACTTGAAACCAGATATTTCTGTAAAACATACGACTGCTTAAAATTAAACTAATAGATTAAATAAAAGAAAATTAAACTATCATTGATCAGTCACTTGCATCTTCCTCTTTTTCCTGTTTCATGCCTCTTTCGTCTATGAGATCCGCTCCTGTCGTCTCATCCATAGACTTAAGGTCGTTCGGATTGTATGCACCGAGTCCTAAATGCTGTTCTGAAGAATACCATGGCTTCCAATCAGGATTATTCACGCTTTTCCACGACAGATAGCCACAGCATGCCTTGTGTAAATTCTTCATGACCTGAAAAATATCAGCAGTTAAAAAAAAAAGGTTAAGCCAAAGCATCTGTTTCATGCCACTAAATAATGACAAGACATCAATGATGGCACCACGAATGCGAATGAATTTAACTGCACAATGATCATCTGAGAGCAGGAGGCTTCACAATGTTCATTTGCCTCTAACATTCAGTTTCAGTTTCTTAATTCTATTTGTAATATGTCATAATTACATGAATGAATTTTTGCATTAGAAGTCGTGTTTGAGTGTTTCTTTGTTAATATCACTCTGATATATGCACACATACTCACATATTCTTTATTAATATTAACTGCAGAGCACGCAGTTAAGATTATATGACATGGTAGTAATAGACGATAACAAAGTTCAACAGGAGTCAAATATAACTGTATAGCAACCAAGCATAGAACCCATCTGTCCTACTTCTCATTTACCATTGCCACCTAGCGAATGTAAGGCTGAGTCAACCTTTACGAGGTAGCGGCATTCGAAGGTAGCCATAAACACTTAAAAATTCAGCCTCATAGGATGAGACGAGCGCTGAACAAGACCTCAAGAATACTAAACACCATTGGAACAGATCATAAGAGACAGCAAAATGTGAAAATATATAAAAGCAAGAATGGCAAGCAGCTCATATGTACCTTTGGAGCAAAAAAGGTAGTTGCCAGATTAACGGACCAGGCAGGAAGCTTACCTGGAAACAATAATACGAACATCTTAAAAATATGCACAGACACAAATGCAATCTGTGGCTGATCATGAGAACATTCATCAGAAGATCCTTATTTGTTAGCTGAACAAAATATGTTTTACAAGGCACAATATCTTAAGTACAATCACACTTCCATCTAATGCACATGAATGCTGTAATTCCATCTTTGTAGAACTGCCAATGCCTTGGTAACATTTTTCATTTCCAGCATCTGGGCTGCAATCTGCTGCTTCTGTAGACAATCCATCTCCATGCAATGACTCAAGTCCATCATGTCCAACACTCCCCTTGGAACAGTTCTCCATTGCCCAGCATACTTCCATCTGCTTTTTCAGTGGATCATTCAATTTTTCTTCATCAACTCCTTAACTCGCTTCGGATCTCTGGCCCTGCAATAAATTGGTTTAGCAGGCTAACTCATCTCAGTCCTAACACTAAATCAGCATATTTAAATGGTAATTATTTAACTAGGACGGGGTGTCAAAGAGCCGGCTCCCTGTGTCTGTGCACTCTGCTCAGTCACTTGTGCCATATTGTTTTCAACTGAAAACTTACCTCTTTCAAATTGCTTATTCATCATATGTCTTATGGACTGATCTTGTGACCATTCACCTGATTATGGCTTGGTTTTAAGTACCATCAGTCAATGTCTTGTACATCAGACACCATCCCAATAGAAGTTACTAATTACAACCACATGCACATAAAATACACACCTACTGGCAAAAGTATCACAACTTGGAAGATACAATGCAAAACCTTGCCCACAGAGCAATAAGCTGAGATTTCTAAATCCATTTTCAGATACCAAAAATCCAAAATCCTAAACAGAACCCTCACCCTGTGGGTTGCTGTGGGTCACATAAGTAAGCTGACACCCAGGCACATCAGGCGAATCTGTTGTGGAAACTATGTAGTAACCAGTGAGGTAACTGATGGCACGCACGAAGTTCTTCTTCACTGGCGCAGACTGTGCATAGGAAAAAAATCGTCCAACAGTTAAGAAATGTTCACAGTCAAAAATTCATGGCACAAACTCTAACCTGTAAACCCAAGAACAAAATTTCTTAAACTCAAGACTCAAGAACAAAGTTTAACAAAGATAAAAGACAGGGAGTGCCAGTTCATAAGTACAATCAGATGCTGTGATTTGCTTTCATTTGCTTTCACTGTTCATCATTTTCAATGCAACCAGAGGCAGGGACTCAGAACATGGCTTCTCCCGTCAACTGCGACACCACTGCCTGGATTCTATGATTCTACAAAAGTCTTCAAGTGGTAACTCTTCTGGTTCTATGATGACCTTTAACATCATTTAGCCTGGTGAAATGTGCTTTGAATCTGTGCTAACACACACTCTTCTTGCATAGCTGTCTGTGGATGGAACTACCCCAGATAGAGCCACATTTGACACTTTGTTGTGCCACATCATGCTTATCAGTGTTACCAGTGGCACATAGCAGGCACGCTCTCAACATGGCAATCTGGACAATGTGCTCATGGCTTTAAACGTGTGCTATGTCGCCAAGGTCGATAAAACTAGAGACAGAGCTGCTTGGAGACATCTTGCTGAGAGCTCATCATCGGCCAGTATGGTTACCTTGTTCATCACTGTGATAAATAATTTCTTAGATAATAAGTCTGTCACAGCTCATGATCTGATGAATGAAATATGTCAGCATTGACCCTGGTCTATCATGTCTAGGAAGTTTCTAGCATCACCTTTCTTGAGGTTTGGTATCCAAGGCCAAGGTCTTGGACACATGGATGAAGCGTCTTATTAGTATCCCTAGAAGTAAAATGGCATTATACTTATGTCATTATCCCAGTGCCTAGGCATATCAACTAACACTAGACACCAAGTTTCTACAGCATGTCTGAGAGCAGGGCTTGTGGGAATTTCATAAAACTTGCTACATAAAATGAATTATTCCAAGAATAAAGTCCTTCCACAACAGTGAAGAGTCTCTATAACCCTTTAACGTCAACGACCAGCACGTAGTAACATGTAAGGCGCAATCAATAATAGGTTTTAAACATGTGGCAGTGAATTGTTACAGATTCATACTCTTGAATGAATACAATCTAACTGTGCTCAATAGTTAATACATTGATACATGGAAAACAGACGGTGAATGACACATTCAGGAGTAAACAGTTAAACTCCTGGGGATAATTTATGGACAAAAGAAATCCTAAAATAATAAATGTAGATATAAATTCAATCTGAAGAACTGTAACAGCCAAAACAAATCACCCCAGAAATTACCGAGTTCTTTGTAAAAAGTCATGCATAAACAGAAATGCTAAGCTTGACATAAACTAGTATGATCATGCAATTAATAGAAGAAACCAAAAACAAACAAACCGCGTGATTAACAGAATGATTAAAAATAATCTTTTCTTTTCCCTTGTCCACCCAACATCGCTGAGTAACAAAATCTCGGTTCATCAACGGTGGCACAAGCCTCACTAAAGTTGGTAACAGAAGAAATCATAACCAACCAGTGTTGAAAAGTTAAAGAAATCACACAACTTACTACTTCAACTAACTTACCATGTATAATTAGTAAGCAAGAATTAAATTAAATAAACATATAATCAGTTTCTATAAAAGTAAACCATACTGATGCAAAAATGCTAGAGAAATTCTGTTTTCAATGAAAAGACAAAAGTTACTAAACTTGAGAAAGTATGTATGTTGCTTGTGGCCATTGTAAAATCCCTCTTTAAACGAACTTAAAGCTAAAAAATCTTAACATGAACCATACTTAGAACACGATTTCACTTGTCAGTCACCTTGTCCATGCCAGGAGCAGAATCAACAGTCATTTAATTAAGTCTGTCATTTAAAAATGTAGCTCCAAACTATATATGATTCCTTCTAACTTTTTTGAGATGGTGTGCACTTGAAATTTTGTGTGTACAACATTTATTAACAGTTCACACTTTTGCGCTGTATGTGTGCCCTGTACAGGTCTGAGCTGAATGTGATGATAGTCAAATAAAGGTCACATCTAAAAGTCTATAGTGATAAGTTCTGATAATCTAAGAAAAGTTCCTTGTCTAAAGACAAATAAGGGGACATATCACGCAAAGAACCAAAGTTTCTGGAACAAGGTCACTTAATGTAGGCCTACATAGCTTCCTGGAAAAAAGTTGTCTAGGTATGCTAAATTCTTGTGTACACTGGCTCCACGGCCTGTGTACGAGTGCGCTCACATGCGCACAGCTTAGAGGGAACATCGTCCAAAACCCATTTTTATAACAATGTCCCAGATTCCAAATCAAAGTGTATGGTCTAATTCTCCAATTCCTGATGATTAGCGATTAGCGATTAGCGATGTACACAAACATATTCTTACTGGAATAGTACCCTATGTCACTGTTGCAAGCAACTCGACATATTTCAAAACAGTCGATGACATTTGGATCCCAGACTTTGCGATACTTAGCATCATGCATCACATCGTACAACACGTTCGCTGACACATCAGAAAAGCTGACAATTATCTGAAATTTGAAAAAAGTCTTCATCAAAAGTCACAAATGAACACAAATAAATTTTAAATGTTTGAACAACCTAATATAAATGACTATTGATGACACATTACTTGAACACAACAAAGAAAACACTCCATAACAACCGATAAGTATTTGGGATATTGAGGTCGTCCTTGACGTGAAATGACCACGGCTGAGTGTATATACACCTTGGCTTCTTCACTGCCTTACATGTATGTAGCTATGGGTCATTTCCCACAGCCTACTTTACAGTCAATGCTGCTGTACACTCAGTCATCTTGTCCATGCCTTTGTTAACAGCAGAATCAATTTCTAGTATACCATCACCAACGCAGGCCTTCACTAGGCGCTGATTAGACAATTAGACCATGCTGCAACATATGACACTGGTATTTCTAACTAAGTTTCTGATAACCAGTGATTTAGCTCAATGCCCAAATTTAGATTTAAGATTTCAGTGGGTTTCATGATGGCTAATTCAGTTGCTTCTTATCTCAAGATAAGATTACTTGTGAATTTTGACCGGAGAGCAAAGATGGTTAGACAATTACTCATTCTTGAAACCGGACTCTGATCTCCCACAGTAGGGTGGCCCGAAAAACTTTTTCCCCCATTTTTCATCGCACGACCTCCAGTTTTATGTGAGCTGGTGTAAGAAGTGCCAAGTTAAATTTTTATGTCAATCTGATATCAGGAAGTGGTCCCCACAGCCCCTTAACAAATGCATGGGAAAATGCATAGGAAGATATTCGGCAACATTTCTCCTATCTTTTACGGCTCATAAATTTTTCCTATCAAACAGTTTGTCTTGAAATTTGTACCAAACATTATGTTAAAAACAGCTTGCTGTAGAATAAGCCTGTATGCTTAAGCTGGTAGTCTTTCCAGTTTTTCATATTCAACAGAAATCTGAAAAATTTGGAAAATCATATTTCTGACTAATAAATTTACCACCCATTAACAAAACTGAAACTGAACTGATATGAACAATTGAACAAAAAAAATGGGTTTTAAATACCTTAAATCAATATTTACCTTACTGAATAAGTATCAAAACTCTAAAAACAATGCAATGGAGTCAGGCCCTATGATCCAGTGCCCATGACTAAAAGGCTCAAGCTAATTGTCAAGCAGGGTGACAGAATGAAATGGTTTTGGACAAAAAACTGGCAGTTATAATTGTATTATGCTTAAAGGGAAAGCTGGATCGATGTCAATGTTGAATTTATCTTATACATATAATTATAAATTATACTTCTTTTGAGGTCCATCTATTGTCAAGATAAGCTGAATTTCTTTTAGATATAATTATACTTTTCAGGTTTATCTGTCATGAAGATAAGCTGAATTTTGGCCAGAAGACACAGTTTAGGTGTGCTGAATTCACAGTTGAAGATGTATCATTTAGTCAACCTTCAACTCAATCAGGAGATTACATTTCCTGCCTCTATGATGGCCATTGGGGGTTGGTTCCATCTGTTCTATATCCAAGAACATGATGATGTTCAAGTGAATTTCATTCATCCACATGAACCTACTGCTGCATTTTGATGGCCACTGAGAAAAGATGTTTGTTGGGTGGACAAAGTACACAATGTATGCAAGATAAAGGCTCCAATAACTCAGACAGGAAAATTGTACAAGATTCTGAAGGGAGATCTCACTGTTGTACAGAATCAGTACAGCAGATTGCAAAAGCTTTTATATGGTCATTCTGGACAGTTCTAATTAATTTCCATGTTTGTCACAATACAGTAACAAATCATGTCTCAGGAAAATATGACTTTTAAGCTATTGTTGAACATTTGCAGATTACTTAACTACATAATTCATTTAAAAATTGACATTCATTTTCAATGTTCTGTCACTGAAAGATATAAATACTGTGATTAAGAACATATAATTCATCACAGTAAAGTCTTCTGTCACTGCTCCCTTCATCAGACATATTTTCTAGACTTCTGAAGAATTATTTCAGCATGGTACCAGCCCACGAATGCCGAAAACACTACTATAATTAAAACAGCTGCATTATTTGAACCACATGAGTCTCAAAAACAATTCTTCTTGAATCTAATATTACTTGAGCTGTTCTTTCCAATGGTGTAATTTTCATGGCTTATCACCTATTTACATGCCCATATAAGGCCTTGAAAGTGGTTGACAAAATGCAAAAATGCACTTTTGTCAATTTCAAATGTAACAGGTACACATGATAAAGCTTGTCTAATTGTTTATTTGGGCACACAATGTGGACTATTACTGCAAATAGTTCCCAGTTTCTCTGTAAATCAACATGTTTGGTGATAGTGTAGTCATAGAGACCTAGCGCCAGACAAAAGCGGTTTTTTCAATTTTCAATCTGCAGCTAGAAAAACACATCAGATGTCAACTTCTTACAGCAACCTTTGATTAGCACCTCCAAGACAAGGTGTCCTGCAAATTTCATCAATTTATCTGCAATAAAAGTGGAATTAGAGCCTTCTGTATATATGAGCAAATTAAGACGCGATTTCCAAACGTCTTCAAAATTCCGTCAAAAAAAACAACTAAGAATGTTATGCTGATATTTTGCACACAGTGTTCTAATACATTGATGCACATTGTGTGAAAATTTCATCTAAATCTGAGATGGTCATGCGGCAAACTTTCTAAAAATCTGTTAATTTGACACGGAATGACCCATGGGAGTGTTTTTAATGAGCTGTGGGGGACCACTTCATAATGCAAAGGATTATCTTAATGTTGTGGTTTTAAGTTTTAATACTGTCACGCTGTCAAGTTTTAACACTGTCAGTATGAATCACAGTTACTTCAGCTAGGTCAATGAAATAGTTTTAGGGCTGTGCCAAATATTCGCTTCATATTCGCTTCATAGCCAAAGAGTGGGTCAAATAGCTATTCGGCATATGGCCGAATAGTAGCAGTTAGACCGAATACGAAAAGTGGTCATGTGATATCTGTTTCTGTACAAATGGTGGCTGCTATATCAAGCGGACTGAAGTAACTCTCTACTGCCTAGACCACGATATCACAGCACTAGCTTTCTCATTTCTAAGTTTAGTTAAAATTGTTCAGTTCTTTGTTTGCACAGACTGGCAGAAGGAAGCAAAAATTACATATAGCTAGCTGATTACTTTTAATTTATGCATTAAGTTTACTGAACTGAAACACATTTCAAATTTTGAAATTGTTGGTCGACCCATTCTGTACACTATCTGTATTTGTATTCAGCCAAATAGTTGATACAGCTATTCGTATTCGGCCAAATAGTGAAAATCACCAATTCGGTACAGTCCTAATAAGTTCATAATAATAGTGATAACAACAACAACAACAATAAAGGTGCATTTTGGCATTTTTCATAATTTCATAGTTCATACGGTGTATTTTGCTGTATTTTGTTATTTGATGTGAATAGATGTCTAACCGTAGCATAAATGGAGCCGGGATTGATGAAAGAAGACTGTGTAAGTAGAAACTGGAATGATGAAATAAATTATGCTGAAATGGAAGGTGAAAAAATTGATGAAAAGAAATCGATGAAAATGTCATGCTTAAGCAGAGAAGTTAAACGATATCCAGAATTCTGGTTATTGGTTTTGAAACCGATAATCGGTTTCTGTTATTTGCAAAACGATAATCGAATTTATTTGCACGGGTAAATGGTGTAGGTAACTATGATTCTCTTAATGAGGGCTAACGCCTTGTTCGACAATGTGTGTGGCAGCTTGGCGGCGGTCCATATGAATTATTTTCCCACAGTTCAGTTATGGGTAATGCCAAGCTTGTGAACCAGTCCAAAGTACAGTATCTTTGGCCAAAACAGGCTGACAAGCCTTGCTGAAACCCCTTGTTGCCGACAAATGTCTCTGAGTTCGTGTGAAGGGGCGGGTGTCATAGGTCAGTTGGGCCTAGGGGGAAGGGTTAAGGGGAGGAATGTCATGCATCTAATAATTCTAATTACTGGTAAGCCGGGTGGATGTCCCCCGAAGTGAAGAGCCTATTAGATCTCACCTATAGCCAGGCACATAAGATCAATACGCTTCAGATGGGCTGAACTACGCCCAGTACACTTTCGGTACTAGATGGCAGAACATAGATAGGGCAGTGAGATCTAGATTCATTCATTTTGATAGCCATGGACACCAGAAGCTCGCCTTTGGCAGAAGAGCGCAGAGCTCTACGCAAAAGGAGTTCAGACACCGGATGACACAGTTCAGTCAAGTAGGATGGCACACAACCAGAGAGACAGCGCCAAACTAGTGTCGCAATGCGGAAAGTAATGCACTGCTGAACCGGTAGCTAGTGAAGGACATCGCGCATATAAGCCGAAACCGGTGAAAATTTAGGTATATGTCCAATAAGCCTGGCCACAGAGCGAAGAACGTTATTTAAATGCACAACTATGGCACAGGGAAGACCAGCCAGAACAGCGCTGCAGTGATCAATTCTGCTGGTTACAAAAGCATGAATGAGGACTACTGAAGCCTCAAAGGTAAGAGAGCGAATAACTGCACGAAGCTGACATAGCTGATAGTAGCAGTTACGAGTAACCTGGTTTACATGTTGCGAGAGACTAGGCTCCTGATCAAGCAATACACCCAGATCACGCACAACAGATGAAAAAGTAATGTGAGGATAGGTCTCAGCCAATATCTGCATTTCCTGCTCAGCCAGGTGTGTGCAACTGCCAATCCATATAAATTCTGTTTAGGAGGAATTTAAGAGGAGGCGATTCGAGGCCATCCATTCAGAGAGAATATTTATGGCATCACACATCAGCCGAACCGATGAAAGTGGAATCGATGAAAAGAAGGCCGTGTAGGTTATGCAGAAACTGGACTGATGAAAAGAAATATACTGAAACGGAAGCTGGATTGATGAAAAGATTATATACCTAGACGGAAACTGGATTGATGAAAAGGATATATGCTTAAGTAAAAGCTGGATTGTAAGAGTGCTGCTGTTTGGGGGAGACAGTTCTGCGCTTTAATTGCCGACGCTAAAACTCAACATTACCTTGCGTTGAATTAAATACGCTAAAATGCACCTTTACCACAATAACAATACCAGTAACAGTAAATTCAGTAACAGTAACAATAATAATAATAATAATAAATAGGTACTACTTAACAGGGTACCTTCACCATGTCGAAATCCGATTCTTCGTTACTTTTCGTCCATAATTCTATTCCAGGTTTACTGTATTCGTGTTTCCACCCGTCAACGCTCAAGCACATTGCCTTCAGTCTCAAAAAGTCCGAGTCTTCGGGCATTTTTACCTGGCCCAGCTGCATAATTGCGTAATACTAAAATTCAGATAAACTATTCAAACCAAACCATTACACTCGACAATTATTTATTTACTATTTTTAGACAAGGATCAAGAAATCTAAGGAAATAGTCAAGGACCTATTATACACAAGACTGGGAAAATCCTTATGTAACGTCGTGTCACCAGTTTTTGGGCGATAATCGGGACAAAGATGTGTCCACATTTTTTTCACACAACAAGCTAATTCATTTGATATCAGATTGACGAATGAATCATTCTGACTATGTCAGCAAAATAAAAGAAAGCTTGTGTGGGTTTAAAACATCCCATTTTCAATTAGAAACACAATATAAATTGAGGCGACATCTATGTTCAAGAGTGAAACGTGTACACAGGTGTTTTACGAGTAACTATTCCTATAGATTCCTCATGACGGAGTTAGCACCTGGTTTTTGGCCGGTTTGGCGAGCGCTGGGAACTTATTTCTCTGTACAGCTGATCAGTCTACTGGGCCTATTCATTGGCGACCGACTCCTTGCGACTCCTTGACAACCAGCTAAGCTTAGGTTACTTTCTTGCGGCATTATTGTAACGTTCAAGGCATCAGCTAGTAAGTAAACTTGTAGTGAAAGCCAAATTCTGTAGAGTTTTGGGCCAGCGAAACAAATGCTGCCCCTATCGATAGCCGCCTATGTATAGGCAGTCGATGACCTGGTCGAGCAGATCGAGTTTCTTCAAATCAGCCCATAGGCCTACTTAATTAATGCAATAACGAAGCCAAAATTAGTCAATTCTTTTCTTTGCAGGCACCAATTTCCATTGGCAATAAATGCAGAGCTGCAAACATGATTAGCCCAACGGTGACATACGCTTATTTTTATTTATCTAGTGCGCACTAGATAGTATCTAGTGTAAAAATAATCTATTATAAAAATAATCGTATTATTTTTATTTATCTCGTGCGCACTAGATAGTATCTAGTGTAAAAATAATCTATTATAAAAATAATCGTATTATTTTTATTTATCTAGTGCGCACTAGATAGTATCTAGTGCCCACTATATAGTATCTAGTGTAAAAATAATCTATTATAAAAATAATCGTATGTCACCGTTGGGCTTCCGTAATTATGTTTGCAGCTCTGCATTTATTGCCAATGGAAATAATTTTCTAGTGCGCACTAGATAAATCTATGCAAAATGGCTGACATACATCAATGCCAAGATTAGACTTGTGAAAATCTCCTTTTAAGCTTAGAAAACAATAATAATGATATAATAAACAAATAGTGAAGGTTATAGGCTTACTACATTTGAGTAAGCTTATAACTATCAGTATTTGCTTATTACGGCATTTACTTGGTAACAAATAGAAGGTTTAGGGTTGACGCCAATGAAATTTGTGTCTGCTGTACGACTTTCAAGCTTCATGTCCCTCGTTCCAGCGAAGCTCTCTTTATTGAACCACATGCAGAGTTTATGGAGTGGCCATGTGTTAATACTCCACAATATAGCTGCACTTCAATAATGCCATACCTAAAAAGTGTTCAGAATTGCTCACAGGCAACTTTGGTAGAGCGCTTTGTACAAGGTTACAAGACAGTGGCTTTAGGTAGATTAAAGCCTGCGACAAAAACATGGAACATGACGCCACCATATCACGTCTCACCACTAGTATAAATAAAATAATGACAAGAGGACTGTATGAAGGACAGAATAATATTGCCCATGTAGGAAGAACACTAGGACCAGATTTCAGAGCCACTATATTGTTTTCTAAGTCTAAAAAGAGATTTTGACCAAGATATTCTTGGCATTGATTTATGTCGGCCATATAGATTTATGTAGAAAAATAAAAATAATTGTATGTCACCGTTGGGCTTCCGTACATATTGGTTTTTTGGTTATTTGTTTTTTTACAAACAAAAAAATGGTAATTTTTTTGGTTTTTTAAAAGATATATTTTTTAATTTACTAATATAATTATTATGTTACTAATGTGTGTTATTCAGTCGGAAATCAAGCTAAATTGATAATATAAACAAGTTGGGGCTCTTTTTCATGCTGTGTTTGATGCTTTTTATAACAAAACTGTTATGACAAGATCCAAAGGAAAACTAACAAAACTAAACAAAAAACAAAAAAACAATAAATTAACTTTGATTTTAAAAAATCTTGGTTTTTTGCACCCCTGAATAAATGGAATATTTCAAATGGAACATTTCAATCCTGTCCTTCGTAACAGCTAGACGACTTGCTCGCTCGATCTATTCTCCCTGAGTTCAACTTGTGCAGATGCGACGACAGAAATTCTGAGCCCGTAGGGCGTAGGCAGATGTAGAACAGTTTCGACTTTCGAGTCATTAACTCAGGTAACTCAGGAATTTTTCCAGAGGGGGGAAAAATTTCAAATATTTAGTTATCTTGACTCATTGGGCCCAAATAGGATGTCGAGGGCAACCGAACATTCCACTTTCGATGTTCGCTCCCTCGCTCCCTAATTTTAGTACCGTAAGCAGCCAGCTGCCACTATAGGCCGTTATTAGAAGTTGTTCAGCAGTTGTAACTTATTATGCGCGTGCAACCATTACGTCGCGCACACAATAAACCTCGTGGTGACGCGCAAGGCATGTATTACATTTATTAGATTTTTTGTCCTTGTATTCAAAGTTAAAAGTTGTCGCCTGTGACCTAGGCCTACACAGCCAACACAAAGAGAAAAAACGTTGGTTGATAATTAGTTTATTATATTTAGCTTAGTTGTCACGAAACTGAGAGTAGAGACCAAACACTGTCAATTTTACTAAAGGTATGTCTAATACTCACCAAGCTCATTTTCATATAAAGAAGCTGAGGCTGTCATAATTTGATAAGATTAAGGCCTATTACACCCAGCTTCAGAATTGGAGTCGAGTTTGGCACAAATATTAACCTAGGTCTACTCTATTTCAATCCCTCAGAGTAGGCCTAACATGAGCAAGCCTACCTTCCCAGTCGAAGGCGGAATCGGTTTCTTAAATTCAGGAACAGCAAGACAAGACACATAAAACGGCGACGTGGTAGACTTTGTTGAGCGCTCACTTTCAAGAGTAGGCCTACGTCGACCTACACAGATCTTACGAAATTGTCCTACTCAAAAGTGCTCGTATTCTCAGTTCCTATGATGTTTCCCGCCTGACTCACAAAGACTAGCACTATAGGGCCTACGTTTCAGTTTAACGACCCGTTTGACAGCGAAGGTCAACGGATTTGCATTCCTCCCTCATCTAGGCATGGACAAGTTTCGAAGCTGGTGGGGACGCGGGAGGTATACGCCTATATCTAAAATGTTTGGCAGAACCTCTGTTAGGGAAGAATATTGATAATTAATCAGGGACGGTCGCTCCAGCCAGGGTCAATTATGTATGTTTATATACATATAAATTTATATATACTCGTGCATATAATTATGTATATATATATATAATGTCCTGACTACGCGATTCAACTCCTATCTCACAGCCATCTGCTAAAATCAACAACAAGATGTCAACAACGCGAGAGTCGCTGGTAAAAGAAATGCGATACCAAGTGATATGTATATCCGATATGACTGAGTCACTGAGAGCATCTCGCCGTCTAGGTGTTGACAACATGAATTTCCATATTACCAAGATTGGACTCCAGTCTATGCGTTAAACTTTAGAAAGAACGCCAACACAAAGATATACACGTACATGTAGGTCCAACTTGTACAGCGTGCCGTAGGCCAATATTTTAACGGTCGGTACACCTTAGGGACTATCGATTATTAATTCTATGCTTCTAATTATTGTTAATTTTAAATAATTGCTTAAAGATTTTAGAGTTTTCCGATCATCACGTTGAAAAATTTGTTAAAATAATCATTATAACCAAATTATCAAATTTCTCTGCAATCTCTGCAATTATGCGCAAAATCCAGAGGGCGCACATGCATGCGTCCCCTTGCGGACGCCCATGCATTAACCCATTATTCATCGAACAACTCTTCTGAATTTAACTGCAGTTAACGGCAGTTAAATCGATTATAATGCTCTAACAAGTATAAATTCTATCCCAACTTATTTTGTGATTGCAGATCTCTTTGATTATTTATAGCTGACGCTCCTGCAGTTCGATTGCAGAAAGTTTAACAAAGTGCATATTAACGTATTTACTTACGTACGTACTCAAATACTCAATTGCTTCCATCGCTCCCTTGTTCTTTTATTTCTTTTTCATTATTTCGTTTGTTCCTTCCTCCTTTGTTCGTCTGCTGACTCACTCACTAATTCTGAATGAGTGAGTGAGTGATCACTCATTCACTCACTCATTCATTCATTCACTCATTCACTCGCTCGCTCGCTCGCTCGCTCGCTCGCTCACTCACTCACTCACTCACTCACTCACTCACTCAGGCCTTCGAATAAGCATGGCGCATCTGGACTTATTTAATAATTTTAAGCAACTCCTATTTGTGCCTGCTATTTATATATCAATGAACTTCCTGTCTGAATGACCTTGAACGAGTGACTCACATCTGTCTCTCTCTCTCTTTCTTCTCGGTAGTGGCGACAGAAGTATTTCGGGTGGGTTCGTTAGAATAAAATTTCGAGTAATTTGACTAAAGATAATATTGGTGCTGTTAATGTTGTTGATCTGAATTAAAGCCTGCCCTTTTTGATGCACCTTAATCGTAAATACTTTGTATAAGCGTACTCATTGTTACTGAATCAAGCACAATTGTGCGCTACCATTCAGTTTGATTTCGCTACCAACTTTACCACTTGACACCTATACAATCAAGAATAAAATGCAGTTTGACCGGTCTATAAAATGGTGACTTTTCTAGATTATGTGTAATACGACGCTATTTGGGCCTAATTCTGTGTCGGAAGATGTTCATCCAATGAAATTTATACAAATCTGTCTTTGTCAGAGAAGGGCGTGACGTTGACATGTGCCCTATTTGAAATGTGGATGTCAGTATTCGACTGGTTAGGACCCTCTAACGAAAGTCCCCATCCATACGACCTCAACCAATGCTAAATGTCCCTTTGAGTCTTTGTCAATGCCTTAAATCACGTTTCAAAGCGGATGCTATGAAGTAGATGATCAGTAATGCTTTGAAGCAGTGTTGCAAATAAAGGCACAGGATGAAAAGCGTGATCGCAAGATGCAACGGATGAAACGCAGGATTGATTATGTAGGAAAAAAGGTGCTGGAAAATGAGGGAAAAGAAGGAATAGAATTGGGGGAATAACAAATATATCATATTTACAAATGTGTGCCAGAGGTGCAGAACTTCGACATCTGATGACGTTTTGGGAACCAGTGGTCTTTTAATGGAAATAATTATATCGTTAATACATGAGGCAGTTTGAGGTCATTCTAGATCCAAAAGTCTGGGATTTTGTCACATTACTCTCAAGTATTGTTTATCATATCCGACTGCCATATTCAGTGCCACTCTATTGGCACGTCGACTTTTGATGCTGTCCAATTAGCGATTGATTTAGTGTAATTGCCAATTAGTTTTAAATTGCTAATGAGATTGCATAAAATAATTCAACCAGCAACTGGAGTCAAGGTTCAGTGATTTGTACAACTTGGCTTCAAAGGCCAAATATTGTAGGTTGTCTATGGATGAAACGCTGGGGCTTGCTGCAAATCGCATTTCACTCGGGGAACGGACATTTGCCCCTGGACAAAGCCCCCCTGGACAAAAGCCCCCTCGATTTGGGCTAGGACATTTGCCTCCCTGGACAATTGCCCCCTAGTGTGCAGTATGAAAGGATGATGACAAAGTTATATATTTAACTGCCATTATATTAAATATATGAAAACAAGTAACTAATATAGGAGACAAAGTAAGTCCAGTTCGGAATCTTTATCTTACTGGATGCATAAATATCGCATACTGTCTCCATGACACGCCTTAATAAGCGATGAAGGTCAGTTATAGTAAGCAGCTACAGTTGGTTAGCAAATCGTCAGTGACGTTAATAAGAGTGAAAGTGGGTGAATACCTCTATATAGATGATAATCTCAGAATATAAGCCTTGAAGCTGTCAATGTCGCATAAAAACACTCGTTATTTACAACAGCCATTATATATCACGTGGTATCAAATTGGCTTTTTCATTTGTCAACAAACTTTGCAGATATTGGAGCCAAAGCTATGTGTCAACCTGCTAAAAATAAATATTTTACAGGTTTAGTAACACATAGCTGACATGGACACATCCATGCACACGTACATATTGTGCATACGTACATATTCCATGCACACGTACATATTGTGCATCATATGTAAACACATAAGCATGCATATATAATTTGGGCAGGCTTATGGTCTATGGGGGGCGATTGTCCTAGTCGGCAGGGGAAAATGTCCTACACTCATTTCACACATTGCATCCTGCGTTCCCACATTTCATCTGGTTCCTCAAATAACAATGATCTTTCAAGATTGAATGGGCTTTAATTACCAATATGTGGGCATATCAATTTTGTGGTTAAACTGTTGCTCAAGTTGGTTAATTGAAATCATCTTTTCAATGCCATACTTTATTAGTAAGTAGGCAGTCTGCCAATGTTCATGATAAATATCACGAATCCAACTTCTATATATGCAGAGAATTATGTTCATCAATTCAGCTATTTACACTGAGAATTATATTCATCAGTCCAATTTTTATTGAAAAAAAAGATATTTTCATCAATCCAAGTTGTGTTTTATTCAAAGAGTTTTCTCATTAATCCAAATTCTGTTGTGGCAAACAATTATTTGAATCAATACAAACCTGAACTATGTGTTTTCGATATTAAAAGTTATTTGCCAACCTAAACTCTGGTTTAACTGAATTTGTGAAGGGGTAAAATTTGTCCTGGGGGTCGGGAAGTATGTTAATTTTCCGAGCATTCTGGATCTGATATTCTAATTCCTGTATTTATATAGTTTCTGCATAGATGAATGATTTGTGCAGCTGGTTTCGGCTGACCTTTCATGCAGCCACTGGACTTGTAAATCTACTTTGATAATTTTCCTGTAGCATACAGTGTTCTATTTTCTGTCACAATCTGACAGAACCATATTGTGTACTAGTGGTGTTAGTGAATGCGGCAATTTCTGAAGATTACCTAATCATGTAAAGGAACTGTCATGCAGACTTAATGACATGGATTACCAATGTAAGACTAATGTGTAATTTATAATGGCTGAAATTTGTGAGCATTGCTCCAGAGTTATTCACTGTTGATTCATCATATCAAATCTGCAAGAGAAACTGAGAGAAGAGTGAGAAATGAAAAGAGAATTAATAATTCAATAGATCCCAAAACATGTGCTGACCAATGTGCTGTGAATGTAGTTGTAGCTTTTCTCTGAACTACACGAGACACCAAAATGACGGCACCAAGGGAGCGAACTTTCATTATGGCCAAGCCTGATGCTGTTCATCGTGGACTTGTTGGAGACATCATCAAGCGATTTGAGCAGAAGGGATTTAAACTGGTTGCAATGAAGTTTATGACGGTACGTGACACAGTTTTCATTGATTTGACCTAATGTATTCCTGAATTGGGCTTTTGAAATATCATTCTAAAGGAAAAAAGCATTGCTATCTGTGTGTTCAGATAGGAAAAGACTATAGGTTATTTGAAATTAAATTATGTAACAATACTTAAATATAGGGTAACTCGGCCCATTGTCTCCAAGGCTTTCCTCCTCTTTTTGACATTGACTGTACAACATCTCTGACATGATGCAGTGCTCATGAATGAAGTGATCCCTTTGATTAGTTAGCTTCAGGATAGCACTTTCGAGATTTGGAGTTGGGTCAACAGGAAGTTTAAAACCTGTGTCCACTTGTTGGCCTGCCAGGTCTTTCTTGATTTTCAGTCAAAGAGCGTGGAAAAAAAGGGACTTCTGGCGAATTTCTGTATCAGCGCGTGAACAATTGTTGTTTACTTTGCTACCTTCTTCATTTAAATACTTGGTTTAATCTCCCAGCAAACTCAGCAGATGACTGACACTTAGTTGATCATGCAGGACTATCCTCCGCTTAATGCAGAGGCTAAGGATAATGAAGTGTCTAACATTTCTTTCTCTTGGCTGCCTTGTTTCTCTATAACTAAGCTCTTCAAAACGAGCATCATGAATTACTATGTTGCAGAGTGTGGTTTTTGTGAGTTTAATTGAAGTCCTTTGTTGAAAAATAAGGATTATAAATATTTGACTGATTCTGATTGTTTCATCATGAACAGCACTGTTGAAGTGGACATTAAATGTATGTAACATTTCTCTTTAGGCCAGTCTCGATCTATTGCATGAGCATTATTCAGCACTGGCTAGCAAGCCTTTTTTCAACGATCTCTGTGCTTATATGAGTTCAGGTCCAGTGGTTCCAATGGTGAGATAATGCAGAACTTAACAGAGTTTGTGTTATGCTTAACAGAGTTTACAGTTGAGAGGAATGGTGTGTTCATAACCTCAGAGAAATGGTGAGATGGTGTAACCTGTCATGCTGTTAACCCAACATGTTACATGAGGAAATTGTTCATCTGCTGTGTATGAAGAGTGAATTATGGTTTGGTCTGTGACCAATATTTTTACATTTTACCTTTTTCTTTGCAGTTTTTTGTGCTTTCAATTTGGTGTGGTTTGTTTTTTATGTTGAATTCACATATCATTTGGATAATTAATGAAATTGTCACTTGGTTTTGTCTTTGTTTGTCAAACCAATTAATGTCTTGCTTATGGTTAATTTTCTTGCTTTGTATGCATGGATTTGCATGGTTGAGTTGTTATTAACAGGCTTCAGACGATCTCCTGAAGAAGCACTATGAAGATCTGAAAGACAAACCATTTTTCCCTCATCTTATTAAGTACATGGTATCTGGGCCAGTTGTGCCAATGGTATGTATACAAACGCTGTTGATTTTGAACATTACCTAAGTTTTGTAAATATTAGAATCAGATTAGATGACTATTATGAAGCCATGATGCTGATAAGTTCTGTTAAGACAAATGATTTGAGGTTTAACAAATTGTTGAGTCATGTATTCCGTAAGGAAAGTTTCTTGTAACTGCAAGGTATGGTAAAGGAAACTGTCTTCTGTGGATCACAATTGTGGATAAGGATTAGTTCTCTTAGTAACTGTTCTGGTCTGGTGACTAGGCCCCTTGTATTTGCTTTCAAGATATGCGTTAGAGGAAATTTAGTTCAAATAGAGCATTTCAACTAAAGCTATTTAAGTCATAACTATTTGCTGTCAAGATGTCCTGGTGAGGCTCTATTTGAACATATGTGAGGCGGGGGGGAGGTCAAAACCCGCCGTTTGTCGGCTTCTGGTTATAGAGATAAAGGCTGAAATAGGTGTGAGAGGTCAAAAACACAGAAAATCGTTTGATGGTATATTGTTACGAATAAATATGTCTACTTTGATTATCTGAAAATATAAATAAAATTGTTGAATTCAAATATTTAGTTGGAGAAAAATGACTTTTAATGCATGTGGTGTCTAGATTTGCATTGCTAAAATATGCATGATTTCAATGGTGAACAGCCAAGTATTCATACGCCGACCTGTCATTATTTGCAAAGTAGCAAAGAGATTTTGATGCCGCATGCTTTATCTCATACAGAATATAGCATTTTGTTACCCAGCAGAGTTGCGGAGCAATAATGTGATGGTTGCTAAGATATTTGATTACATGAATATTCTGAAACTTTGACTTTGATTTTCTCAGTTGTTAATATTAAACTAATGAAAGACTCAAATGAGTATAACTTAAGTTAGATAAAAGGTATTTCGATTCTCTAAAACGTAAATTGAAGCAGATGAATTGTACAATATGACTTAATAAAAAAGTCAAAAACGACAAGTGATGAGTTTTGACCCCCGCCTCACACGTATGCTTTTAGCCTAGTTTATTTTGTCTCACAAAAGACACCATGTCTAAAGGGACATGACTGAGCCTCGGATTTGTGGGGACTGGACAAAGCTAACAATTCTTGTCATGTATAGTAAATTGTCTGTTTTGTAAATAACTGTGAATTAATAAACTAATTGATGTAGGAAGTGAGCTGTTTTTAATGTGTCACAGCTACATGGTCATCTTTGTGTTCTTGATAATCCAAAAGATTGTTTTCTTTGATAAATGTGGATGTCTTGTATGAGTTACAACAAATGTGATGTTTCATTCAACTATGTCGTTCATTGTTGCCCAAACTGGATCTCTACTAAGGCTGTGCCGAGTAATCGGCCATACTTGTAATCGGGCCATTTATCAGAGTAATCATTTTAGGATTCCCTCAGACTCCTGTTTATGCACTATTTTGTTCAGTAAAGCAAGAGGGGTCAGCGGAATAAGTGGTAAATTGATAATTTAAAGTGTTTAATGATTAATACCCACAGTTTAAGTTTAACTACCAAAATTATTTGATTGCTTAGCACCAGATATTCCACAGCACCGTCCCAGAACGGGATGCATTGCATATCGCAGCAAGCGAAGGCTGAATGATCTAGACTGTAGGCAGTAGCCTGGCATGTGCTCTGGGTTCAGCTCATGGAAGTACTTGAAGTATTATGTGAAGAAGTGCAGAAGAGTTTGGTGGGTATTTTTAGGTGTGGGAGGGAAAGAATGTTGTCAAGACTGGACGTGTGATGTTGGGTGAAACGGATCCATTCAAGTCAAGTCCCGGAACAATCAGAGGAGACTACGCCATCGAAGTCGGAAGGTTGGTGGTCACTACTTCTGTGTTACAATCAATTGTTCGTTCAGTGATTTTGTTTCAGTGAACATTTATTTGGACTATCTGGCATTTTTTTGTCAGCATAAAATTAATGAACTCTCAGCGTATACAGTTTCAGCTAGTTAATGCGCTTGGCATGGTGTTATGGTAATCCCCTATACAATTGCCAGAGCCTGCTCCACTTGCCATAATTATGCTAAACTTTGATTTTAACGGGTCTCTCATACCGTGAACTCGAACGCATTCGAAGCTAATAAGCTCCTTAGAGCTGAGCGGTCCCACAACAAACTAAGTTCTTCAGTCCTACTCCTACAGCTGTGTTGGCTTCGGCTCTCTGTTGAGTTTGGAATAAATATAAAATTGACCAGTTTGACATACAAATCCCTTGGTGTCAGCACACCTCCATACCTTCAAGCTCTACTCCTTGCATCTCTTCTCATTGCCTGTGATAATAAATATGGGTCTTTCAGCTGAACCATGATGCAGAACATTTGTGGGTTTGTTTGCTTACCACGGCTTTGTCCCCGAATATAATTTACTGCCACTTCGTAGTTCAAGTTCACTCCATTCAAAAAGTGGCTCAAAACTCATTATTTCACCTGGCTTTCGGACTCTTTGATATCTAACTTCCTCTTCTCAGATTCACATTTTGATGTGACCATATGTGGTATGTGCATTACAAAGTTAATTAATATATACAAATGAAATTTGACAAGTCTCTTAGGAGCAGTAGGTAGAATATCCCAGACCCAATGTGAGCAGTATATTTAAAAAATTACACAATTTTGAAGTTTGCTATATATAATCTGTAATCATCACTAATGATGATTACAGGTATCTTATAAAAATAATATAATATTCAGGTGATACTTTAATTTTGTTTTATATGTATTAATTTATATAGTGCCACTCACAGCAGTGGCCAGTTAGAAGTGCTGCCAGTGTATACACCTCGAGAGTAGAAAAGGTTCGTAGGAGGAAAAACGATGTAGAAAGTGATGAGATAGTGAAATGTGGAGATGAGGGAAGGCATTCCATAGGGAGGACCCAATGGTGACAAACAGATTTCTAGTTTGGGCCACACAGAGAACATGCCTGTATATATAGCACAAGTGGTTGATGAGAAGCTGTGGAAAGAGGGTAACGAATGTAATCCCTGATATATTTCGGTATAATGCCAAGTTTGGATTTGTGGACATGACAGCAATATACACCATATGAAAAGATATTTGTTACAACTCCAACACTATGCCATGTATCAATGTTGAAATTAGGGCATTGTTGTGGTGTGTACAGAGAGTTGTAAAGCATGCTAATTTATGTCTGTAATGCTAATTAGAAATGAATGATATAGTAATTAACTTTGTGTATAGTAAGTAACCAAGAAGCATTAGAACAATGATTCATTGGATTAGTTGCATTATTGGCTGTCAAGACACTTGTTGTATAGTTTGCCAAAGTATCCCACAAAATTGCTTCCTGTGCCAGGCAGTGTTGGGCTCGAGACCAAGACTGAGAGGTCCAAGACCAAGACCGGGTGGTACAAGACCAAGACCGATATTCTTTTTACTCAATTTATTAAGACTCTAAAACGGAATAACACGCTTAAAATAATAATTTTATTGCTGAAGAATACTAATCTTAATAATGGTCCAGAGAACAGTTTTGCCAGCCAGTCTAAACTTTTGTGGGTTCAGCCCTTGGCTTTGGCCTGAGAATATCACACTATAACTTACAATATACGATAGGTTCTAAATAAGACATCGAAACACGCAGATTAACGTTCCGTTTGAATGGTGTAAGCCTACTTGTACTCGGAATTGTAGGTTAACAGTGACTACACATGACCAACCACATAATTATTAGATTGTTCCAAAACCTTGACATTTGTGTAAGCAAATTTTGAAATGGCTGGTTTCGTTGCAAATGCATTTTTTTGCCCATAGTAACATGTATATATAGATGGTCAGTACGTCATTAATCGATAACAAGCATTTAGGGCTTAAACAGCCGGTGTCTCTAATAATCGTAAATAACTGAAAAATATAAAAGAAATTGTTCTGATACGGCAATTGGCCAAGAACGCTAACCTAAGATGGAGACCAATCCCAAGACCGTTCCTTTAAGACCAAGACCGACGCGACCAAGACTGATGGTCCGAGACGAAGACCGATGATACGAGACGGAGACCATGACCACACTTTTCCGATCTCAAGACCAAGACGGCGGTCTCGAGACCACTTCCATGGTGCCAGGTTGATGATGATGTCAGTCATTCATAATAAAATAAAAGTGAGGAACTGAGGATAGATACTCGGATGACTAGAAAAGTTGCCACAATCAGACTGCATCTGTGACTTGCTAGTCATCATCATGTGATGTATTATTGTATGTATGTATGTATGTATGTATGCATGCATACATACATACACAGACACGTATATGTCTGTATATATGCATGTATATATGTATGTATATGTATGTATATATGTATATATATATATATATATATATGTAAAGATGCATGTGTATGTATATATATGTAACTTATATATGTAAGTATAGTCAATAATGTAATATAATCATTAGTGCCACTTTTAATTGCTTAGAAGCCGCTGCAAATTAATTAGCTTATTTTTGATTATCTATAATTAATAAAGGGTAGTAACAAGTAATAATGAAAAGGCTATAATTTGCTACAGACTAAGAGCGCTTATTTAAGACGGAGACCAATCCCAAGACCGTTCCCTTAAGACCAAAACCAAGACTGAAGCATTTGAGACTGAGATCATGACCGATGGTCCAAGACCAAGATGATGCATTCAAGACCAAGACCGCAGTTTTCTGGTCTCGAGAGCACGCGTCTGGTGTTTGTGTTTGTGTGGTTGCAAGCTTTGTGATTTCCTACATTGCTTATGTAGGCCTACACAAATGCATTCAATTAGATATGCAGTGATTGTATTTGTACTGTGTTGTGTCTTTTAGGAACATCTGCCATGGTAGTGATGCTGTGGAGAGTGCCACAAAAGAGATCAATCTGTGGTTCAATGAGAAGGAACTGGTGCAGTGGAAGCCAGTAGAAGAAAGCTGGGTCTACGAATAAAGCTTGACTCGCTAAGCTCAGTGCCATTATCACCGAACTTTAGGTGTGTCTAGTGTATCGTCTTAATCTTTGAAGAAAAACTAACTTTAGGTTTGATTTAAATAATGGAGAATAAAAGGTGGACAAATTATGAGTTGGCTTCATTTAGTTTTGTTCTAAATGCTGTATGGCGTGTACTTAGCTTCAACTTTATGCGCTTGATGCCTTATAAATGTACTGGACAAAATTTCAGCTGCTAAAGATAATATAAAGAAGTCCTTGATTGTGATCTTCCTAGACCTAGCTGAAGCATTTGACACTATATATCACAGTATTTTCATAAGAAAGCTATTCATATAATTATGGGGTATGGAGCACACATTGTTTTGAAGCTACTGGTTAAATAGACACAGTTAGGGTGCTGTAATAACATTTCTTTTTGTCAATTAGTTTTGGGTTGCATCAAGGTTCTATCTTGGTCCATTATTATTCATCCTTTATGTTAATGACATTCAGAATGCTCCTATTTTATTTGTTACACTTTTTGCGATGCCAACCTATTTAACCATATTTTAGCTTGAAACTTTGATTGGTCTCACCAACAATAAACTGGTTTAAGGCCATTAGATTAACTCAACATAGTTGAAGCAAATTTCATTATGTTCGGATCCCATAGAAAGTCTCCACCAACTCGTTCAAACACTAAGTTGCGTACAATTTAAAGCTTTAGGAATTTGTATGGACCAGGTCTTTTCGTTAATGGAAGACGAATCCACAATATCCTTAAAAATTTTACTAGTTTATTTTAGAAATATTCTCATGAATATCTAAGGTGCTACCAGCTCCACTCTATTATATTCCTATCTACCTATACTTGATGTTGGGTAATATAATTAATTTTTCATATTATTATTGCAAGATTTTCAGCAAATAAGCTGTGTTTTGCTCAAGTGGAACATCAGTTTAAAAGTATAAAAATATAATAAATTCAGTACTGTTTTCATATTGTCTCAGCTCTTATATATAAGGGAAACCTTTAATTTTGTCTTGGGTTGACTTTGAACAAGATGGAAGCTTTATCTTTACTTATAATTAGTTGTTGTGATATAATCAGTTGTTGTGATTACTTAAGCTTTGTGATTGTAATTAGTTAAGTATATAGATTACTAGGATAATGCCTGATAAATTTGATGTGAATTATACTTAAAATGGGCAGTGTTTAGAAACAAACTGATTTCTGAATAAACTAGCCTAGTTTCCTTTTTGAATTTAAGGGTTATTTTATATTAGCTTGAAACTATATCGCTGGATACAGTGGAAACCACATAAGATGATGGCTGATAGGACGAAGTATCGCTTAATAAGATCTGGAAGTGTGGATGCAGAAAAAAGCGATGTGAAATTATGCTACAGAGAATTTGCCATTTAAAGTCTCGTGGCTTCTAGATTGCCCACCTTGACCTCGCCTGGAATATCACTGTTCAAGGTCCGATATTTGACTATTTGCGTGCAAAGCATTCGACTCTCAGACCAATTTGCTAATGAATGTTCGTTTGCACTATCATTCAACTGATCCTCTAGTGAATCGACGAAGGGTGCGGGCAAACGATGATGGACTTCTTCCGGCAACCACAAGAAACTGCACCGGATATAGACACAAGGACCAATCATCTTTGTTAGTCGATGATTTCTGTTGAAGTCTAGAATTACTGTTGGAAGAGTGCTGATTAGTTGGATGACCAGATACAACAGCGAAGCAGTGCATCATACACATTGTGTTTGCATATAGTTATACATAATATTATGCACTATATTTATAAATATAGTCCAAGTAATATATTATGTTACATCATGTTCAAATGTGCAGATGCCGGATCCTATCCAGCTCATGCTGTTCCATCTGAACTTCTCTAAACCTCAACCCTAGCATTTTCTGCAATTAACTGAACAAAGGAGAGTTGTTGAACAAAATATCTTGCAATATGAGCTTGAATAATATATTCTGTAACCTCCAGGTTACATAATTAAGATAAAGACTAGAGTGGAGTTACTGAAGTAAAGGTAGTGGTAAAATTTGTTTAACAAATTAATTAATCTAATACCTCGCAAAACTTGCGTTTACATGTAGTATTGCTCACTAAAAGTGTTTATTTTCGTCGACATTGTATGTCTTCTGACCTCTACCATACATTTTGGTAAGCAGCAGCATAACATCCATGTTTCCATGCTCTACTCTCCGGTCTTTAACACATTATAAAAAGCAAAAACTCACCATTTTGTGTTTTTAAACCAGCCAACAATTCTCACAAAGAAAATAAAACGGCCAATTTGACAAAAACAAATGAAACCACAAAGAGTTTAAGATAATGTTTTAAATATACAGTATATGCCTACATAAAGCTGATGCATCCAACGAATTAGATGATAGTCGCCTTTTGCAGTGATGGGCACCAACTAATTGACCAGTAATTAAAACTACTTCCAACTACTTTCAAAATATATATAGTTATAACTACTATTTACTACTTTAGATGCCAAGTAGTTCTAACTAGTTTGGTAACTACCACTTAAGTAGTTAACTGCTTTTAAAACTGCTCTGCTAATGTTTTGTCATGGTGCATTGATAGTCACCAAGCAGCATGCAAATTTGTTGTCAGTATTAATTGTTGATGTTCAACATAAGTAATAAAAATGATCAGAAACGTTATGTCTCTTGTCTGTCTGTCTGTGTCTGTCTGACTCACCCGTCATTCTTGACTCAACAATCACCTCTCTCTCTCAGACCCACTTGTTACCCAGCTGCCCACTGGTGGACATTCAACTGCATACTGGCGCCCTTCCTAATTTCTTAACTATGGATCATAAGCCCCAACCCATCTGTGACCGCTTTACTCTAGTTCAGTACCTACCTGACTTATAGACCTACTTCTGACCAGAATGCAACCCATTCCTTAACAGTTTTTATGTCTCAATGTGAGTCAAACAATAAAGTTTTGTTAAATATTGTTTTTTTGACATAATGTAAAAAATTATGATTTCTTTATTGCTTTGTTATACGCTATCATGATTAATCGTAGAATGCATTGATGCGTGACTTACTGATTTAATAAAGATCATATGTGCTCTTGGAGCCCGGGTTCATCTATATGGCATATGCCGACCACTCCCAACTGTATTTGACATGCCGCCCATCTGAGGCACTGGAGTGCGTGTCAAAAATCTTTGCAATTGTGGATCGAGCAAGTGCAGATTTGGATGTCCCCCAATCGTTTAAGATTGAACCCAGATAAAACTGAATCTATCTGGCTGGGCACGAGACAAGCGCGTTGACAAGGAGGTGATTAAAGCAGCATTTCCTCATTGGAAGGTACAACGCGTTGTCCGGGACCTGGGAGTTCTTCTGGATGAAGACCTGTCCTTGGAGGAACATGTCAGTTCCCTTTGCATGTCTAGATTTTATCAACTCCGCCATATTAGAGTCATTCGACGAAATCTGTCAATTGACGCCGCCATGACACTTGTTCACTCCTTCGTGCTGACTCGCATGGACTACTACAATGGTGTCCTTCCGGGTCTGCCAAAGTTTCGGATAAGACAGCTTCAATCCGTTCTCAACTGCGCCGCCCGAATCGTTGCCAAGCTACCAAAATACTCATATATTTCAAGCTATATGCGTGACACACTGCGCTGGCTCCCGGCTGAGGATAGGATCACATTAAAAATCATTCTCATGGGACGGACATCAGTGGCTCCAGAATACCTCAGAGAGCTGTCTTCCCGTCTCCAGCCAGCCAGGTCGTCGATCCTTGCGTGCTGCAGCCCGTGGGGACTCGATGGTCCCACGCTACCGTACATCGATGTGGACAAACCGTGCTTCTCATGCATTGGACCATCATTCGGAAACGCTCTTCCTTTACAACTTCGCAACATTGCACTGCATGCAACCTGCATGCAACTTTTCTACATTACTGAAATCGCATTTAAAAAAATCTGTTGGGTGGCTACATTTAGCGTCTTCGAGAGGTTCTTATATTAAAGGCGCTATATAAATAGGCTAATACATACATGCATGCAGCCAGATTTTGAAGTAGTGAGTCTCGTTAAGATCTAGGTACCGCAAAGTGGGTCCCCACGTCAAAAAGGTTGGGAACCACTGGCCTATACGATAGGTTACAAATAAGACACCTGAACAAGTAGATTAGCGTTCCGTTTGAATGGTGTAGGGCTGTAGGCCTACTTGTACTCGGAAGTGTAGGTTGACAGTGACTGCCCGTGGCCGACCACATAATAATTAGATTGTTCCAAAACTTTGAAATTTACGAAAGCAAATTTTGAAATGGCTGGTTCCGTCTCAAATGCAAATTTTTCCTCCACAGTAACTTGTATATATAGATGGTCAGCACGTCGTAAATCAATAACAAGCGCGTAGGGCCTAAGCATCCGGTGTCTCTAATAATCGAAAATAACCGACAAATATCAAAGAAATTGCTCTGATATGGCAAATGACCAAGAACGCTGACCTAAGACAGCGATCAATCCCATGACAGTTCCTTTAAGACCAAGACCGACGCAGTCCGAGACCAAGACCAAGACCGATGCATTCGAAACCAAGACCAAGACCGATGCATTCGAAACCAAGACCAAAACCGCAATTTTCCGGTCTCGAGACCGCCTCGAGACCAAGTCCGCTTGTCTCGAGACCACATCCCTGGTTGTCGCTATGGATTTCTGTTGCAACGCAGGGCCTACAGACGAAGGACCCGGTATGCCATGGTGACCCATCGAGACATGGACAAGTTTTCCAGGCAGGCGCTCCGCGGTGCCTTCACTTTGTTCTTGCTCATCTTCTGTTGTGCTACTTTGTACAAAATCGACACCAGAACCTCTAACACTGGCTTCCAACTGGTGTTTCATGATTCTGTCTCTTCCCATTAACTTTCTTCACTCTTGTCATTTCACTATCAACTGGTTCGATCATCATCTCATCTTAGGCCTACGCTCATGTCGTTGCAGAGTTTGTGTTGGATCCAATTTTCATGACCCGACCCGACCCTTCTAAAATGGAACCGACCAGACTTCTGAGCCAGTGCTTAAAGTGTAAAAAAAGAAGTGCCTGGACGCTAGGGGAGCCGTCCATAAATGACGTGACGCAATTTTGGGCAATGTTTAAAATTATAATAGTAGAACGAAGAAAAATGGAAATATTAGGTAGCCTATAATGATTATAATCTATGCATTACTCACTATGAAAGACTATCAGAATCATAGTTAGTGTTGTTTAATTGTGGTAACAACTGCTGCTAATTAAGTGGAACTTGTTTAAATGAGTGTAAGTTTTTAATAAAATTATGTATTTGATGTGATGATGTGACGTCACATTTCGTAGACCCTCTCCCCTTGTCACACATCGTCACAAATGTGTGACCCCTCCCCATAGGCGCGTGACTTCGCATATGGACGGCCTCTAGTGTCAAAAAGTTAAGAACTTAAAATTGCAAAGGCAGAGCACCAACATAATTAAGTCGACGACAAATGGTTCGTGCACTATGGTCCACTGTGTTCACTAAAATAGAAGCTGGATTGGTGATATTAATGATGCTGGAATAGAAGTTGGATGGGTGAACGAAATTCTTCCAAAACAGATGCTATTTAGATGAACATAATGCCTACTGAGATAAAAGTTGGATCATTGAAAAGAATATTTGCCTAAATAGAAGTTGAATTGACAAAAATGGTTCTTGCTGAACCAGAAGCTGGTTTTGCAGACATTACTTCTATTTAATCAAATACAAAGGGCGAAAATAGAATTTGTTATCATTCGTCAGACTTTTTGTCCATCAACCATTATTTAGTCGTCAATAATTTGTTGGTGAGATATTTGTTGCAATTAAAATCGTAGGCTTCCAGAGAATTGTTTTCCTGTGTGAAATTGTCGATAAGGGGCCAGTGGCGCGGCATCGTTTTGAAAATTTGGAAAAGACAGGTTGTAAACCCGCGAAGCGCGAAATTTTGTTCCTCCTCTTTTTCCTCTTGATAATAACAATAACGTACGCATATAAAGGAATTGCACTGCTGCATGGACGCTCATGGACGCGTCCAGACTCTGATGGCCAAATAAGTGCCTGGACGCCGTCCATGACCGTCCAGGCACACGTTAAGCCCTGTTCTGAGCAAAATATCTGATCCGACCGATCCATGACGTGCATGACCCGACCTAATCCGACCCGCCTTTAGTGCTAATTTTACTAATATTTTTATCGTCAAATTCGAATGTTGTAAAAACGCAACACCGTCAGACTGCCATGTATATATATACATATATATATATATATATATTTATATTTATATATAGGCCTATGTGATAAAATATTATTAATTTGTAAACCCATAAGGGAAAAACCCTTCGTTTATTCCATTTATTTTGGCTTAGACTTACTTTCTTCATAAATAAATATAGGCCTGTGCAATAGAATTCCGGATATTATTAGATACGTAAGAGTCTGGTCCACATGTTTCAGCGTTGCATCCTCAGATAACTCGTACGCTTGTAATCAATCTTTTTACCTTTCTTAAATTCATGGAAAATTATCCCCTTGAGCCGAGTTTTGTGCTAAAAGCAACAGTTCCGGTTATGTCCTAAGTTTCCACGCTTATTCCTTGGCAATATTCAATTTTTTTGATTGCAACTGATTAACACCAGGGTCCGATGTAGACCGCGGTTCGCGAAAGCTAAATGTAAGAGATTTTAATCTCAGTCTTGTTCGGTCCTTGAACATGGAGTCAAAGAATTGGGCGCTCTAAAGGATCCCGATTATTTGTCTCAGAAATCAATCTCGCGTATCATGTTCAATCGGCTTTGCGAAAGCGTTAGGATGTCTTTCTGCTGTTCTTTTCTCACTCAGGTGAGAATGAACGCACGCACAGAAAATGTAAATCGCAACGATTCATTATAAAAAGCACAAAGTTGAAAATTAAGCTCTGGAAAGGGACCGGGCCATTCACATATTATATAGCGCATAAAATCCCAATTTTTGACCCACCCCTATCCCTAATAACGTTATATAACAGCAGCTGTGACCCCCACCCCTATATTATATAACATATATGCTACCCACCCCCTACCCCACCCGTCTATAAGCATGTTAAAAGTCATACAATCGACATAATTGTATTGCACAATTTGACACTTTTATACAGTGTTGTATGCAAGACTTGAAACTTCAAGACCAAGACGAAACCGAGACAGTGAGGTGCCAAGACCGAGACAGTGAGGTACCAAGACCGAGACCGAGACACTAGGTTAAAGACAGTACGAGACAGTACGAGGCAGTAAAAGACAAGTGATCCTATATATAAATGCTGTAAAATGCTAATGTATCAATTTTCGGGAATAATGTTTATTTTGTAATTTCAATTTGAAACTTATAATGTATATGGTACAAATTCCTGAGAACAGTTTTTATATTGCCGCGCAAGATTTTAAGACAGTTCAAGCGAAACTTATCGAGACCGCTTGTTCGAGACAGAGCAAGACATTCACTTCAAGACAGGTTCTAAAAACTCGAGACACTACCTCGAAACCGAGACCGAGACAGGAGGTTTCCGAGACCGAGACACTAAAAATTGTCTCGAGACCGAGACACTGTCTCGAGACCATACAACTCTGCTTTTGTAACAATACGATGTTAGTTAGCACTTCAATAGTAGTGATCCTGCTGATAATTGCCTTTATCCAATTCAAGAACTGCAGTAAAAAGCATCATATGCCCATGCAATTAGCAAAGTAGCAGAAGCTACCTCAAAATTGTGTACTCTCTCGTGCCAATGATGATTAGACCGGATGTATGAAGTTAGTCTGCATCTTAATAATCGAACCTTTAATGGCGCTAAATTCACTTGTATTAATTGCGGTGACTAATTGGGTAGTCGACGATGTCACCATGTATGTACATGAAGGCCTAAGCCTACTAATACAGCATGATAATACATGGTAGTGACGTACATCCTATTTAAAAGCACCATTTTAGTATCTCTCCTGTTTTGCACAAGAAATGAGCATTACAGCATCACACAGAATGGATTGGTTTAATATTGAACTATCAGGTATTTATCGATAGGTTCGCGGTACAACTCTACGTATTTAATAACGTATGATGTATACAGAGTGCATACTACAACTGCAATTGGGTATTTAAGCAAACATAAACTATTTACACATACTACAGAAAATGAAATCAAACTTCACGATAATGCCTACCAAAATAATTATTTCAGGTGAATTAATTTTAATTTAAACCAGAATCAAAACAAAGCACACAGAATTCAATTTTAGAGCATTTAAAGCTAAGTTAAAAGTGGATTTATAAATAATAAGTAAGAACGTCAAATCCATTCGCCAGGTGGCAGCTAATGGTGCTAGTTTTGGTTCACAACGTATGGTGAACTTCGATTAAACAATGAAAGTCCGTGTACATGGAATTTCCAATTGGCAGGCAAACAGACAAAATAGCATAAGCTGAAAAAAGTTTGTTGTATAACAAAACCTTCAACCTACCCCCACCCTACACAATATAACGCTAACAAAACCGGAACCTACCCCTTGAGCGTTATAATATGTGAACGGCCCCAAAGAATTGGTGGGTCGAAATGGGTCCTGGTTTGTGACCCGATCCGACCCACCATGATCTCGACCAGACCAACCTAATCTACAGATATTCCTGACCCGACCCGATCAGACCAGACCCGACTCGGCTCGTGGTCGGTGCGAAACGTGGACAACTCTGTGTCGTTGATCGTGCACGACGTGCAGAACCTTCTGTTCTGCAATTGGAACTTTGGATGATTTCTCACTTGAACACGACGATCGAGAAGTCTCGACTATATAAAAAAAACTTTTCCTTTCTCTCTAAATCATTTAGTTTCTACTCATGGTACGGATTTTTTTACGCAGGATATCTCACGAGCTTCAGATAATTTTCGTGATGATGTCTTATTAGTTGCACGATTCGAGTTTCGATTACTCTGGGTATTGATGCTCCTGTCCATAATTCCTTCGTCTTCAGATATTTCTGAAATGGTAGGTTATTTTTAAGGGTTAGTCTTCAAATTAAGTCTAATGTACTGGAAGTTAATTACAATGTCTTCAGCAGTAGGCAGCATGTACAGATTCATTGTAATGTACAGTGTCCAATAGTGTACCGTGAATTGTGTGTAAAATTCGGTACACGTTATATTAAGCAAAATGGCTAAACGTTAAATGATTATCACGTTAAATGATTAAATGATTAATTAATTATCTCTAGACGTTGAAGATTAACAAGAGTGCGATCGAGGGGATCGAATGGGTGCATGGAGTATTCTAAGCCTAGAGGCGCCATGGGGAAAAACCTAAGTTCCGGTAGAGGGCAAAATATTTGAACCAAAGTTCGTAACATTTTACATGCAATATATCTATGGCCAGATTCAAGTTTTGGCAGGTATTACATCTTTTAATTATGAGTTTCATTTTTCACTCCACCCTAGTTAAACACCAAATCTGGGCTACTTTTCTTGTAGGTAATGCTTACTTATCTACCAAAACGTAATAACGATTCTGGGAAACTAAAAAATAAGAAAATAAATAGTAAAAAAGATATAAGAAAAGAAATAGTGAAACTGGAGTAGGCCTAAGACCATAAAAATTGTATAGTTCATTATTAGAGCAGCCACCAGCTTTCCATTTACAATGCAGTTCCCATCATGCCTTGTTGGCCTAAATTGAAAAAAGCATATTAAGTTTGTGACTGTTTGTCACATCCACTCTCTGTTCCTTCGTTCCTGATGTCGGCCACCAAGCAAGATATAATTATCTCTAGACTTTGCATATCACTCATCGGAGTTGGCAGGCGCTTGATTCCTTAGAAATTTCGATCCTACGATTGACGCGTTTTCGACATAGAGAGGGAGAGGGAGCGTGGAAGAGGGTGGAAGAGGGTGGAAGAGGGAGGGAGGGAGGGAGGGAGGGACACTGCCATCCGCCCTATGGTTTAAATGGACTGTTGGCCGATGCAGACGATGACTGATAGACTGAGCAATGGATGGGCGGTTGGACGGACGGATATATGGACGGATGTATGGATAGACGTATAGATAGACGGATAGACGCAGGCAGTGAGGAAGACATGAGGTAGTACGGATAGATGAGGAAATGGATGGATGGACGATTGATGGACAGGAGTTTCGACGACGCATACGACGTGTAAGCTGTAGGATTGGATGCGACGTCGTATAAATGACTTACTGGTATCCTAGTTTGCCATAATGGCTGACCCCAACTGTGGTCGCTAGAGATGGATTACCAACGCCATAGCCGCAGCAGCAGCAGCAGCCGCATCAGTCCATCGCATGCGCAGATGGAGGAGCGTCGTTGTAGATGACGTTGTGCCATGTACCGACAGAGACGCCGCTGCAAGAAACCAGACGACGATCAGTTCTTCCGTTGTAAAGTAAAGGAGGAGGAGAGTTGATGGTTGGTGAAGTTGGATGGGTAAGTATTGCATTCAAATGAACCAATGCATTTAGTCAGAAGCAGACGATTTAAATATCATCGTCGTTGCATCTGCGGTCATTATCAAAGGCATCGTTTTTGTAGTCACCGTTGCTCCTATCATCATTTTCATCATCAACGTCACCTTCATCCCTATCTTCAGACAATCAACTTATTAATCGTCACTACCTTCACAATCGTATTCGTAGCATACACACGTCTAAAGCGCCACTCAAAGATCAAGCGCAGGGCACTAGCTTATTTACGAGCGCTGTGTCGATTCATAGGGGTGTCCGAAGGAGGACTATGGTTGCCAGAGGATAAGAGGCGGCTTAATCGTAATTATAATTCCATGACTATTCAGGATGACCGACTGATTCCAGTCAGTGGCTGATTTTCACCTTCAATTGAGCGCCATCCTACGGAGGTTTGGATCAAGTTGCTATATCTGCCAAATTAGATTCAGATAATATAATTGAAAAAAATTTCATTTGGGGGAAGTACTCTTCTAGAAATTGAATGAATGTATTTTGTACTGAGCAAAATGTCAAAGAGTTCCACCCCAAGGCATCTCAAGTTGTCCCCCGATTTGATCCAGACCCAACACCGAGATGGTCATTGGACAAACACCTAAACCAAGACTGAATATAACACCGACGATGCATCTTCGTCTCTCCAATGGATCATTTGGATGACGTAGCGGAATTGTTTGCATGATCATGTTGATGAAGTAAATGGCCTCACCATTAAAAAATCGCGTATTATCAGCTACTCTTACGGTTCTAGGATAATTCGTCGCAGGACGGTTAATACAATATCTAAAAAGGCAAATGTTCATTAAGCCACCATACAAATAAGCAGCACATTCAATATTATGGCTAAAATACAATACTAGATTGTCAAGTTTAGCTTCTTCAGAGGAGGTTCATCATCTGCAACCATCCGTTCAACGTTTAGTTTATTGATGCTCTGTTCTTTCTGTAGCTTGGCATTGGCAACTAACCTAGGCGAAGTAAGATATATACAATATGAACTGGCCATGCACATGCATTGTATCATCTTTCAATTGCGCTGTTAGTACGAGGAATGTCGTCACTGCTTGATAGCAGTTCCAGGCATGAAGTGAAACGGAACACGAGGAGCACTTCTTTTGCCTCGTTTTCCAATGAATACATCGATACTCATTCCTCAAAGTAGTTTAGAAGTTGATCGACGTCTGGAGAGGATTTAATTTTAAGTTATGTCAGTTTATCGTAAATTTACCTCAACTATTTGTCTGCGCTGAATTGTTCATTTTTCTCCGTCGAATTGTCCGCGCCGAAATATCCTGCACCGAATTGACCTCGCCGAATTGTCGAATTGTCCGCGCCAAGATGTCCTGCGACGAATTATCCGGGGACTACTCTTAGCCTACTACTTCTGCTAATTCTTTATTTCAACAAGATCAAAAACTGCGGTTTAGAGATGAAAGAAACAAAATGACAATCATATAAGAGACGACTAATGATTAAGACCTGGATGTCTGAAGCCGCACTGTGTTCTTCATCGTCATTTGCTTCAACGATCGAGTATGTGTTTAATGTATATCCAAAAATGATAATTTATATATTTTCCATTTCAGCCAACAGAGACAGGTTGTGCTAGACTAGTTACCAGACGGCTCTATGCTTCTAGCCATCTTGGATGACATGCAACATGACTACATTATGGTAGTTTTATTGTAGGCCGTAAATTTTTCACGGGGAACGATGGCCAGTTAAATGCATGTGAAACCGCATGTCATAGGCATTTCTTGAAGCTCTTGCGGAAAATTATACGCTAAAGGCGCTTCTGCATAAGGTTCTCTTCGGATCTTGATAGGATGGATCCAGACACTCCCAGCATTTCACAAGTCCCTTGACACTGGCCTCTCCACTCTCCTTATCGTCAGTAGAACACCGGTTAGATCATAGTTGGAATGCTGCATCAGGGCATTGGAATCTGAAGCAGGAAAGCTGGATAAAGTACCAAGTAGAGCTATAAAAGTGATTTGAGGCCACACTGATTTGAGAATGAAACAAGTTTGAACGGCGTTGACAAACAACATTTGGTAGAAAGAAGGAGCAGATACCATATAACTGTTGTGTAATTGCTAGTTGTGATTATTTTACGAGTGTACGTTATTTTACTCTAACTACTCTGATAATGTCTAATTGCTGTGTAATTGCTTGATATGTTTATTTTGAGACTGTACATTGTTTTAAACGTTCATATTATGATGTGCCCACAGTGCGTTTGCAAGCCGTTCAATAAAGTACATACATACTTACTTACTTACTTACTTTATGAAAGTCAGAATTATTTTTTCGGGCATTCTGAAAGGCACGAAGTATTAACTTGCATAACAAAATCTGGAAAAATTCTGAACATTCTTGTACGATCACTTAATTACTTGCTTAGAATTTTTATTGATACATATGGTCTAGTGATACTAGATCAGTTAATAGAAGAGGTCAAGGAATCTATATAGTTTTCAATCGTTGTTGATGTTACAAAGGATATAAGTAGCAGGATATTACGATTTTTGGCAACAATAAGTTGAATGAATATTTTCTAGATTTCAGATCAGCAATCAGATTAGATGCGAAGTAATTGTCATGGCTTATTTTAGATGCTCTTAAGTCATTTGGGGCAAACATAGTTTCAGGTTTTTTTGGTCAATGTTATGATGGTACAAGTGTAATGAGTTTATTATGGTGCAAGTGTACTGAACAGTGTTATAAGATCGTTCAGCAGTTGGATGGTAGTTGGAGGGCACTTATTTCCATTGCCACGCACTTTGATTTAAAGTAATTTCAGTTAATGAATCTATTCCAGAAGCTAGAGATTTTTGCATTACTTAAAAGGTTATACGTTTTTCCTTCAAGTTCTCTTGTGCATAAGAAATGAGTTGAAGCACATAGTGATGAGTTACATCCTAGGGATCCGGCGAGGCAGATCAGTTATACTAGATGGGCTTGCCGTAATGTTGCTTGCCGTATTATCAGTGATCTATTAGATGCATTGGTAGGCCTATAATATGCTAGAGAATGTTGATGGGGCAAATTTGGCAAAATGTTGAAAGAGCAGTTGAAGGCTTGAAGCTAGATGCTTGTTATTATTACCTAGCATTATGTATGTAAATATTGTATCAATTTAACTCCATCTTCAAGAGTTGACTTATCTGCAGCTGCCGACGTTGTCAGACATAAAACAGCCTCTTTCAAGAAAAATAAAGATGAAACAGAGGTCTTCGTAAAGGCAGAAGAGGAAAATAAGAATTGACTCAATATTAACTAAGCAACGTGTCCGACTGTCCGCTTAATGCCTTTCCGTTTTTCTAGCTCGGCAATTGATGAAACTGTGGGACAACGTTCACAAGTGAACACACAGACCACATTAAAATAGGCAGCACATTTCTGAACTAGATAGACGATTCTCTGACCATTCACTTATTGCAATGTCAGGCATTTATGCCAAAACATATGTCTTTCTTGAATTAATTATATCGATAACGTTGTGTCTCTTGCACTTTTGTATGTCAGTAATGTTGAAGACTTCAACCATGCAATTCCACAAATTGGGCGCCTACTAATGCATTAAAGTTTATGTGCAACTAGGTATAATATGACCACAACGATAGTTCTGGCTTCTTTCTGGAACCATACAAACTTGCTCTTCAATTTTCATGAAATGTACAGAATGTCAAACAGAGCCATTGTTGTACCAGTAACGCCAACAGCCTGTCAGAACAGTTTTCTGCTCTGAAATTAACTAAAACATACGCCTATCTAAGAAGCACTATGTCTGATATTCGTCTAAGTAGTCTGACAGTGTTGTCGATTTGTTGTCGATTGGATCTGTTCGTGCAGAGTCCATTACCACGGATGCCTCTGTCGATCAGTTTGACTCTTAACATGACAATCGTAAACATTGCTTTTCCTTAGGTGTATGTAATGCGCATAGTTAAGGTTTCGCTTTTAAATAAAGTCATTCTGTTTCCATTTGTATAATGAACGATGCATATACATGTATCTGGTCGATCTCATTCAGTGTGGAGCTATGCCTAGTATTCTCAGTTTCAGCATCGGGAAGACAATTGGCTTCCGCTCCCGGGACCCCGGCCCCATTCACCACCTGATGGAATAACCTAGAGCCGCCACTGAGATGAACGTAAACGAAAGGACGGATGGACGTAGACGAAAGGACGGATGGACGTAGACGAAAGGACGGATGGACGTAGACGAAAGGACGGATGGACGTAGACGAAAGGACGGATGGACGTAGACGAAAGGACGAATGGACGTAGACGAAAGGACGGATGGATGTAGACGAACTGATGGACGTAGACGAACGGATGGATGAAGACGAACTGATGGACGTAGACGAACTGATGGACGTAGACGAACGGATGGACGTAGACGAACGGATGGATGAAGACGAACTTGATGGACGTAGACGAACGGATGGATGAAGACGAACTGATGGATGTAGACGAACTCATGGACGTAGACGAACGGATGGACGTAGACGAACGGACGGACGTAGACGAACGGATGGATGAAGACGAGCTGATGGATGTAGACGAACGGATGGACGTAGACGAACGGATGGACGTAGACGAACGGATGGACGTAGACGAACAGATGGACGTAGACGAGCTATTGGACGTAGACGAACGGATGGATTAAGACGAACTGATGGACGTAGACGAACAGATGGACGCAGACGAACGGATGGACGTAGACGAACTAATGGACGTAGACGAACGGATGGATGAAGACGAACTGATGGACGTAGACGAACAGATGGACGCAGACGAACGGATGGACGCAGACGAACTAATCGACGTAGACGAACGGATGGATGAAGACGAACGGATGTACGTAGACGAACGGATGGATGAAGACGAACTGATGGACGTAGACGAACTGATGGACGTAGACGAACTGATGGACGTAGACGAACGGATGTACGTTGACGAACTAATGGACGTAGACGAACGGATGGATGAAGACGAACTGATGGACGTAGACGAACAGATGGACGTAGACGAACAGATGGACGTAGACGAACTGATGGACGTAGACGAACGGATGGACGTAGACGAACGGATGGATGAAGACGAACTGATGGAAGTAGACGAACTGATGGACGTAGACGAACGGATGGACGTAGACGAACGGATGGACGTAGACGAACGGATGGATGAAGACGAGCTGATGGATGTAGACGAACTGATGGACGTAGACGAAAGGATGGACGTAGACGAACGGATGGACGTAGACGAACGGATGGATGAAGACGAACTCATGGACGTAGACGAACTCATGGACGTAGACGAACAGATGGACGTAGACGAACGGATGGATGAAGACGAACTGATGTACATAGACGAACTGATGGACGCAGACGAACGGATGGACGTAGACGAACGGATGGACGTAGACCAACGGATGGATGAAGACGAACTGATGGACGTAGACGAACGGATGGATGAAGACGAACTGATGGACGTAGACGAACGGATGGATGAAGACGAACTGATGGACGTAGACGAACTGATGGACGTAGACGAACGGATGGACGTAGACGAACTAATGGACGTAGACGAACGGATGGATGAAGACGAACTGATGGACGTAGACGAACGGATGGACGCAGACGAACTAATGGACGTAGACGAACGGATGGACGTAGACGAACGGATGGACGTAGACGAACGGATGGATGAAGACGAGCTGATGGATGTAGACGAACTGATGGACGTAGACGAACGGATGGACGTAGACGAACGGATGGACGTAGACGAACAGATGGACGTAGACGAGCTATTGGACGTAGACGAACGGATGGATTAAGACGAACTGATGGACGTAGACGAACGGATGGACGCAGACGAACTAATGGACGTAGACGAACGGATGGACGTAGACGAACGGATGGACGTAGACGAACGGATGGATGAAGACGAGCTGATGGATGTAGACGAACTGATGGACGTAGACGAACGGATGGACGTAGACGAACGGATGGACGTAGACGAACAGATGGACGTAGACGAGCTATTGGACGTAGACGAACGGATGGATTAAGACGAACTGATGGACGTAGACGAACAGATGGACGCAGACGAACGGATGGACGTAGACGAACTAATGGACGTAGACGAACGGATGGATGAAGACGAACTGATGGACGTAGACGAACAGATGGACGCAGACGAACGGATGGACGCAGACGAACTAATCGACGTAGACGAACGGATGGATGAAGACGAACGGATGGACGTAGACGAACGGATGGATGAAGACGAACTGATGGACGTAGACGAACTGATGGACGTAGACGAACTGATGGACGTAGACGAACGGATGTACGTTGACGAACTAATGGACGTAGACGAACGGATGGATGAAGACGAACTGATGGACGTAGACGAACAGATGGACGTAGACGAACAGATGGACGTAGACGAACTGATGGACTTAGACGAACGGATGGACGTAGACGAACGGATGGATGAAGACGAACTGATGGAAGTAGACGAACTGATGGACGTAGACGAACGGATGGACGTAGACGAACGGATGGACGTAGACGAACGGATGGATGAAGACGAGCTGATGGATGTAGACGAACTGATGGACGTAGACGAGCTATTGGACGTAGACGAACGGATGGACGTAGACGAACGGATGGATGAAGACGAACTGATGGACGTAGACGACCTCATGGACGTAGACGAACAGATGGACGTAGACGAACGGATGGATGAAGACGAACTGATGTACATAGACGAACTGATGGACGCAGACGAACGGATGGACGTAGACGAACGGATGGACGTAGACCAACGGATGGATGAAGACGAACTGATGGACGTAGACGAACGGATGGATGAAGACGAACTGATGGACGTAGACGAACGGATGGATGAAGACGAACTGATGGACGTAGACGAACTGATGGACGTAGACGAACGGATGGACGTAGACGAACTAATGGACGTAGACGAACGGATGGATGACGACGAACTGATGGACGTAGACGAACGGATGGATGAAGACGAGCTGATGGATGTAGACGAACTGATGGACTTAGACGAACGGATGGACGTAGACGAACGGATGGACGTAGACGAACGGATGGATGAAGACGAACTGATGGACGTAGACGAACTGATGGACGTAGACGAACAGATGGACGTAGACGAACTCATGGACGTAGACGAACAAATGGACGTAGACGAACGGATGGATGAAGACGAACTGATGGACGTAGACGAACGGAAGGACGTAGACGAACTGATGGACGTAGACGAACGGATGGATGAAGACGAACGGATGGACGTAGACGAACGGATGGATGAAGACGAACTGATGGACGTAGACGAACGGATGGATGAAGACGAACTGATGGACGTAGACGAACTGATGGACGCAGACGAACGGATGGACGTAGACGAACTAATGGACGTAGACGAACGGATTGACGTAGACGAACGGATGGACGTAGACGAACGGATGGACGTAGACGAACTAATGGACGTAGACGAACAAATGGACGTAGACGAACGGATGGATGAAGACGAACTGATGGACGTAGACGAACGGATGGATGAAGACGAACTGATGGACGTAGACGAACGGATGGACGTAGACGAACGGATGGACGTAGACGAACGGATGGATGAAGACGAACTGATGGACGTAGACGAACTGATGGACGTAGACGAACAGATGGACGTAGACGAACTCATGGACGTAGACGAACAAATGGACGTAGACGAACGGATGGATGAAGACGAACTGATGGACGTAGACGAACGGAAGGACGTAGACGAACTGATGGACGTAGACGAACGGATGGATGAAGACGAACGGATGGACGTAGACGAACGGATGGATGAAGACGAACTGATGGACGTAGACGAACGGATGGATGAAGACGAACTGATGGACGTAGACGAACTGATGGACGTAGACGAACGGATGGACGTAGACGAACTAATGGACGTAGACGAACGGATTGACGTAGACGAACGGATGGACGTAGACGAACGGATGGACGTAGACGAACGGATGGACGTAGACGAACAGATGGACGTAGACGAACTAATGGACGTAGACGAACAAATGGACGTAGACGAACGGATGGATGAAGACGAACTGATGGACGTAGACGAACGGATGGATGAAGACGAACTGATGGACGTAGACGAACTGATGGACGTAGACGAACTGATGGACGTAGACGAACGGATGGACGCAGACGAACGGATGGACGTAGACGAACGGATGGATGAAGACGAACTGATGGACGTAGACGAACTGATGGACGTAGACGAACGGATGGGCGTAGACGAACGGATGGATGAAGACGAACTTGATGGACGTAGACGAACGGATGGATGAAGACGAACTGATGGATGTAGACGAACTGATGGACGTAGACGAACGGATGGACGTAGACGAACGGATGGACGTAGACGAACGGATGGATGAAGACGAGCTGATGGATGTAGACGAACTGATGGACGTAGACGAACGGATGGATGAAGACGAACGGATGGACGTAGACGAACGGATGGATGAAGACGAACTGATGGACGTAGACGAACTGATGGACGTAGACGAACAGATGGACGTAGACGAACTGATGGACATAGACGAACAAATGGACGTAGACGAACGGATGGATGAAGACGAACTGATGGACGTAGACGAACGGATGGACGTAGACGAACAGATGGACGTAGACGAACGGATGGATGAAGACGAACTGATGGACGTAGACGAACTGATGGACGCAGACGAACGGATGGACGTAGACGAACTAATGGACGTAGACGAACGGATGGACGTAGACGAACGGATGGACGTAGACGAACGGATGGATGAAGACGAACTGTTGGACGTAGACGAACGGATGGATGAAGACGAACTGATGGACGTAGACGAACTGATGGATGAAGACGAACTGATGGACGTAGACGAACTAATGGACGTAGACGAACGGATGGACGTAGACGAACGGATGGATGAAGACGAACTGATGGATGTAGACGAACTGATGGACGTAGACGAACGGATGGACGTAGACGAACGGATGGACGTAGACGAACGGATGGATGAAGACGAGCTGATGGATGTAGACGAACTGATGGACGTAGACGAACAGATGGACGTAGACGAACTGATGGACGTAGACGAACTGATGGACGTAGACGAACGGATGGATGAAGACGAGCTGTTGGACGTAGACAAACGGATGGACGTAGACGAACGGATGGACGTAGACGAACGGATGTACGTTGACGAACTAATGGACGTAGACGAACGGATGGATGAAGACGAGCTGTTGGACGTAGACAAACGGATGGACGTAGACGAACGGATGGACGTAGACGAACGGATGTACGTTGACGAACTAATGGACGTAGACGAACGGATGGATGAAGACGAACTGATGGACGTAGACGAACAGATGGACGTAGACGAACAGATGGACGCAGACGAACGGATGGACGCAGACGAACTGATGGACGTAGACGAGCTGATGGACGTAGACGAACGGATGGACGTAGACGAACTAATGGACGTAGACGAACGGATGGATGAAGACGAACTGATGGACGTAGACGAACGGATGGATGAAGACGAGCTGATGGATGTAGACGAACTGATGGACTTAGACGAACGGATGGACGTAGACGAACGGATGGACGTAGACGAACGGATGGATGAAGACGAACTGATGGACGTAGACGAACTGATGGACGTAGACGAACAGATCGACGTAGACGAACTCATGGACGTAGACGAACAAATGGACGTAGACGAACGGATGGATGAAGACGAACTGATGGACGTAGACGAACGGAAGGACGTAGACGAACTGATGGACGTAGACGAACGGATGGATGAAGACGAACGGATGGACGTAGACGAACGGATGGATGAAGACGAACTGATGGACGTAGACGAACGGATGGATGAAGACGAACTGATGGACGTAGACGAACTGATGGACGCAGACGAACGGATGGACGTAGACGAACTAATGGACGTAGACGAACGGATTGACGTAGACGAACGGATGGACGTAGACGAACGGATGGACGTAGACGAACGGATGGACGTAGACGAACAGATGGACGTAGACGAACTAATGGACGTAGACGAACAAATGGACGTAGACGAACGGATGGATGAAGACGAACTGATGGACGTAGACAAACGGATGGATGAAGACGAACTGATGGACGTAGACGAACGGATGGACGTAGACGAACGGATGGACGTAGACGAACGGATGGATGAAGACGAACTGATGGACGTAGACGAACTGATGGACGTAGACGAACAGATGGACGTAGACGAACTCATGGACGTAGACGAACAAATGGACGTAGACGAACGGATGGATGAAGACGAACTGATGGACGTAGACGAACGGAAGGACGTAGACGAACTGATGGACGTAGACGAACGGATGGATGAAGACGAACGGATGGACGTAGACGAACGGATGGATGAAGACGAACTGATGGACGTAGACGAACGGATGGATGAAGACGAACTGATGGACGTAGACGAACTGATGGACGCAGACGAACGGATGGACGTAGACGAACTAATGGACGTAGACGAACGGATTGACGTAGACGAACGGATGGACGTAGACGAACGGATGGACGTAGACGAACGGATGGACGTAGACGAACAGATGGACGTAGACGAACTAATGGACGTAGACGAACAAATGGACGTAGACGAACGGATGGATGAAGACGAACTGATGGACGTAGACGAACGGATGGATGAAGACGAACTAATGGATGTAGACGAACTGATGGACGTAGACGAACGGATGGACGTAGACGAACGGATGGACGTAGACGAACGGATGGATGAAGACGAGCTGATGGATGTAGACGAACTGATGGACGTAGACGAACGGATGGATGAAGACGAACGGATGGACGTAGACGAACGGATGGATGAAGACGAACTGATGGACGTAGACGAACTGATGGACGTAGACGAACAGATGGACGTAGACGAACTGATGGACGTAGACGAACAAATGGACGTAGACGAACGGATGGATGAAGACGAACTGATGGACGTAGACGAACGGATGGACGTAGACGAACTGATGGACGTAGACGAACGGATGGATGAAGACGAACTGATGGACGTAGACGAACTGATGGACGCAGACGAACGGATGGACGTAGACGAACTAATGGACGTAGACGAACGGATGGACGTAGACGAACGGATGGACGTAGACGAACGGATGGATGAAGACGAACTGTTGGACGTAGACGAACGGATGGACGTAGACGAACGGATGGACGTAGACGAACTGATGGATGAAGACGAACTGATGGACGTAGACGAACTAATGGACGTAGACGAACGGATGGACGTAGACGAACGGATGGATGAAGACGAACTGATGGATGTAGACGAACTGATGGACGTAGACGAACGGATGGACGTAGACGAACGGATGTACGTTGACGAACTAATGGACGTAGACGAACAGATGGATGAAGACGAACTGATGGACGTAGACGAACAGATGGACGTAGACGAACAGATGGACGTTGACGAACTGATGGACGTAGACGAACGGATGGACGTAGACGAACGGATGGATGAAGACGAACTGATGGATGTAGACGAACTGATGGACGTAGACGAACGGATGGACGTAGACGAACGGATGGACGTAGACGAACGGATGGATGAAGACGAGCTGATGGATGTAGACGAACTGATGGACGTAGACGAACAGATGGACGTAGACGAACTGATGGACGTAGACGAACTGATGGACGTAGACGAACGGATGGATGAAGACGAACTGTTGGACGTAGACAAACGGATGGACGTAGACGAACGGATGGACGTAGACGAACGGATGGACGTAGACGAACGGATGGACGTAGACGAACGGATGGATGAAGACGAACTGATGGACGTAGACGAACGGATGGATGAAGACGAACTGATGGACGTAGACGAACGGATGGATGAAGACAAACTGATGGACGTAGACGAACTGATGGACGCAGACGAACGGATGGACGCAGACGAACTAATGGACGTAGACGAACGGATGGACGTAGACGAACGGATGGACGTAGACGAACGGTATGGATGAAGACGAGCTGATGGATGTAGACGAACTGATGGACGTAGACGAACGGATGGACGTAGACGAACGGATGGACGTAGACGAACAGATGGACGTAGACGAGCTAATGGACGTAGACGAACGGATGGATTAAGACGAACTGATGGACGTAGACGAACAGATGGACGCAGACGAACGGATGGACGTAGACGAACTAATGGACGTAGACGAACGGATGGATGAAGACGAACTGATGGACGTAGACGAACAGATGGACGCAGACGAACGGATGGACGCAGACGAACTAATCGACGTAGACGAACGGATGGATGAAGACGAACGGATGGACGTAGACGAACGGATGGATGAAGACGAACTGATGGACGTAGACGAACTGATGGACGTAGACGAACTGATGGACGTAGACGAACGGATGTACGTTGACGAACTAATGGACGTAGACGAACGGATGGATGAAGACGAACTGATGGACGTAGATGAACAGATGGACGTAGACGAACAGATGGACGTAGACGAACTGATGGACGTAGACGAACGGATGGACGTAGACGAACGGATGGATGAAGACGAACTGATGGAAGTAGACGAACTGATGGACGTAGACGAACGGATGGACGTAGACGAACGGATGGACGTAGACGAACGGATGGATGAAGACGAACTGATGGACATAGACGAACTGATGGACGCAGACGAACGGATGGACGTAGACGAACGGATGGACGTAGACCAACGGATGGATGAAGACGAACTGATGGACGTAGACGAACGGATGGATGAAGACGAACTGATGGACGTAGACGAACGGATGGATGAAGACGAACTGATGGACGTAGACGAACTGATGGACGTAGACGAACGGATGGACGTAGACGAACTAATGGAAGTAGACGAACGGATGGATGAAGACGAACTGATGGACGTAGACGAACGGATGGATGAAGACGAGCTGATGGATGTAGACGAACTGATGGACTTAGACGAACGGATGGACGTAGACGAACGGATGGACGTAGACGAACGGATGGATGAAGACGAACTGATGGACGTAGACGAACTGATGGACGTAGACGAACAGATGGACGTAGACGAACAGATGGACGTAGACGAACAGATGGACGTAGACGAACAGATGGACGTAGACGAACTGATGGACGTAGACGAACGGATGGACGTAGACGAACGGATGGATGAAGACGAACTGATGGAAGTAGACGAACTGATGGACGTAGACGAACGGATGGACGTAGACGAACGGATGGACGTAGACGAACGGATGGATGAAGACGAACTGATGGACATAGACGAACTGATGGACGCAGACGAACGGATGGACGTAGACGAACGGATGGACGTAGACCAACGGATGGATGAAGACGAACTGATGGACGTAGACGAACGGATGGATGAAGACGAACTGATGGACGTAGACGAACGGATGGATGAAGACGAACTGATGGACGTAGACGAACTGATGGACGTAGACGAACGGATGGACGTAGACGAACTAATGGACGTAGACGAACGGATGGATGAAGACGAACTGATGGACGTAGACGAACGGATGGATGAAGACGAGCTGATGGATGTAGACGAACTGATGGACTTAGACGAACGGATGGACGTAGACGAACGGATGGACGTAGACGAACGGATGGATGAAGACGAACTGATGGACGTAGACGAACTGATGGACGTAGACGAACAGATGGACGTAGACGAACTAATGGACGTAGACGAACAAATGGACGTAGACGAACGGATGGATGAAGACGAACTGATGGACGTGGACGAACGGAAGGACGTAGACGAACTGATGGACGTAGACGAATGGATGGATGAAGACGAACGGATGGACGTAGACGAACGGATGGATGAAGACGAACTGATGGACGTAGACGAACGGATGGATGAAGACGAACTGATGGACGTAGACGAACTGATGGACGCAGACGAACGGATGGACGTAGACGAACTAATGGACGTAGACGAACGGATTGACGTAGACGAACGGATGGACGTACACGAACGGATGGATGAAGACGAACTGATGGACGTAGACGAACGGATGGATGAAGACGAACTGATGGACGTAGACGAACGGATGGATGAAGACGAACTGATGGACGTAGACGAACTGATGGACGTAGACGAACGGATGAACGTAGACGAACAAATGGACGTAGACGAACTGATGGATGAAGACGAACTGATGGACGTAGACGAACGGATGGACGTAGACGAACTGATGGACGTAGACGAACGGATGAATGAAGACGAACTGATGGACGTAGACGAACTGATGGACGCAGACGAACGGATGGACGCAGACGAACTGATGGACGTAGACGAACGGATGGACGTAGACGAACGGATGGACGTAGACGAACGGATGGATGAAGACGAACTGATGGACGTAGACGAACGGATGGATGAAGACGAACTGATGGACGTCGACGAACGGAAGGACGTAGACGAACTGATGGACGTAGACGAACGGATGGATGAAGACGAACGGATGGACGTAGACGAACGGATGGACGTAGACGAACGGATGGATGAAGACGAACTGATGGACGTAGACGAACGGATGGATGAAGACGAACTGATGGACGTAGACGAACTGATGGACGTAGACGAACTGATGGACGTAGACGAACGGATGGACGTAGACGAACGGATGGATGAAGACGAACTAATGGACGTAGACGAACGGATGGACGTAGACGAACTGATGGATGTAGACGAACTGATGGACGTAGAGGAACGGATGGACGTAGACGAACGGATGGACGTAGACGAACGGATGGATGAAGACGAACTGATGGATGTAGACGAACTGATGGACGTAGACGAACGGATGGACGTAGACGAACGGATGTACGTTGACGAACTAATGGACGTAGACGAACGGATGGATGAAGACGAACTGATGGACGTAGACGAACGGATGGACGTAGACGAACGGATGGACGTAGACGAACTAATTAACGTAGACGAACGGATGGATGAAGACGAACTGATAGACGTAGACGAACAGATGGACGTAGACGAACTGATGGACGTAGACGAACTGATGGACGTAGACGAACGGATGGATGAAGACGAACTGTTGGACGTAGACGAACGGATGGACGTAGACGAACGGATGGACGTAGACGAACTGATGGATGAAGACGAACTGATGGACGTAGACGAACTAATGGACGTAGACGAACGGATGGACGTAGACGAACGGATGGATGAAGACGAACTGATGGATGTAGACGAACTGATGGACGTAGACGAACGGCTGGACGTAGACGAACGGATGTACGTTGACGAACTAATGGACGTAGACGAACAGATGGATGAAGACGAACTGATGGACGTAGACGAACAGATGGACGTAGACGAACAGATGGACGTAGACGAACTGATGGACGTAGACGAACGGATGGACGTAGACGAACGGATGGATGAAGACGAACTGATGGATGTAGACGAACTGATGGACGTAGACGAACGGATGGACGTAGATGAACGGATGGACGTAGACGAACGGATGGATGAAGACGAGCTGATGGATGTAGACGAACTGATGGACGTAGACGAACAGATGGACGTAGACGAACTGATGGACGTAGACGAACTGATGGACGTAGACGAACGGATGGATGAAGACGAGCTGTTGGACGTAGACAAACGGATGGACGTAGACGAACGGATGGACGTAGACGAACGGATGTACGTTGACGAACTAATGGACGTAGACGAACGGATGGATGAAGACGAACTGATGGACGTAGACGAACAGATGGACGCAGACGAACGGATGGACGTAGACGAACTAATGGACGTAGACGAACGGATGGATGAAGACGAACTGATGGACGTAGACGAACAGATGGACGTAGACGAACTGATGGACGTAGACGAACGGATGGATGAAGACGAACTGATGGACGTAGCCGAACTGATGGACGCAGACGAACTGATGGACGTAGACGAACTGATGGACGCAGACGAACGGATGGACGTAGACGAACTAATAGACGTAGACGAACTGATGGACGTAGACGAACGGATGGACGTAGACGAACGGATGGATGAAGACGAACTGATGGACGTAGACGAACGGATGGATGAAGACGAACTGATGGACGTAGACGAACGGATGGATGAAGACGAACTGATGGACGTAGACGAACTGATGGACGCAGACCAACGGATGGACGCAGACGAACTAATGGACGTAGACGAACGGATGGACGTAGACGAACGGATGGACGTAGACGAACGGATGGATGAAGACGAGCTGATGGTTGTAGGCGAATTGATGTACGTAGACGATCGGATGGACGTAGACGAACGGATGGACGTAGACGAACAGATGGACGTAGACGAGCTAATGGACGTAGACGAACGGATGGATTAAGACGAACTGATGGACGTAGACGAACAGATGGACGCAGACGAACGGATGGACGCAGTCGAACTAATGGACGTAGACGAACGGATGGATGAAGACGAACTGATGGACGTAGACGAACAGATGGACGCAGACGAACGGATGGACGCAGACGAACTAATCGACGTAGACGAACGGATGGATGAAGACGAACGGATGGACGTAGACGAACGGATGGATGAAGACGAACTGATGGACGTAGACGAACTGATGGACGTAGACGAACTGATGGACGTAGACGAACGGATGTACGTTTACGAACTAATGGACGTAGACGAACGGATGGATGAAGACGAACTGATGGACGTAGACGAACAGATGGACGTGGACGAACAGATGGACGTAGACGAACTGATGGACGTAGACGAACGGATGGACGTAGACGAACAGATGGACGTAGACGAACTGATGGACGTAGACGAACGGATGGACGTAGACGAACGGATGGATGAAGACGAACTGATGGATGTGGACGAACTGATGGACGTAGACGAACGGATGGACGTAGACGAACGGATGGACGTAGACGAAAGAATGGATGAAGACGAGCTGATGGATGTAGACGAACTGATGGACGTAGACGAACGGATGGACGTAGACGAACGGATGGACGTAGACGAACGGATGGATGAAGACGAACTGATGGACGTAGACGAACTGATGGACGTAGACGAACAGATGGACGTAGACGAACGGATGGACGTAGACGAACTGATGGACGTAGACGAACTGATGGACGTAGACGAACGGATGGATGAAGACGAACTGTTGGACGTAGACGAACGGATGGACGTAAACGAACGGATGTACGTTGACGAACAGATGGACGTAGACGAACGGATGGATGAAGACGAACTGATGGACGTAGACGAACAGATATACGTAGACGAACTGATGGACGTAGACGAACGGATGGATGAAAACGAACTGATGGACGTAGACGAACTGATGAACGCAGACGAACTGATGGACGTAGACGAACTGATGGACGCAGACGAACGGATGGACGTAGACGAACTAATGGACGTAGACGAACGGATGGACGTAGACGAACGGATGGACGTAGACGAACGGATGGATGAAGTCGAACTGATGGACGTAGACGAACGGATGGATGAAGACGAACTGATGGACGTAGACGAACGGATGGATGAAGACGAACTGATGGACGTAGACGAACTGATGGACGCAGACGAACGGATGGACGCAGACGAACTAATGGACGTAGACGAACGGATGGACGCAGACGAACGGATGGACGTAGACGAACGGATGGATGAAGACGAGCTGATGGATGTAGACGAACTGATGGACGTAGACGAACGGATGGACGTAGACGAACGGATGGACGTAGACGAACAGATGGACGTAGACGAACGGATGCACGTAGACGAACTGATGGATGTAGACGAACTGATGGACGTAGAGGAACGGATGGACGTAGACGAGCGGATGGACGTAGACGAACGGATGGATGAAGACGAACTGATGGATGTAGACGAACTGATGGACGTAGACGAACGGATGGACGTAGACGAACGGATGTACGTTGACGAACTAATGGACGTAGACGAACGGATGGATGAAGACGAACTGATGGACGTAGACGAACAGATGGACGTAGACGAACGGATGGACGTAGACGAACTAATTAACGTAGACGAACGGATGGATGAAGACGAACTGATGGACGTAGACGAACAGATGGACGTAGACGAACTGATGGACGTAGACGAACTGATGGACGTAGACGAACGGATGGATGAAGACGAACTGTTGGACGTAGACGAACGGATGGACGTAGACGAACGGATGGACGTAGACGAACTGATGGATGAAGACGAACTGATGGACGTAGACGAACTAATGGACGTAGACGAACGGATGGACGTAGACGAACGGATGGATGAAGACGAACTGATGGATGTAGACGAACTGATGGACGTAGACGAACGGATGGACGTAGACGAACGGATGTACGTTGACGAACTAATGGACGTAGACGAACAGATGGATGAAGACGAACTGATGGACGTAGACGAACAGATGGACGTAGACGAACAGATGGACGTCGACGAACTGATGGACGTAGACGAACGGATGGACGTAGACGAACGGATGGATGAAGACGAACTGATGGATGTAGACGAACTGATGGACGTAGACGAACGGATGGACGTAGACGAACGGATGGACGTAGACGAACGGATGGATGAAGACGAGCTGATGGATGTAGACGAACTGATGGACGTAGACGAACGGATGGACGTAGACGAACGGATGGACGTAGACGAACGGATGGATGAAGACGAACTGATGGACGTAGACGAACTGATGGACGTAGACGAACAGATGGACGTAGACGAACTGATGGACGTAGACGAACTGATGGACGTAGACGAACGGATGGATGAAGACGAACTGTTGGACGTAGACGAAAGGATTTACGTAGACGAACGGATGTACGTTGACGAACTAATGGACGTAGACGAACGGATGGATGAAGACGAACTGATGGACGTAGACGAACAGATGGACGCAGACGAACGGATGGACGTAGACGAACTAATGGACGTAGACGAACGAATGGATGAAGACGAACTGATGGACGTAGACGAACAGATGGACGTAGACGAGCTGATGGACGTAGACGAACGGATGGATGAAGACGAACTGATGGACGTAGACGTACTGATGGACGCAGACGAACTGATGGACGTAGACGAACTGATGGACGCAGACGAACGGATGGACGTAGACGAACTAATGGACGTAGACGAACTGATGGACGTAGACGAACGGATGGACGTAGACGAACGGATGGATGAAGACGAACTGATGGACGTAGACGAACTGATGGACGTAGACGAACAGATGGACGTAGACGAACTGATGGACGTAGACGAACTGATGGACGTAGACGAACGGATGGATGAAGACGAACTGTTGGACGTAGACGAACGGATGGACGTAGACGAACGGATGTACGTTGACGAACTAATGGACGTAGACGAACGGATGGATGAAGACGAACTGATGGACGTAGACGAACAGATGGACGCAGACGAACGGATGGACGTAGACGAACTAATGGACGTAGACGAGCGAATGGATGAAGACGAACTGATGGACGTAGACGAACAGATGGACGTAGACGAACTGATGGACGTAGACGAACGGATGGATGAAGACGAACTGATGGACGTAGACGTACTGATGGACGCAGACGAACTGATGGACGTAGACGAACTGATGGACGCAGACGAACGGATGGACGTAGACGAACTAATGGACGTAGACGAACTGATGGACGTAGACGAACGGATGGACGTAGACGAACGGATGGATGAAGACGAACTGATGGACGTAGACGAACGGATGGATGAAGACGAACTGATGGACGTAGACGAACGGATGGATGAAGACGAACTGATGGACGTAGACGAACTGATGGACGCAGACGAACGGATGGACGCAGACGAACTCATGGACGTAGACGAACGGATGGAGGTAGACGAACGGATGGACGTAGACGAACGGATGGATGAAGACGAGCTGATGGATGTAGACGAACTGATGGACGTAGACGAACGGATGGACGTAGACGAACTGATGGACGTAGACGAACAGATGGACGCAGACGAACGGATGGACGTAGACGAACTAATGGACGTAGACGAACAGATGGATGAAGACGAACTGATGGACGTAGACGAACAGATGGAAGTAGACGAACTGATGGACGTAGACGAACGGATGGACGTAGACGAACGGATGGACGTAGACGAACGGATGGATGAAGACGAGCTGATGGATGTAGACGAACTGATGGACGTAGACGAACGGATGGACGTAGACGAACGGATGGACGTAGACGAACGGATGGATGAAGACGAACTGATGGACGTAGACGAACTCATGGACGTAGACGAACAGATGGACGTAGACGAACGGATGGATGAAGACGAACTGATGGACATAGACGAACTGATGGACGCAGACGAACGGATGGACGTAGACGAACGGATGGACGTAGACCAACGGATGGATGAAGACGAACTGATGGACGTAGACGAACGGATGGATGAAGACGAACTGATGGACGTAGACGAACGGATGGATGAAGACGAACTGATGGACGTAGACGAACTGATGGACGTAGACGAACGGATGGACGTAGACGAACTAATGGACGTAGACGAGCGGATGGATGAAGACGAACTGATGGACGTAGACGAACGGATGGATGAAGACGAGTTGATGGATGTAGACGAACTGATGGACTTAGACGAACGGATGGACGTAGACGAACGGATGGACGTAGACGAACGGATGGATGAAGACGAACTGATGGACGTAGACGAACTGATGGACGTAGACGAACAGATGGACGTAGACGAACTAATGGACGTAGACGAACAAATGGACGTAGACGAACGGATGGATGAAGACGAACTGATGGACGTAGACGAACGGAAGGACGTAGACGAACTGATGGACGTAGACGAACGGATGGATGAAGACGAACGGATGGACGTAGACGAACGGATGGATGAAGACGAACTGATGGACGTAGACGAACGGATGGATGAAGACGAACTGATGGACGTAGACGAACTGATGGACGTAGACGAACGGATGGATGAAGACGAACTGATGGACGTAGACGAACTGATGGACGTAGACGAACGGATGGACGTAGACGAACAAATGGACGTAGACGAACTGATGGATGAAGACGAACTGATGGACGTAGACGAACGGATGGACGTAGACGAACTGATGGACGTAGACGAACGGATGGATGAAGACGAACTGATGGACGTAGACGAACTGATGGACGCAGACGAACGGATGGACGCAGACGAACTAATGGACGTAGACGAACGGATGGACGTAGACGAACGGATGGACGTAGACGAACGGATGGATGAAGACGAACTGATGGACGTAGACGAACGGATGGATGAAGACGAACTGATGGACGTAGACGAACGGAAGGACGTAGACGAACTGATGGACGTAGACGAACGGATGGATGAAGACGAACGGATGGACGTAGACGAACGGATGGACGTAGACGAACTAATGGACGTAGACGAACTGATGGACGTAGACGAACGGATGGACGTAGACGAACGGATGGATGAAGACGAACTGATGGACGTAGACGAACGGATGGATGAAGACGAAGTGATGGACGTAGACGAACGGATGGATGAAGACGAACTGATGGACGTAGACGAACTGATGGACGCAGACGAACGGATGGACGCAGACGAACTAATGGACGTAGACGAACGGATGGACGTAGACGAACGGATGGACGTAGACGAACGGATGGATGAAGACGAGCTGATGGTTGTAGACGAATTGATGTACGTAGACGAACGGATGGACGTAGACGAACAGATGGACGTAGACGAACAGATGGACGTAGACGAGCTAATGGACGTAGACGAACGGATGGATTAAGACGAACTGATGGATGTAGACGAACTGATGGACGTAGACGAACGGATGGACGTAGACGAACGGATGGACGTAGACGAACGGATGGATGAAGACGAACTGATGGACGTAGACGAACTGATGGACGTAGACGAACAGATGGACGTAGACGAACTGATGGACGTAGACGAACTGATGGACGTAGACGAACGGATGGATGAAGACGAACTGTTGGACGTAGACGAACGGATGGACGTAGACGAACGGATGTACGTTGACGAACTAATGGACGTAGACGAACGGATGGATGAAGACGAACTGATGGACGTAGACGAACAGATGGACGCAGACGAACGGATGGACGTAGACGAACTAATGGACGTAGACGAACGGATGGATGAAGACGAACTGATGGACGTAGACGAACAGATGGACGTAGACGAACTGATGGACGTAGACGAACGGATGGATGAAGACGAACTGATGGACGTAGACGAACTGATGGACGCAGACGAACTGATGGACGTAGACGAACTGATGGACGCAGACGAACGGATGGACGTAGACGAACTAATGGACGTAGACGAACTGATGGACGTAGACGAACGGATGGACGTAGACGAACGGATGGATGAAGACGAACTGATGGACGTAGACGAACGGATGGATGAAGACGAACTGATGGACGTAGACGAACGGATGGATGAAGACGAACTGATGGACGTAGACGAACTGATGGACGCAGACGAACGGATGGACGCAGACGAACTCATGGACGTAGACGAACGGATGGACGTAGACGAACGGATGGACGTAGACGAACAGATGGACGTAGACGAGCTAATGGACGTAGACGAACGGATGGATTAAGACGAACTGATGGACGTAGACGAACAGATGGACGCAGACGAACGGATGGACGTAGACGAACTAATGGACGTAGACGAACGGATGGATGAAGACGAACTGATGGACGTAGACGAACAGATGGACGCAGACGAACGGATGGACGCAGACGAACTAATCGACGTAGACGAACGGATGGATGAAGACGAACGGATGGACGTAGACGAACGGATGGATGAAGACGAACTGATGGACGTAGACGAACTGATGGACGTAGACGAACTGATGGACGTAGACGAACGGATGTACGTTGACGAACTAATGGACGTAGACGAACGGATGGATGAAGACGAACTGATGGACGTGGACGAACAGATGGACGTAGACGAACAGATGGACGCAGACGAACTGATGGACGTAGACGAACGGATGGACGTAAACGAACGGATGGATGAAGACGAACTGATGGAAGTAGACGAACTGATGGACGTAGACGAACGGATGGACATAGACGAACGGATGGACGTAGACGAACGGATGGATGAAGACGAGCTGATGGATGTAGACGAACTGATGGACGTAGACGAACGGATGGACGTAGACGAACGGATGGACGTAGACGAACGGATGGATGAAGACGAACTGATGGACGTAGACGAACTCATGGACGTAGACGAGCAGATGGACGTAGACGAACGGATGGATGAAGACGAACTGATGGACATAGACGAACTGATGGACGCAGACGAACGGATGGACGTTGACGAACGGATGGACGTAGACCAACGGATGGATGAAGACGAACTGATGGATGAAGACGAACTGATGTACGTAGACGAACGGATGGATGAAGACGAACTGATGGACGTAGACGAACTGATGGACGTAGACGAACGGATGGACGTAGACGAACTAATGGACGTAGACGAACGGATGGATGAAGACGAACTGATGGACGTAGACGAACGGATGGATGAAGACGAGCTGATGGATGTAGACGAACTGATGGACTTAGACGAACGGATGGACGTAGACGAACGGATGGACGTAGACGAACGGATGGATGAAGACGAACTGATGGACGTAGACGAACTGATGGACGTAGACGAACAGATGGACGTAGACGAACTAATGGACGTAGACGAACAAATGGACGTAGACGAACGGATGGATGAAGACGAACTGATGGACGTAGACGAACGGAAGGACGTAGACGAACTGATGGACGTAGACGAACGGATGGATGAAGACGAACGGATGGACGTAGACGAGCGGATGGATGAAGACGAACTGATGGACGTAGACGAACGGATGGACGTAGACGAACGGATGTACGTTGACGAACTAATGGACGTAGACGAACGGATGGATGAAGACGAACTGATGGACGTAGACGAACAGATGGACGTAGACGAACGGATGGACGTAGACGAACTAATTAACGTAGACGAACGGATGGATGAAGACGAACTGATGGACGTAGACGAACAGATGGACGTAGACGAACTGATGGACGTAGACGAACTGATGGACGTAGACGAACGGATGGATGAAGACGAACTGTTGGACGTAGACGAACGGATGGACGTAGACGAACGGATGGACGTAGACGAACTGATGGATGAAGACGAACTGATGGACGTAGACGAACTAATGGACGTAGACGAACGGATGGACGTAGACGAACGGATGGATGAAGACGAACTGATGGATGTAGACGAACTGATGGACGCAGACGAACTGATGGACGTAGACGAACGGATGGATGAAGACGAACTGTTGGACGTAGAGGAACGGATGGACGTAGACGAACGGATGTACGTTGACGAACTAATGGACGTAGACGAACGGATGGATGAAGACGAACTGATGGACGTAGACGAACAGATGGACGTAGACGAACGGATGGACGTAGACGAACTAATGGACGTAGACGAACGGATGGATGAAGACGAACTGATGGACGTAGACGAACAGATGGACGTAGACGAACTGATGGACGTAGACGAACTAATCGACGTTGACGAACGGATGGATGAAGACGAACTGATGGACGTAGACGAACGGATGGACGTAGACGAACGGATGGACGTAGACGAACTAATGGACGTAGACGAACGGATGGATGAAGACGAACTGATGGACTTAGACGATCGGATGGACGTAGACGAAAGGACGGACGGACGTAAACGAAAGGACGGATGGACGTAGACGAAAAGACGGATGAAGACGAACTGATGGACGTAGACGAACTGATGGACGTAGACATACGGACGGACGTAGACGGATGGATGGACCTAGATGAACGGATGGACGTAGACAGACGGACGAATGAACGAGGAAGAAAAGTCGGATGGACGTAGACGGATGGATGGACATAGATGAACGTAGACAGACGGACGAATGGACGTAGACAGACTTGTTGGACGGTGACGGATAGAGGAACCGATTGGGGCTGATGAACTGAGCTAGACGGAACTATCAGCGTCGATGAGATTTATGATGAGTGGTAATTTGTCGGCCTCTGACTGACTGACTGAGTCTGGTGTTCAGTGCTCGTGAACATGCATTAGCTAATTAGCTCCCCGTTAGTCGCAATTAGAATAGTGCTCTCTTTAGTATGGCGTGCATCTAGGCCTTGGTATGCACAGCTGATGCTCGACTTCTTCTAATCAATCATGGGGCAGGATGGGGTAAGATGACCCTCGAGATAAGATGGACACCACAATAGAAAACTACCCCAGAGATTTTCGCGAATGTCCATTGAGCACCTATGTAGGTGCATGATGAACTGAAGATAATGGCGCAAGTATTGACTGTGCATGGTAGGCGTCAGGGATGTGGTCTCAAGACCGCCGTTTTGGTCTCGAAGACATTGGTCTAGGTCTTGGTCTCAAATACGTCGGTCTTGGCCTTGGTCTTAAAGGAATAGTCATGGAATTGATCTCCGTCTTAAATTAACGTTCTTTGTCATTCACTGTGTGATCGCATCAGAGCAATTTTTCGATATTTGTCAATTACTATCAATTATTAGAGACACCGGATGTTTAGGCCCTATGCGAGTGTTATCGATTTAGGGGGTGCTGATCAAACTAATAGACCTTTACATGCGTGTTGCTAAGGGCAGAAAATAGTGCATTTGCAACGGAGCCTGCCATTTCAAAATTTACTTTAACAAACAAAATTATTTTCAAGGTTTTGGAACAATCTAATAATTATTTTGTCGGCCACGTGTAAACACTGTTAACCTACAATTCCGAGGTCCGTGGTTCAAGTACACCATTCAAACGCAACGTTAATCTACTTGTTCAGATGTCTTAAAGTAGTTACTTATCGTATAGTGTAAGTAATTTATAGTGTGATATTCCCAAGCCAAGGGCTGAACCCGCAAAAGTTCAGAGTGGTCGGTATAACTGTTTTCTGGACGATTATTAAGTCCATAAGTATTCTTCAGCAACAAAAGTAATTTTTGAAGCGTGTTATTCCGTTTTAGCGTCTTAATGTATTAAATTGTTTATAAATAAAAGAGTGTCGGCCTTGGTCTTGGTCTCTGACCATCGGTATCGATCTTGGTCTCGGACCACTCGGTCTCAACCGTGGACCTCTCGGTCTTGGTCTCGGTCTTGAGTTTTTGGTCTCTTCCCCAACATTGACCAGCGTATAAGAATTTGGCGTTTTCGACGACGATTGACAGCCACTATCCAGACGCGTGTTTTTTAAAATTTGAAGTAATTTTCTCTTGAAAGTTCGTAAGCATGCGGCACCGATAATAGATCTGTAGGTTAAGTAAAAGATGTATTTTCTGAAAGTGCTTTAGTTCATCTGTCTGAATGATTGTTTTTTAAGGGCACCTTTTCATTTGATACTGCGTGGGTGGTTGTGAAGTTGGTCGGGTAGGCTCTAGTGTCCATCTTCTCCTTACGTACGCACTTGGAAAAGACGCGTGAGGTCGCAATGAACGAGTTGCTAATGATGACATCCAGAGTATTTTTTGGCATAATTTATATATTAGCACCTGCTAATATATATATATTACATATTATAATATAATATATTAGCAACTGCTAATATATATATATACATGTATTGTTTATTTTATTTTATTTCCGAAATTTGATACCGCCCTTCTTCCAACTTTTTGTTGCTCAGAAGTGCATACACACGCCTCGACGGCGCAATTGCAGTTGTACTGCAGAGCAATGGTGCGCGAAGGACTTGCTCAAGGTCCTTACACATTGACGCCCCGGACGAGGCTCGAACCCGCGCGCTCAGCACACTGAACGCTACGGGCTGACCGCTCTAACCGATCGGCCACGGACCACTGTTGTGTATTGTATATATTATATATGGATCTTATCGTTGTGAGTAGTGAGGTAAGTGGTGATTCTACCCCAGTCTAACCTTTGGAGTGTCACGTGACACCCTATGACGTCATCCATTGTGCAGGCGAACCCCTAACCTGTCTATCATCCATTGTTGTGAGATCATACTTGACCTTTGTACTGTACACAACCTGTCAATCTTCCATTGATATCGTGCACGAGGCTGCACTTTGCACTGGACATCTGGCGCCCTATCAGTAGCCATTGTATACATCACTTGTCAACGGCCTACCAATCATCCATTGTTCTTCTAGCGCAGGCAATCTTTGTACTGTGCTTATCTCAATGAACTTTGTCCATCGTATAGTAGTGGGGTTGGTAACTGTTCTGTTTCGACCTTTGAAATGGAGTTGACATATAATGACAGGTGAATTATTTTTATGCTAAATACACGTGCTATAACCCTAGAATGGCGGCGGCGATCATATCATTATGCAAGGGGGTTGTGCCAACCCTAAATTTCCATTCTTTTGAACTTATGATTAATAATTATAAAAATAATAATTTTAAGAATAAAGAAATAAAAAATTAACATTAAAAATAATTAAAGTAATAAAATAACTAAAAATAATAAAATTCAATAAAAACAATATTAAAAATAATAAAAATATTTTTTTAAATAGTAAAAACAATAATAAAATTAGAAACAGCAATAAAAATAAAAAAATAACAATAAAAATAATAAAATTAATAAAAAATTAATAATAATAATAATAATGATAATATTAATAAAATCTCCGAATATTTCAAAAAATTATATCATTAATGCAGCTTGAATATTTAGTAAGGGAATGTGTGCAGGAATTGGAGTTTGATGTTGGAGTTTAAGCTATTGTTAGACTGAATAGGATGTAAAAATGTAGAAACAGAAATTTCAGGCATTTGAAACTGTTGTGTATTGGAGTATGGTGTTGGAGTTGAAGGAATTGTTAGATTAAAGTGGCTGTAACAAGTATAGGAAACAGAAATTTGGTGCATTGAAGCTGTTATGTATTGGGGTTTGGTGTTGAAGTTTAAGGAATTCTTGGATTGCATAGGGTGTTTAAAATGTATGAAAAGGTTGAAATCGGTAGTTTGATGCATTGAAGCTCTTGTATAACGGAGTTTGATTTCGAAGCTTAAGAATTTGTTGAGTTGTAGAAGGTATAAAAACATAGGTATAGACCTATGTAGAGAATTGAAGTTTGAAGCATTTAAACTATTATGTATTGGAATATAATTTTGTGAAGTAAGTGAGTAAGAAAACCAGTAGTCGGAATGAAAGAAAAGCCCATGGATGGAATATACCAAACAAAAGCATGTGGTGAGTAAGTAAGTAATAAAACCCATGGTTGTAATGTAAAAAAACCGATGGCTGGAATACAGCCAAACACATACCAATGGTAAGTAAGCAAGTTAGTAAGAAAGCCGATAACAACAGATGCATACATTTGATAAGTAAGAGAAAAGCCGATGGGTGGAATATTCCAAACAAATGCATTTACTGAATAAGTAAGACAGCCAATGGCGAAAAATCTATTGGTAAGTAAGTAAGAAAATCAATAGTTGGAATACATCGAACAAATATATTTGATAAGCAAGTAAGAAAGTTGACGTAAAAGTCGTTGGTTGGGGTATGAGAAACAAATACAGTTGTTGTTGGTAAATGGGTAAGAAAAGCCGTTGGCTTTGGTGAAGGTCTTGAAGTTTCAATGCCATTTGTTTTACTGATATTGGTAAAATTTCAATGCCGATGGGATACAAGAGTTGAGATCATAGATAGCACCTGCTAAATATATATATATATCTATATATATATATATAAATATTAGCACCTGCTAAATATATATATATATATATATATATATATTAGCACCTTCTAAATATATATATATATATTAGCACCTGCTATATATATATAAATATTAGCACCTGCTAAATATATATATATATATGTATATATATATTTAGCAGGTGCTATCTGTCATCACAGTTCGTTCTCATTGGTGGTCTATCTTTTATGTATAACGTATGACACCGTATTTCTCCGGTCGATAATTAGTCGGAGAGAGACAGAGAGAGACAGAGAGAGAAAGAAAGAGAGAGAGAGAGAGAAAGCCAGTATAAACTATTATCTGGTGGCTTTAGTGGAACCCGAATCTTTCTAAGTCACGGAAGAAAATGAATTAAATGGAAGATGAGGTGATGTTCCATTCTTCGATAAAAGGAAGAAATAGACTGTCTGCCTACGATTAGAGAGTACGTGCAAGGGATATGAGGAGGAAATTACATATGAGCATGATGAGATAGAAAGACGGACGTTTAAAGAAGGAGACAATGATATCGAAATGAATTAAAGAAACTTGAAGAAATCTGTGATACACGTTTTCCTCAACACATATGCAGAATTTTGTTCAAAGCCTACATCAATGCATCTGTTGCGTTCTGATTTTCGTGTTGAAAAAGGATGTTCAGTTAAATAGCTCTACCCACTAATTATTCGAAAAAATGTTTTAAAGTATGTGAAGAAATAGGCCTATGTTTGTACGGTGATAAAAGCGGACGAAAATAAGTGCAGTTGTCCGTAATAGCAAAGCAGACATTCAATTAATTTGTGGTCGCTCAAGCCTTAGTAGGTCTACAGATCAGAGCGAACTGCTTCTTCCCTGAAATAATCACAGACTTAGCAATTATTTATTTTGATCACAAAGTCGTATTTTAATTACGATTTGTAATGCGTAATTTCAAGAGAAGACCGAGCGCCTCTGTATAGAAACACACAACGGAATGGCTTAATTGTCAGAGGAAATGAGAAAAGCTAAGGCAGCTGAGGCTCTAAGTTGATAGGCTTGAGAAACATTTTTCAAAAAGAAGAACTGAACGCAGCGAGGCTTCTGCATCCATACTACAAAGTGGAGATTGATGAGTATGACAACCCGTTCACCGTGAGTAGTACAACGATAGTATCCATGGCCCACTATCGATTAGAGCGAGACATCGTATTGAGATAAGACGTACCTGTTTCTGCACAGGTGCAAATTGAAGTTGCGGTTCCTCTCAAGTGAATAACATTGCAGTCTAACACGCATGAAGAATAATGTGGCTCCTCGAACGTGAAAAATAGCATAGGCACTGAAATTCTACTCAACTGACAAATGGTGCAGTTACTCTCACGTTTAAAATAGTTCAGTTCATCTCAAAAGAAAAATTGTTCAGTTCCTGTCAAGTGAAATATAATTCAGTTCCTCTCAAGTGAAATATAGTGCAGTTCTCCTCAAGTGAAAAATAGTTCAGTTCCTCTCAAGGGAAAAATAGTTCAGTTCTCCTCAAGTGAAAAATAGTTCAGTTCCTCTCAAGTTAAAGTAGTAGTTAGGCCTACTATTACGTAAGAAACAGTGCAGTTCATGTCACGTGAAACTAGGTCATGGACAATCATGAAACAATATATATATATATATTATATATATATATCGGCTGAGCATTTTCCTCTCTAAACACCTCCATCTCGCTATTTGTCGTTGTTCCGATGTCCCTGTGTTATCGATCGATGCAGAACAATCGAGAATCGTGCTGGGTACGACACCACATGTTCCCTCATCAAAGCCAGAGCTAAAGGAAAGGGTTTTTCTGACTGATCTACTTTAGCTAAAGACTTTCATGTCCATTGCCAAGTTCTCTTCACCGAGTTTCCATCACCAGAATCTTGTTGCAAATATATACACTGACTATAATATAGCCAGTCTGCCAGTGTCCAATGACCAGCGATAGACTTTGAAAAACAGTGGAATTTCCTGACTCGAACAAAAACTGTGTCAGATGTTCTTTTGTATATCAATTCAAAAGAGTTCAATCACTACCTACAGCTACTTCTACCTAAGTCTATTCAGACTTGTAGGCCAATGCATGTAAACCTAAGAATTATTACCAAGAGAAGCGATAGGCCTAACTGTAGGCCTAGTTTACAACTCAACAAAACTTGTTACTGTCACATCAACAGCACAAAACTATAGTTTGGAGTGAGCACTGCGTATGGGGTTAGTGGGAATTGATCTTGCTTCCTACTGTTCTACATAAAAGCGTGTTTTCAACTACCTGGTGAATATCTTTGGCGCAAACACCAATGTAATACAATGTACTTGCATCACTTCACACAGTCATCCGTGATCTGACTAAGAATAATGACTGGCAACAGTTGCCACCACCGTTGATATAACAGCTAGATCATTAGAGCGTCTGTGTACCGTTCAGGCGTAATCTGGAACGTTTGGACCGGTTCAAAATTTGTCGACTGATAAATTCTATCGACGAGTCAGCTTAGGATTACGATCGCAACTATGTAGATGTATATAGGCCTACACACGTAAGCCTACGTACCCACATACACACACACACACGCATATAATACGCCCATGCCTACCCAAATGCATATTTAGTTTCTTTTAGGTCATTTAGATATGCGGAGGAAGAAGAGGAATAGGAAGAAGGAGTGAAGACAAGTGCATTTCATTGATCTCAGTAGAGAGATTTTTCGTAAGATTCGGTAGGATCGTTGAACTCAGGCACCACGTGATCCCTTATACCGAAGATGCATCCATCATCTGGTTATGACGCATTCGTCTAATTCGTTCTCACAACTTCAACTTCTTGAAACTTCAATCTCTTTCTAAGCTCGACGTGATGAAAGTTTTATTTTTTTACGAATTCAGTTGGTAATACTTAGCTTTTAACAACGTGGAAAACTCTCAGACGGTCAGTGTGTTTGTGAATGTGTTGTGTGGTGTTTGTGTGAGAGGAAGGTCTTAATTCTTGTCTTCTCTTCTTTTTCTTATTTCTCTTCCTCCTCCGACTCTTACCCATCCTCTGACCTTCTCTCAAGAGCCATCACCTGTGTGTGTCTTGTGTGTATACGTGTGTGTGTGAGTGCGTGCGCGTGTGTGTGTGATGGTCACTGTTTGAGTGTACATGTATTGTGTGTTGCTTATAGAGTTGTTGTGGCCTGTCTGAAGCCGATGACTCGACGAAGGAAGATACCTCTTTCGTCGTTGGATCGATCTTTAGAACAGAATTCTATTGACCATATAATTATGACCATTAGACTCGCCAGGCACCACGTGGTCCCTTAAGCATGCAATGCATGCGATCCACACAGATCCCTCTTTCCTTTCGTCGATGTTTCTCTCTCATATGTGCTGACGGCTGACGCAGACTGCCACTCTGTCGAAGGCAACACCTGCTGTTCGGAAGACGTTCTATCAAAATGGACGATGACGAAGTCTCGGACAGACTCGTGAATTATTTATCAGCCACTGCAACAGTCGATCGTAAGAACAGCGTAGGAATCGAGATGGCGGACCGAGGACCAACTGACGGAATCATTCCAGATGGAAAATCCAACGACGCCACCCCCAACCATCAGACATCGACGATGTCCCAGGTGAAGACCGTCGTCTCTCAGTTGCCCAGTCTGTTCGAGAGGTCAGCGTACAGCTGGTGGAACCCGAGGTTCGATTCGAATGTCCTTGAGGAGCAGCACTTCAAGAGCTCCCTCCCTCAGAATCGCAGACACATTCGCTACGTACTTGGCTACGTACTTGGGTACATCGTACTGTCATTCTTGATGTGGGGTGTCTGTTACGGAATGATGACTTGGACCTACTGGGCAGTTCAACTAGGTCTGGTGGTCATCGTTCTAGGAATCCTCGCCTTCTCCTTCACCACGCATTATCGCTCTCACATTCACGTCGTGTCCTTCCTAGTTGCCCACGTCCTCGCGTTCTTCGAGATTTTTGTCTGCATCTTCAACCCTTACCTCACATCGGTTGGAACATTCACGGGGTCCGTTGAGTTCCTCATCATCATCTACAAGTTCATTCCTCTTCCGCTCTACGTCTGCGTCTCCATCGGGGCCACATTCTCCGTTGCCATAGAGATTCTGTCGAACTTCTACACAGAGATGCATTCTTCGACGCACATAGTCTGTCGGGCGCTGCTCCACCTCTGCATCCACATAATCGGAATCCACGTTTACATCATGGCACAGGTGCGCAGGAGAAGCACCTTCATGAAGGTCGGTCAGTCGATCCTCTCTCGACGGGATCTACAGGTGGAGAAACAGTTGAAGCACAACATGATCCACTCGTTGATGCCTCCAAAGGTTGCTGAAGAGATCATGAAGTCTCGCGAGAACGATCGAGAGGACGACGACCCATCGAAGCGACACAGGTCCTCCCATGCATCGGAACAACGAGGCAAGATGAACTTCCGGTCGTTCCACATGTCTCAGATGGACAACGTGAGCATCCTGTTCGCTGACATCGTTGGATTCACTCGAATGAGTTCAAATAAATCAGCGGAACATCTCGTCAGTCTCCTAAACGATCTCTTCGGTCGATTCGATGACATCTGCAAGAAGTGTAACTGTGAGAAGATCAGCACCCTCGGCGACTGCTACTACTGCGTGTCTGGGTGTCCTGAGCCCCGCGGGGACCACGCCAAGTGCTGCGTAGAGATGGGACTCGCCATGTGCATTGCCATCAAGCAGTTCGATGACGACCACTGTGAAGAGGTGAATATGAGGGTAGGGGTACACACAGGGACCGTTCTGTGTGGCCTCGTAGGCACACGACGGTTCAAGTTTGACGTCTGGTCGCACGACGTCACCCTGGCGAATATGATGGAGTCTGAGGGGCGACCGGGGTGTGTTCACGTCTCAGACTGTACCTACAACTTCATCAGCGATGACTACGAGTTCGAATCAGGAGAAGATGTACCAGGTCTGTTACTGTGTTTCTCTATCTACTCCATTGCAACTGTTGGATTGAAAGATGGATAGATAGATAAATAAAATAATAGATAGACTGATAGATAGATAGATGGATGGATGGATGGATGGATGGATGGATGGATGGATGGATGGATGTGTAGATGAATGAATGATTGGATGCAGGGAGGGATGTGTGGATGAATTGATAGATAGGTAGATAGATAGAAATATGCACATATGCATAAGTGCATGCATTGACATTCATAATTAATGTATGAATATTGTTTAAATGGCAAAATAGCTGATAAAAAGATTGGATGGAATGTTCCGTGATGTGCGATTGTCCTATTCTTCGTCTTCTTATTCTTCATTCCAGTGATCTAATGGGTTTTGCTGGACAAGGAATTGTCGCCTCATACAGACTTACAAAGTCAAAGGAATGAAGCTCACGTCTGCTGAGTTCAAGATGCTATGTTCGAATGTTCATTCAGTCAATTGTCTAAGGAGATAATAGTTATTAGTTTTATCAAAGTCAAAGAACATTAATCTATTCGCTTGTTTGCGCGTTCATGCAGAATGGGATCTGATTGCTGTTCGTTCGTTCATTTACTTCCTATCAACTTTTGTTCAATGGTTCATCTACAACTATGAACGACGCACATTTCTTAATTTATTCCTTCGTTCGTTTATTCCTCCGTTTCTTGCTTCGTCCATTCGTCTACCAAGATGCAATAATTATTCAGGCGCAGCTGCTGGCTGCATGGCTTGCAATGGATTCCGCTTGGCTGGCGAGCAGCAGCCGATGGCACTAAGAGGCAGGGAGGGATGGAATGAGGAATGGTGGGATGGAAGGAGGAATGGTATTAGATGAGGGAACGAGAAGGGAAGACAGACATTCAAAGGCGGTGGAAGGAGGAGGTGGTGGTTGTGTGGTGGTGGTGCGCTGGTTGACCATGAGTGTCCTGGAGCACATCATCATTGTCGCCTGCTGCTGCTGCTGCTGCTGGTGATGGTGGTGCTGTAAGGGTGGTGCTGGTGCTGCCTCTCTTGGATGCTCTGCATCGTATTGATTTCCGAAAGAAGGGTAATGAACGCCGCAGAGACTCGCTCACCTAACATCGACCCTACCACGAAATTCCTGGCAGCAGCTGGAGCAGTATGGCTGCCTTTTATGCCCCCATTGCTCATTCGTCAGTTGTAATATACAAGTAGGTCATTAAGATTACTTAAGAATAAGACTACTTGACCTCATATGCAAAGGCTAAGAAAGGTCGCTGACACCTGGTAATAATAGATGCTTCTCAGCTTTAGACTGAGGAACTGGTAAAAATTATAGCACATGGACCAATATGACTACATGTCTAATAGCCGACACGTATAGGCCTATGCAGCGCGTGAATCTGCCTTAGAGAACAACGGTCGCTTGTAATTTCAATCGCCTTCTCCTCATTTGCCAATCACGCACATTGATCCGATGCACACAGTCCAGGAGGCACTGCATTTAACAGATGTGTTCAGTTACGCTCGTTTTATTTCTTATGCAATAAGTCTTATAGGTTGTCTAATTGTATGCAAAAGCAGTGCTTAGTATTCATTAATTCACCAGATGTAATTTGTTTATGAGTTGTTGACATTCAGAGGAGGAGGAAGATGAGGAGGAAGAGGAGGAGGAGGAAGAAGGAGGTGGTGGCCGTGTGGCGTTGGTGTTGGTGCGGTGGTAAAATCGAGTAGAGGGGCTCTATAACATTTCCGGAAGAATATGCAATCCAATTTCTAATATGAAATACCAAAGGATAAGATTACAGCGGCAGCGTTACAGAACTGTAAGCCAGAGGCAAATGCTTTGGTAAAAAAAACTCTGCTCTGCCAGAAGACTGCCGAAATTTTGCACTGTAAAAAATAGTTGGGACATTACTTAATTGTGTGACTACCCTGGTAACGAATGTCTAAACTACGGTTTTACGGAGCAGGACGTTTTGGCGCAGGACGTTTTGGCGCAGCCGTTTTGGCGCAGGACGTTTTGGCGCAGCGTCGTTTTGGCGCAGGACATTTTTGGCGCAGATATCTGATACATAATGTGACACGAGGCATGATCGATGATAATAATTATGCTAAACTGGGAACTGGAGCGATGAAAAGAATCATTCTTAAATAGAAGCGGGATGGACATGAGAATTATAACTATCGTGGAACCCTTTTAGTCACAGTCGTTTTATGAATCTTGTTCCAATTAAACGGCATTATTTTCATCAATCCAGCTTCCATTAAAGCATGATCATTTTAATCAATCCAGCTTCCATTAGGGCACGATTCTTTTTTGTCAATCCAGCTCCCAGTTTAACAGTATTCTTTTCACTGATACGGCTTCAAGGTAAGCATGATTCTTTTATTATTATTATTATTATTATTATTATTATTATTATTATTATTATTATTATTAAATTTGTAACGCGCACAAGGTCACACCACACCTAAATGTGAATCTGAGGCGCGGATAGTCGGTCGCCAGGAGAAGATGCCATTAGGTTTCCAAATCCTTGAAAGCCAAACAGAAATAGTGAGTTTTGAGTCGCTTTTTGAAGGAAGGAAGTGAATTTGAACTACGAAGAGAGAGTGGCAGTCGATTCCATTCCCTAGGAGCAGAGACATGAAATGCACGAGAGCCCATAACTGTTCTGCATCGTGGTTCAACTTAAAGACCCATACTTGATGATCGTAAGCAACGAGGAGGAATGTAAGGTGCCTCTTCTTCTACCGACGCTTGCGAGACTTAATCTGACTTGCCATGTGGAATAATTTACGACATTAAAGTGTAGATTGTCATTTAACATATATATTTAATACATAATATACATTATTATTGCATCAGATATCTGCGCCAAAACTTCTTGCGCCTAAACGTCACGTACCGCGGGTTTCATGGCGACGACATACTTCAAGTGATCCCTCCCTCTCTGGCATCAGTTACACTGCCATGGCTGGTCAATTACTGCCATTTGAACATGACTGATTTTTGGGATAGTGGAAAAAACTTGAGAAATTTATTGAAGAATTTTGTATAAATGGGCGAAAATCACGGCATGGAATCACGCTTTTATTTGACAAGAATATAAGATCTGATATAACAATTACGCACATAAGGATAAGAAAGAAATGCCTCTTTCGCTAAAGTAAACGCCTTGCATCAAATCACGTTTGCATTTTAATATCTAAGCTTATCAATGCTATCGGCCGAATGGAACACCCCATCACAGGGGCAGTCCTCAGAGTTTCCAAGGAAGCTCTGAGCACTTCGAGAACTTCGATGGAAGTTTTTAAGTCTAGTCTCAAAACTCATTTATTTTCTGTTTCCTAGGATTGATGAACTGTTTCTGTAACGCGTCCTTTAAGTAAGACTCTGTTTTATTCAGGCGCGCTATAAATGATAGTTGTGTTGTATTGTATTGTATCAGTGCTATCATGGCTATACATAGATAAATCTAAATCAATGGATAAACTGCGCAAATGACGGTCAATGTGAAGGCGTCTCTCGGCCAATCAGAATACAGTTAGATCTTCAAAGGAATCGCAGTTATCGTTCTGTCACGACGCTTCGCAATCAATCAATCAATCAAATAGTAAGCCAGCCAGTCAACCAGTCAATCACTCGATCAATCAATCAATCAGCCAGTCAGTCAGTCAATCGATCGATCGATCGATCGATCAGTGACACGCCTCTTAAAAAATCTGCTCAAAGGCGTTCCCAATTTAACCTCGGCCAAAGTAGACATATTTCAAAATAGATTATGAATGGCAATGAGAGTTCGTAGGCAGGAGCCGAAGATCCAATTCGAGGCCATTCCAGACATTAAAGTGTAGATTGTCATTTAACATATATATTTAATACATAATATACATTATTATTGCATCAGATATCTGCGCCAAAACTTCTTGCGCCAAACGGCTGCGCCTAAACGTCACGTACCGCGGGTTTCATGGCGACGACATACTTCAAGTGATCCCTCCCTCTCTGGCATCAGTTACACTGCCATGGCTGGTCAATTACTGCCATTTGAACATGACTGATTTTTGGGATAGTGGAAAAAACTTGAGAAATTTATTGAAGAATTTTGTATAAATGGGCGAAAATCACGGCATGGAATCACGCTTTTATTTGACAAGAATATAAGATCTGATATAACAATTACGCACATAAGGATACGCCCACAACCTAAAAAGCTCGATACTGCATCATAGAGGTCCGAACAAAAGGAACAATAGGAGACCCTGTGAGGCAGAGTACAGCGTCCTGCCAGCATTTCTAATAGCGGCAACAGGACAGCAAAGGGCCACGTTGAGTAGGAGCAGCGCCATAGAGGCAGCGCCAGACCAAGGAAGAAATGCGAAATGTAATGCGCTGGGAATGGATAACCAATGTAAAGGGACTTTCATCGCAGGCGCGAATCTACGCAGGTCGAAATAGCGACGACTGATGACGAACAATTGTCAGTTGCCGTGATGTCATTCACTGTGGTTTACCTCAATAACCGTTCTATTGATCGCTTATGTAACGTCGAAGATGATTAGCGTCGTTCTATTGAAGAATCCTCCTCCTTATGAAACAACATGTTTTGATGCAAGGAGGAAAGGCAAAGCATCAGACGTATCAGCGGTGAAAGAGACGTTGCAAGAATTGTAGAGGCGCTACTCATTCGCTCAACAGGCTTTGCAGGGTCACAGTGGTCCTGAAAGGATTCTGAAAACAAAAAGGCAGTCTCAATGTCTTGGAGACTATATGGTTTTACGTTTATTTATTACAGGCCGTACACACTCTGTTTCGTCTTGGTTCGTGGTTTTGTTTACTAGCGTATTGATTATTGCACCTCGTAATCTGTCGGTATCTCCAAATCTCGTTTGTCTACACTTCAATCGGTGTTGAACGCAGCCGCCCGTCTCATCTCATCAGATCCCTACTATATGTCCTACGCCTCACGCTCTGCGTCATAGCTGCATCAACGCTTCCAACCTAATGCATTCAATTATGTGCCCTAGATGAGATTGACTGTGCATCAACAAACATTAATCCGGTTTAATGCTGCGGCTTGATCAATCATTGGGCTTCGTAAGAACGAGGCTAGTCATTCATCACATATATGCGGAACGATTTGTGTGCTCATTTCTACTTATGAAATATCGAGAGAGTAAAAGTCAACAACAGAATCGAAAAATAAATACAAATCAGGAAATTCGAAAAATCCAACATGCCAGAAATTCTGCAGATTATAGATGAAATGCTTCTGCGAATGTTTCCGTTTTCGTTATTGTACGATTATGAGTTGCTTCCTGAATTTCAAGTTTATCCAAATGTTTAATATAAAGTTTTAATGGAATTTATACACTCTAATATATGAACTCCTAAAGTATTTCTAATCTAACACGACTAAATGTTAATAAAGTCTTTGGAAAAGTCCTCTCCGAAGTTATTTGACAGTTACTAAATCGTTTCAATGGGTACACTTTTTAGTCCATTAAGTTTATGCTCTGACAGCATTCCTGTAAATAGTCAATTACTGGGCTTCTATTTTCGTAACCCTGCACAACATTGCACATTTGATGATCAAGATCTCGATAATTCTTTTTTTCCTCATCTTGTTTTTTGGCTTCAGTTTATTTCAGTTCATTGGTTTGATTTATGCTTTTTGCTGGACAATCTCTACTACTTCTATTGGTGTGACAATGGAAGTTCAAGCAGACCATGGTGTCATTACAACACCATTACCAGTACTGGTGTTATAGGGTGACCCGTAAGCGGAACCATTGGTTCTTTTGGGCCTGCATTTTGACTTTAGCTACTGAATGTAATGAAACGATGCATATTTGGTACATTATTTTTTAATGAAATTCTGTAAGATGTTTGTATACTCGAACTTCAGAAGTTCAATAAGAAACTCTTTCTCTCTCTCTGTCTCTCTCTCTGTCCCTGTCTCTCTCTGTCTGTCTCTGTCTGTCTCTCTCTGTCTCTCTCTCATTCTCTCTGTCTGTCTGTCCCTGTGTCTCTGTCTTTCTCTGTCTCTCTGTCTCTCTCTCTCTGTGTATGTCTGTGTATGTCTGTCTCTGTCTGTCTCTGTCTCTCTGTCTGTCTCTCTCCCTCTCTCTGTCTGTCTGTCCCTGTCTCTCTGTCTCTCTCTGTCTCTGTCTCTCTCCCTCTCTCTGTCTCTGTCTGTCTGTCTCTCTCTATCTATCTATCTATCTCTCTCTCTCACCCGCAACCAGCCGCTCAAACGTTAAGTTTATTGATGCTCTGTTCTCTATGCAGTTTCACAACTAACCTAGGCAATGAATGTATTCTCAAAGTAGTTTAGAGGTTGATCGACGTCTGGAGACAATTTAGTGACTCTTTTCAGCTTACTGTGCAGAGTTTTCTATCTGAGGTGTTTTTTCGATCATAGCGACATTTAGCATCACTGAGACCAGTGCAGAGCGTGCTTCTGAGTCGGTATCAAGAAGGGTGCGCTATATAAACGCTCGATTACGTTACATTACTCAGTTGTACAATCTATGTATCCATCAACTGCAGGCTACATTTGAGAAAGCTTACGTCTGTCCGCCTTTTGTCGACCATTGTTTGTTTCCACGCACATGAAACAATTGAGTCTATTATCCATTAGCTATCATAATTATTCCATAAATGTTCCATGTCACTATGTTCCACGTTCGTTATAATTGCACCATCATGAGGAGCGTAGGCAGGGTCTCGAGAGTTGTGTGGGGAGGTTCGGTCTGGAGGGGATGGGCAGATAGAGTCGACATCGAAATTGATGCAATTTGAAGATGACGGATGCAATTCTGGCGACTCTCTTAAGAGCAAATTCCAGCAATCAAATTGATTGATTTCGATGTAACTAATATCAAAACTGAAAAGTGCAGATGATCAATGCTTCATTTTATTCCGTTTCAGAATGGACTTCAGTCTGGTTGACCTCGAAACCAAGGTCTTGGTCTCGAGTGCACTCGAATTTATTCTTAAAAGTCTTGGTCTTCAGACCAATGCCTCGGACGAGGGTCGAACCCACTCATTCAGTGCACACTGAGTGTTATGGGTCGAACACTCTAACCGATCGGTCACCATGCCACACGCTGTACATAATCAGAAGTAACGTGAAGTCAACAGTACTTGATCAGAAGTATAGTGTAGTCATAAGTACTTGATCTTAAGTATTACTAAGCCATCAGACTTAATCTGAAGTGTTATGAAGCCATCAGTACTTAATCTTGAGTGTTATGAAGCCATCAGTACTTTATCCTAAGTATTATGAAGCCATCAGTACTTGATCTTAAGTAAAATGAAGCCATCAGTACTTTATCTTAGGTATTATGAACTCATCAGTACTTAATCTGAAGTATTATGAAGCCATCAGTACTTAATCTTAAGTATTACGAAACCACTAGCACTTGATCTTAAGTATTATGAACCCATCAGTACTTAATCTTAAGTATTACGAAGCAATCAGTACTTTATCTGAAGTATTATGAAGCCATCAGTACTTGATCTTAAGTATTATGAAGCCATCAGTACTTGATCTTAAGTATTATTAAGCCATCAGTACTTAATATTGAAGATTATGAAGCCATCAGTACTTGATCTTAAGTGTAATGAAGCCATCAGTGCTTGATCTTAGGTATTATGAAGCCATCAGTACTTAATCTTAGGTATTATGAAGCCATCAGTACTTAATCTTGAGTTTTATGAAGCCATTAGTACTTAATTTTGAGTATTATGAAGCCATCAGTACTTGATCTTTATTATTATGAAGCCATCAGCACTTGATTTTAGGTATAATGAAGCCATCAGTACTTGATCTTAAGTATTAAGAAGCCATCAGTACTTAATCTTGAGTATTTTTGAAGCCATCAGTACTTAATCTGAAGTATTATGAAGCCACCAGTACTTGATCTTTATTATTATGAAGCCATCAGCACTTGATTTTAGGTATAATGAAGCCATCAGTACTTTATCTTAAGTATTAAGAAGCCATCAGTACTTAATCTTGAGTATTTTTGAAGCCATCAGTACTTAATCTGAAGTATTATGAAGCCACCAGTAGTTGATAAGGGGTATTATGATTGAATTTGTGTTTATGAAATTCAACAGAAATTTGGAATAACATAGTTTTCACAGGACTTTTGTAATTGCAAAGTAGAATTATTCTGAACTCTGTCTGCATTACGAGTCTTATGCGACTGTGTAAGAGAATCACATTTTCGTTAAAATAACGGGGTGTTCGACTTGACAAGTTTTAGTTAGGAAATAGATGTGTGGGCGTAGTTTTTAAAGGTCTTGGTCTTGGAGATAGCCTTAGGTTTACAATTTTGGTCTTGATCTTGGTCTTGATACCAAGGGTGTTGGTCCTTAGACCAGTCTTAATTTTAATAAATAGTTTGTGACTGATTTAATTATGCCTATAGAGATCTTCCAGCGTAAGGCGATTGACAATAATTATATCAATAATAAACGGAGAAAATCAAAGTAACAACTAATGGTAATGAAAGATGATTTCTGTGAAATGAAGAAAGTCAAACCGGTTGTATGTCATGTATACAGCATTGACATTGTTTACGATGTCAGTGCTGTCTGAAGACAAGCTATATGTTGGTTAACAAGAGATTGTGAACAGCCTAAGGTAGGCACCAGTCTATGAGAAATCATAGAGATCATGGCCAGAGGGACTTAATAATCGAACGAACTTACATGTAAGTTATTTCAGTCGATGGGGATAATTAATACAATGTCTGTAAATTTGATCAAAATCCTAACGAGAGACAGACAGACATACAGACAGACAGACAGACAGACAGACAGAGAACGCGATGACGCTGCTATTGAATAGTGCCTCATTTGTAGAAGATGATGGTTATTTGACGATGGACCAGGTGCACGTGCAAAAGGTATTCATCGTATGTCACAGCAACCTATGCAAAAACGAAATGAATGATCTTTATGCACAATTATATATAAATTATACACGCGCGCACACATGTATATATATATACATATATATATATATACATATATATATATATATATACATACACCATGGTTCAATGAAAATATGATAAGTAAGACAAACTGTTTATTTCCCATATCTCTAATGCCTGACAATTTTATTTTTAGATTTTGTAACAAAGCACATGTACTTCTAACATGAAAATAGCCTTTAATACTTTTGTGAAGAAACTCTTAGTAGCACGATCTGATTAATTTTTAAAGAAGATGTTCAAAATGTCCTCCTTCTGCATGCAAGCCTGACGGCCCTGGCGCCATTGGGAAACAGCATCGTCGATTATCCTCTGATTCAGACCAGCCCACGCTTCCAACAAATCAGGAATTACTGTCTGGTAGACTCGCCCTTGCATTACGCTTCACACTTTGCAGTCGACAGGATTTTAAATTTCGACTGTTCGGAGGCCATAATGTGGGAGAATGAAGTCTGGTGTCTCTCTCGTTAGCATTTCGATGGTTTTCCTGGCTCTGTGGGCTGGGGCACTGTCCTATTGAAAAACAAAACAGCCTTTTGGGGCTTAGTAGACTTCTGATATCAGGTATAAAAGATGTAGTGACAGCAGAACGTCGCGATAATAGGTTCCGTTCATTTTTACTCCCGGATCAATGAAGACCAAATGGGAACGACCAAGCGTCGAAACAGCAACGGACGCCATAACAGACTTGCTGAAATGGGTACGCGCTCGCAACAGTCTGTTTGCAGCGACTGCCTTTTTAATGCCAAGCGTGATGTACTGCAACAGGCGATCATTCTGGGTGTTGCTTGGTCGTGCAACGGTGAACAACTTCTCGTCTGCAAAGAAGATGAAGTCAATTATATGACGAGGATATTTTCTCAACAGTTGTCTTGATCTGTTCAAACGTGTCAGACGATTAGCTTCCGTCAGTTCCTGCAGTGCTGGCTTCTTCTTAAGGCACTTGAGTCTTTATTGATTATTCGAACAACACTGGACGATGAATTCCGGTGTCTCTGGATATTTGACGTGTTGTTCTATGTATTCAGCAGACAAAGTTTGGTTTACTTTTTATTGAACCACGGTGTATATATGTGTATGTGTGCTTCTGTGTCTGCTAGAAACACTCTATGGGCTAGGTCAATGGAATGTAGGCCTATAGCCCTTTAATTCCTCGTCTTTACGTTAATCGCCAATCCCAGAATCTGTAGCTGCACTCTCCTGCTGCTCTTTGTATAATTTCAAGAAGGCCCTGTTGTGGCTCTACGATGGTTCAGTCAGTCACTTGTGTAGTCGCCAGCAGAGGAATGCGTTTGGCCAACGATAATATGTTACCAGTTCCCATCTGTTTAAAAGTTGAGTTTTGTTTTTTGTGCCGATGGAAGATTCGTCTCCATTTTCTGTGTTGCATTTGCTCTTTGTCGGATGCGACGCTGTCGCACACAAAATGAATTGCGTTGGTCATGGCTCAAAAGAAACAGCTTCACACTAACTGCTGAACGCGTAGACAGAGATGATGATGATAGAAGACGATTACTTTGCGGTCGTTTAGAGCGTTCTTAGCGAAGACAATTATGTCACAAGTGAACATACGAAGAGCGACGTAAATGTATTCGCAGAGTTTCATTAAGTATGTAATTCAATGCGATGGACTCACACTAATGTCAGTTGCGTTGCTGGCAGGGAAGAAGATAACGATTGCAAAGCAGCTAGGACAATTACTATAGCGTCTTTTCTACATCACAAAAATGCTACCTGCGTCAATCTGTGCAACAGCGATCAATGAAACATGCAGTAATGATCAGGGCGTAAATCCCCCTGAGTGATGAAGGCAAACCCCCCGGTTCCAAGTGCCACAAAGGCAAGATATTCCCCATAAGACGCAAACATTTTTCCACCCTACCTGAAATTGGAGGCATTTGTCTCCGGACCCAAACCCTATCTGGGCGCCCCTGGTAATGATGAACATATGCTGTAAAATGTCTCGTTGCTGCTGTCTCGCTATTCAAGCAGCGATGTCACAGCGATGTGAAATGGAGATGATAATGATGATGACAATGATGATGGTAATTATGATGATGATTATGATGATGATTTGAAACCTATGAAATTCATGACTAAAATAGAGGATTGACAAATGAGGCTGAATGTATTGAGGGAAAATAGGATCGATATTAATATAAATGGATAGTGAGGACACACTTTTTGGTGATAGAAGATAGAAGGGTAGACAGGAGGAGGAGGAGGAGGAGGAGAAAGAGGTGAGGACGAGTGGAAGGAGAGGAAGAGGGAAAATGTTATAAGTTAGACTACTTTACGGTCTTTCGTCGTGATCATCATCATCATCAACATCACCATTCATCATCATGGCCATTGTCATCATCATCGTCATCGTCGTCGCCGTCGTCATTTATCTTCGTTGACGTCATTGTCGTCGGCAGCAGAAGAAGCGAAGATGTCGATTGCTTGTGGTCAATGCCACTAGACACGCTATTTATGAGAAAGCATGTACAGCGTCGATCTGTCTCTCTCATTGACTGAAGACATCCGATGTCAATATTTACCATCTGCTCAGACGCACTCTGCTCCTCTCTGCGCCTCTCGAGGTTGATGACTGTAAAACATGGCTTCTCTTACGATCAAAGCCTTCCTCTGCTCTGCTAACCACTTCCTCAATGAATACATCATCATCATCATCATCATCATCATCATCATCATCATCGTCATCGTCATCGTCATCGTCATCGTCATCGTCATCGTCATCGTCATCGTCATCGTCATCGTCATCGTCATCGGCATCGTCATCGTCATCATCATCGTCATCATGATATCGTCATCGTCATCGTCGTCATCGTCATCGTCAACATCAACGTCGTCGTCGTCATCATCATCATCATCATCATCATCATCATCATCATCATCATCATCACCAACACCGCAACATCATCATCATCGTCGTCGCCACCACTATCACCATAACCCCAACCACCATCACAACCAAGGACAATATAGTATAGATTATTGTAACACCCCTCATCAGATATCACCGTTGACTATCGAAAACAAACTGACAATTTACCATATTGGCGTATTGATGTAATGGTTCGATGAAGCTATCGACGACAAAACTCTGGCAGTACTTTCTATAAAAAGTATCAACCAGTTGAGTGGACCATACTGCAACCAACTGAAGTCAATCTGCAATAGGTACAACTCGCGCCATCTGTTTTCTTATTCTGCTCTTTAGCAGATCGTTTAATCCAGCGCTCGTGAATAAGATGGTGCGTTGCGCTTGGCTTTCAAGTGGCGCTTTAGAAGTTTGGAAATTACGGTTACGATTGGCACCGGATGTCTCAAATTAAAATAATTTACGCTGCTTCTATTCCAATCAAGTTGCTGTAGAAACTTCATAAGTGGTTTCCCCTAATTAATCACGCGCTAAGACGTGACATCTCATTATCTGTTTGATTAATTAAACCTCTTAACTACATTGTTTATTAATCCAACCTCTGTTGTGAACAAGACTGATGAATTTATATTGTTAGAATTTGTTGCATTATTTATTTGTGCTTCATTTTGCTTTTCAAAGTAGACTAATTGTTGGCGACATCATATTATGATGCACCAGGTGCATAATATGTTCTGTCACTTTGTGCTCTGTCTCTTCTATTTGCAGACATTAGACGTCACAAGGTATTAATAGAAGCATACAGTTCAGAAACACAGCAGTACATCGTACGTCACATCGAGAAGAAGAACTGTAAGAAAGAGAATCTTCTCTTCAATTAACAATTATTTATAGCATGATTTTACTGCATTTGGTTTACATCAATTGCTAACATACAGCAGAATATGAAAGAGCTTTACTCTATCATGTATACACTATACAAGTTATACTGTAATTTTCTTATAGGAAAGCAATTTTGTTGGGAGAATATAAGAATTATGTGAGCTGTGTAGTGTGGAGCAACCAACCTTCTGGCTAACACTTACTAACACTAATACACTTGAGCCAGCTTTGAGGCGGCGCTGTAGAAATGTGTAGATTTAGATTACTATTATATATAATATATATATATATATATATACTATTATATATATGACAGAACTCAGAATTTGTATTTACTTTCAGGTCTCATTACATCAGAGCAGGTCTTATGTGCATTAGTGCGTATAACTCTGTCATCTTCTTGATCGACGCAAGACTTCTTCAACTCCTGTAGTTCCTTCTCTCTTCACCTGGTCTCAGTTATTATCCTCAGATTTATTTTGCTTTCCCTTTCACGTCTCATGCATTTGCTCTCGTTTTCTCTTCTCCGAAAAGGAGAATTCTTCGATTTCTTCTTTTTAGCATTTTACTGCAACCCATTTAGAAGCCGAGAGCCTCACTATATACGTTGTTGTTGTCGCTGTTTGCTTCGTTGCCACAATCTGCTCTAAATGTAGACAGCACTAGTTCATGGCAGACATGACATTTGAACGTAATTGTAACACAAATGTCTGCTTCCACAGTGTATAACATCATAAACATCCAGTTCGATCTGCGTTCACTCCCATTCCTGTTCTTACTGCTGTTGCTGTTATTATAGCAACGGCTGCTTCTGCTGCTGTTGTTCGTTATAGCTGGCTGATGTCCATCGAAAGACCTACCTGAGGGTTTAAGACGTATTCTTGCAAATGCGAGTGCGTGCTACGACCCTCAGTCACGCCATTCTCATATTTATTGCGTGAAGCCGTGAAGTAGAAGCAGGTTGTTAGCATAATGTTATATGTGCTTCGGTGGCAGACGCATCTGTGTGACGACGCTTCGTTCAGTCTGCACCAATTGTCACCATCAGCAGACGATTTGTTCTGTATGTAGAATAAAGTAAACCTGCGCTCGCATAATATGGTTGATTCATGACGGACACCAGACGTCGCTTGGCGTGCTTAGGGCTGCGTGTCCGTGATGATTAGGCCTACAACGACACCAAAGGCTACGATTGAAAGGCTCGTTGAAAAGAAAAATACCATTTCGTATGAAGCGGCTAAGAGTGGCCTTTCAGACGCTAAAGCCCAGGGTGCATTGAACAGTCTTAAAGGCTCTATATATAGGCCTATGAAGAAAGAAATACTTTTGAAAGAAAATGTCCTATTGAAATTCTGCTTTGAGTCGTGCAATCACTTCAATGGAAGTATAAGATGGAATCTGATGAGCAAAATCTTGTAAAAAAATGAGTTGAGGTCGATATATTGCATGAAATTGTGCAGCAGTTTGAGAAAGAGAAAACTTACAACGGAAGAATAAAGGCAGAAAGATATTGCAGGAAGAAGAAGGAAAATATTCAAAGGTAGAAAGGAACACGAAGGATAAAAATCATGAAAGAAAGCAAAGATAAATGAATGGCTTAAGTGGTTTTGTTAGTTAAATCGACTGAAGAGTTGATAAACTCATTATATATATATATAGTATTAAATTTGACATCGCCCTTGTTCCAACATTTTTTGTCAAGAAGTGGAATATATATATATATATATATATTATATGATAAGGGTAGAATGAGGACATAGGATTGAAGTAAGATGTAATTGAAACAAGACAAATGAAGTCTCTGGCAATCTAAGCTAATGATACAGAAAACCCTCGACCGACAGTAGCTTACATCATTGACTGTGGGTAACTCTGTATACTGCATGAAGATCTCTTTCATTATGAAGTGACCCGGGTGAGTAGAGAGAATGGCACCGATAAATTTTATGTAAACCTAACTATATTTGCACTAACAGTTATAATCACAAAATGACTAATCGTAACCCTATTATGCTCTTAAATCAGTAGTCTTCCGCCATTGGGTTCACCATAATCGGTGGAACAACGAACACCTAGCTTCAAGCTGCCACATGTGTTGGGTATACATAGACATCGTGGTGTCTACGCCTGCATTTGGTGAACTGATTGTGGCTGTTGCTTCTCTCACTCAGCTCTCAAGACCTGGTTCATCGTCGGTCGCAAAAATGGAGAGCCAATCAGCTGGACTGCAGGCAATGACGTCACAGTCGTCGGACAGCAACCGTTGTCATCGCCAAAGCTTAATGACGTGGCCGTTGCCATGGATCTCAAAGATGTGACGACACACAGCAAGCAACCGACCAATGGGGTATGTGGGTGTTATTGCCACGTACTCTAAGGTGCTTCAAACCAGATACTTCGGCCATAAAGAACCAAGACGACAGAAATCCAATACACATCATGACAGCTGTACACACTGGGTCGGACGTCACACGGGCCAAGCCCACGACAGAGGAGCATGGATAGTGACAATGATGATGATGACGATGATGACGATGATGATATATCGGCATACCGCTTTGATTGAAATTTATATAATTGAACTTTGTGCCGATTGTCTCACAGTTCAACGTCTCATCACTGTTTGTTTTATCTACAAATCGTAGGCAATAAACTCCTGTACAATGTCAAACGCTTTTTCTGTTCAGAAACTAGTATTAAAAGTCTTTGTTCAGTTGCGAGGATGTTATCAAGAGAAGAGTCGATCTGAAGCGTTCTTTGTTTGTTGGCATAGACTCATGTGAAGGAAACTTCGACGACGACGACGACGTCTTTGACTGTGGTCGTCAACCAAACAACGAGAGAGAATCCGTCGACTACAACACAAGAGGAAGCTAAAGGTATCGATCGACTTCGTATATAAAGCTGAAGTGAAATAGGAGAGAAATCGTGGTTTAAAGAGGTTCTTATGGTTGTTGAATGATTATATTCTGTATACAGGATACGTAATAGATGAATAATAGAGTTTAGAGATGGAGCACATCCCATTTGGCATAGGACTACCTTATTTTAAAAATAATACAATTTAAGCCTATGTACCAATGAGACAGGTCGCAACGGATTTCTCTGAAGAAGCTCTGACAGAGAGCACTTTAAAATTATGTCTACACTTTAATCATGGCAAAAGCTATCGTTTTCTACTTCTTACTGATCTACTGACTTTGACCTTTAGGTCCTTATTTTGAAGGTTGCTTTGCCCATTGGCTGCATCTCTGTCATGAATTTCCAATTGAGTGTCATCTTTTCCTTACATTCAGTTGTGGGCTTCTAATAGCTTCTTATTTGAAAACAGACGCAGCTGTTGAATTCGGCTTTTGGTCAGTTAAAGGGTTGGTTCTTTGAATTGGTCCAGGTCGTCTTGTGAAAAGACTAAATTCCTCGTCTCTAAGTGATATTTGCATTTCAGGCGATGAGCTAACGAGTAAGCCAGGAGTTGCGCACCTGCTTCAGCCAAAACCACCGGATGAACAGGCGGACAGAGAACTAGTGAAGTGCATCAGCGAATGCAGTGACGTCGAGGACTACCTCTACCACCCTCCGATCAACCAGTGCACCCTGCACTTCCTGGACGGTTACCTTGAGGAGGACTACCGCAGCCACTGCTGGGGAGATTGGAACAAGACGAACACTGTGCTCACCTTTTCTCTTCCGCACATCACCAGTCTCTTTGACATGGCCGTCTCCTTCGTCTTCTTCCTCTTCATCTCCCTCTGTTGCTTCATTGCGTTCAGTAAGTTCACTGCCGCCTGGATCGCAGTCTTTGTCGTCGGACTCCTGCTCGAATTGCTCGTGCTCGTCCTCATGTTGTTACATGTCTTCCTGACGATCTCTGTGAGTCCAGCGGCTGAGACGGTTGGTCAGTTCATGTCCAGTTGGTATCCAAGACATTTGTTCGGAGCACTGATTGCAAGTCTCCCGACGGTTGTCGTCTTCTCACTTTTCTCTTGTGACATGTTCAAGGACATTCCACAGAGCGAGCTCTTCTTCTGTCTTCTAATCATCGCCTCTCTGTTGCACTTCTGCAATTTCACGATGCTCTGCTCCCTGATGAAGTCGTCCCTTGCAACAATCGCCTGCTTGATCCTCGTCCTTCTCCTATCAGTCGGAGCCTGTCCCAAACGAGGTTTCGATCTGCCAAACTGCATCAACTCCACTCTAGGAGCCAACTCTTCCTCATACTTATGTCACGATCTCAACATCACCAACGCATCTACGGTGACTCCAGCCGTGGATGTTCCGATGGTCTTTTCCGGAAGCCACTCCTCGCAGTTGGAGCTTATCTTCGACGTCGCTCTTCTTCTTCTGCTTCTCTGCTTTCTCAACCGTGAGATAGAGATCGGATATCGGGTTTGTTACCATGGCGACGTCCAGGCGGTGAAGGACAGGCAGAAGATTGAGACTGAGAAGGAGCAAGCCGATTGGCTGCTGCACAACATCGTTCCAGAGCACGTGGCTGACCTTCTGAAGCACCATGACCGCTACTGCAAGAACCACAAGGACGTCGGCGTCATCTTCGCAAAGATCTCCAACTTCGACGATTTCTACGACGAGTCGTTCGAGGGTGGAAAGGAATACCTTCGAGTCCTCAACGAACTGATGGGTGACTTCGAGGACTTGTTCGATGAACCTAAATACAGGGACGTCGAGAAGATCAAGACTATCGGCAGCTGTCTGATGGCCGCTTCGGGTCTCAATCCACAGACGAGAAACCAGAACAAGGACCCGAACGGACATCTCTATGCCCTCATGGACTTCTCAATCGGCATCCTCCGAAAACTAGAAGAGTTCAACAAGGACATCTTCAACTTTGACTTCGAAATGGCCGTCGGATTCAACTTCGGTGAGGTGACAGCGGGGGTCGTCGGAACAACGAAGCTGCTCTACGACATCTGGGGTGACACAGTCAACATCGCCAGCCGAATGTACTCGACGGGGGTTCACGAACGCATCCAAGTCACAGAAGACACGGCCAAGAAACTCAGCGACAAGTTCGACTTTGAATATCGAGGACAGACGTACGTTAAGGGAAAGGGTGATATGAATACCTATTTGCTGGTTGGGAAGAAACCAGGTGCCACCTGGGATTAGTAGGAAAATTATACCTCTGCGCACAGCATGCAGAAGCATACTCGCCAAACTGAAATATTATTTATTCGAGGATATTGCGAAACGAAAACTACCTACAAGAAATAAAATTAACTACTTTATATGATATATCTTTAATTGTAAAGTAGATCTACTACTCTCCAGTTGAATGAAGTCCTGGAACATTCGGGAGACGGAATGAGAAGAATGCCTTCCAGCATCAAAGAAGAGGTGATCTGTGATCCTACTTTTAATTGTAGACATATATTTGCTGAGATGTTGAATTGCTGAGTATGTGTTATAAAGATAAGATAAAGAAATCGTAGGCACTTTGCTTTGACGAATAAGTGATGTGTGTATTGCAAAAAGGAAGAAAAGCGTTAGGGGTCTATGGAATATTGAAAAGTCAAGTCACATAAATTGAAGATAATCCTAGACCCAAGGCAAAGGTGCGGACTTGAAGGTAATGCATTCAATTTATTACCCTTGCGTATGGTGTGGAAACGAACTATACTTAAAAATGGCGATCATGAATCGGCCCCGTCACGCAAATAATGACATAGGGCCTTCTGCTGGCCTTTTACCTACATTGGCGTCTAAAAACAAAATGGTGATTTAGGCCTACTCGTTGATTGCTAAGTTGTACTGGCAAAAATGGTTGGATTGGGTAGAAGGAAATTGAAATGAAATTAGACGAATCAAGTAGGAAACAAGGAGTACGATTGCTTGATAATCCCGTAGCATTTATCAATACTAGTAGGCGAGTAATAGCCATTCTATGACCAAACGCTTAGAAATCGCATCAGGCTAATGGTCACCAAAGTGTGCAGAGCGAAGTAAGTATTATGAAGTGTATTTTTGCTGTTGTCTTTTATTTTTAAAAGAATGGTTTCTCGAATATCTCTATGTTGTGTTGTGAAGATTTCTCTTCATAGGCCAGAATTGAATTATTGTATTAGGAAAATATCTGTTAAAGACTTGAAACGAACTCTCAGAGGCAAAAATGCAACACATAGCCATTTAGTTGCCAAATATGAGCTTGAATTTACTACAACTTGTTGACAATGTCAGCCTTATAATATAGTAACTGCGTCAACGCGACACAAGAGCAAGTGTCAGATGAAAAGAACAATGAGGACCACTAATAAACGTTTTACCTAGATCAAAATCTATTTTTAATAAATGTTAGCGGTTAGTAATGTCATCAGTCACTTTCAAAAATAAACAACAAGAAAATTGCTTTATTTAAGATAAGTGGCTAAAATTTTGTAATTAATTCTCAGGCTTCTCTCGTGTCATTGCCAGATCACTTAAAGGCTAAGACGATTAGAATTTGTCTGACTTTTGCTACGTTCTTATACGCAACACATGCTAAAGAAAAATATACCATCATTTCTTGCAATTTTGTTGGGTGATCATATGACATTTTTATCCTAATACATCACTTGCAACAGCAATTATGTAGTCGTTCATTTAAATTATAGGCTAACTAATCATGTGCATGTATTTTCGAAGCTTGTATTATTCATTGTGATGCATTTCATTTCATATTCATGTTAGTAAGCCAAGGCGTCTGGCTAAATGTTAAAAATCTTTATGTTGTTTTGCTTTTGCAATTGTGTGTTGTGAGCCCCATCGTTGCGTTTTGTGTTCGATGCTGTAGTTAAGGATAGTTCACTTTGCTATGAATATAATCTTCTGTCAATAAATTACAACGTACGAGTTCAAACGTTATTGATATTGAATTTGAAGCAATTGTTGATCTGTTCTTCGACAATGAGCATTTAATCAAATCTACACATTTGTGTGAATCTCAAATAACATTATTCATTATTACAGAGTGACACAAATCAAATGGGTCTTAACAAACGACTGGAATGTTAAATGGGTTAAGTCAACAGAAATAGTACGAACGTTCACAAGAAGACTGTTAAAAAGGGAAGTGCCATACTTATTTGTAGCGACGTTTGTACCTCTTGACCAGAGCTAGAACCACTCCACGGGGACTGAAATTGGATTCATGTTTATCCACCACAGGTTCGGTCAATTTTTCAGTTCCGTTACCGTCGTAATTGTCAATTCAGCTCGATTTGGCAGAGGAAATAACGACGAGCTAATCTTCCTCCACATTACGTCACGGCGTGGTTGTTTGTGACATTGCCTCTCAGTCTTCGTCGTATTTTGTTTCCGTCATTAAGGTTTTCGATCGCATTTTATGCCGAACTTACACTTGCTCCTATCAGAACTTAACAATATAGGTATCCATTTTTCCGATAAAGGATGAGGTGTTGTGTCACCAGAAAAACATCTCATTTAGTGGAAACGAGACCGGATCTGTATCTCGCTGACCTCTCCACCTCGCAGTCTATTTCCTCATTGTCATCATCGTATGTACTGTAATGTATAATGTCCACGTGTTGTCGGAGACATCTTCATTACAGCGCTGTCTCCATCGATTGTTTATGATTAGTTTTCGTTCCCTGTGCTTTCTTGCCTGGTTCTGTATTGTCTTACATGTGTTACTATGACAACAAAGACAAAAGGCAGCACGCAACCGAGAGGCAATTTCTACGAGTGTAAATTTCTCATGAAATACATACCAGATGTATTTCATCATTTTCCCAATGATCTCATGTGAACAGTTAGTTGGGTGGGATCGCTGCCTCTACATAGAGCCCCAAGAATGAAAATCAATAAGGTCGCACTCGGATGACCGATGTAGAAACGAGGCCGTAAATAGAGAACGTATTATAGTTGTAATCAATAGGATGAGTTTGAGTGCAGAAACCTGTGTCGAGTTAATTACTCGCGCATGCACCTCAGCACAGGTATTTCACATTTTACTGATAATTGTCAAAGCCATGCACTGTACGTCGGCCACGCTAAGGGTGAAAGTGCTGTTTAATGCATGTGGATGGGCACACTATAGTAAATTAAACTTTGCTTTGTCAATTGACATGCAGCAGATTCTTCTGGACAGTGGAACGAAGCAGGTAAAGAGTCAACTCGTTTGAGCCATAGGTGTAATTTGTGGACACTGCTTCAATGACCAAGACCAAAGAAAACATATATTTCTAATAATGTGGTTGATGCACGAGCTGATTCAGTTGCTAAGCTCTTAGCAATGAATGCCGTGATTGCGTCAATTATGCGAAGTCTAAACTGATAGGTTCTGGGAATTCTGGATGCAGCCATTTGAACTGCAACTTTATGGAAAATGCGATTCTTGTGTAGAGAACATTAGACGCGTGTGAGGAACAGAAAGAGCGATGGTACTGTAAAAGGTACATCTATACTTCGTGAGGCTGACAACTAAAATCGAAAGGATGTATGCAAACAGCAGAGTGTGTGCGAATATATTACGATAGAGAAATTTGAAGGATTTTATGCTGTAGTGTCTTAATTAGTTCCTGGAACACGTTTCCTAGAAAACTCAATGAATTAGCACGACTCTTAGATGTTCACCGACCCATTCACGATATACCGAATGTCATCATCAGTCCTATGAAAGCAATGAAAACAAAATTATCATGTTAACGATTTCAGTTAACCAACCAATCTGATTAACATAAAGACCATTTTAATTAACTACGGGTAAGCTGATTGAGATGCAGAAAGTTCTTGGTCTTGAATATTCCCTAAGTCTCGTACAGAGTGAAGGAAGGGAAGATGCGAATAGGTTTCAACACCCGTCAGTCGTCTTCGACCATCCATCCAGATGAATTGAGCTTTAGTATAGCGTTGTGGAGAAGGCGGTTAGAGGCCAGACAACCTGCGATCATAACCATAGCAACGCACATCCGCAGAACAGTCGCCAAAGCAGAACCAGAGGTGTATGCCTATGCCTGCACATCATTGGCATAGAGCTGGTGAAGGGCACAACACGAGATCAACAAATGACCAATACCTGCCGTGTAGATAATATAAAGTGCTGGTCCAATACTCCAAGTACTGAACCCCGACGAACACTAAGAAGGGCAGGAACCAAAGCAGACCTTGAGGAACCAAATGTAATGCAGTTGGTGTGCTCTGACAAAAAGAGCAGTTACTCTAGCGGTTTCTCCGTCAGCCAAGAAGAAGCAAAGAGGCGCTGGAGAAGCATGGAGAGGTGGAAAGCTGAGCCGACATGAAAAGAGCAAGAAGCAAGATATTACCAGCATCCATAGCACCATAGATGTCAGACAGATGGCGGACTAAGGTATCCATAGAGCTGGTCTTTCGAAACCTAGATCTTTATCATTCAATTAATTAAACAATTAACTGATTAGCCATAATACGTTCGAGAATAATACGTGAGAGGAATGTTACGTTGGCGGTTGGGCTATAATTTGCTGGATCAATATAGTTCAGGTTTTTCCACTTAAGAGCCGAGTGTGGAGCTGACCGTTTCTGTGAAATCGGTAGCTGCACCTTACGAATCGAGCTGTTGCACATCATTGTGAGGAACAATTGAACGAATTCGAAGAATTTCTATACGAAGAACACAGGCATATGATCAGGATCGCACGTCTTCGGAGCAGAGGTAAGAGTAAATAAACGCAGTTCAACGTCTCTCCACTATCAAGGAGAGCAGAGATACGGTGGTTATGTTATTTTCTACCTAAGACCGCCATGATTTTCTTTCTTCATTTATTTGTGTAACGCTATTATTCTCTACGGCCGCGCAATCACAACTCCCGTGAAATTCCAATCACCTCACTAGAAAGATATTCATTACCAGGATCCTTTACTCTTTTTAATATATGTTATAGCATTTACTATGCATTATTATCACTATGTATTATTATTACTTCTACATGTATGTGTATTTTACATCCGATTTCATTGTCCCATTGTTGCGTTTGCTAATGGTGTACTAAATTAAAGGCTATACTTACTCACCTACTATTAAAAGTGTGGTCCCGCAAATTTGGATGACGTCATACCAGCTCGATGTGTGACGCCATGAAGATGACGTAATGCTACATTAGCGGACGGACATTTCTCTTTAGATGAAAATTGTTAAAATTTCAAAGTCATCAGAAGTCAGCAGCCAAAGAAAGTATGTTCAAAAATACATACCAATGCGGATTTTTATCAATCCTTTATTCGATCGGAAGCAAGCCGCTGCTGATCTGGGATAAGAGAGTAAGAACCTTCAGTTTATTCTTGCCGGTGAATTCCTTCGGATCATGTTGAAATGGCACAAAGGCTGCGTTTGACTAGTCATTAAGTCTTTGGTAGTCTTTTTCGTCACCAAACAAGAAGCTTTTATCTTGCCATTATCCAGACATCTTAGATTCTAATTGTAGGCATAACTGCAACCGAATCCCACATTTAACTGCACCCCTACTCGTACGCTGGCTGTGCCAGTCCCTTGCCTGGAAAAAGGAGGAGGGCGACGCTAATTTTCATGACAGTGTCGTTAAACAGCAACTAACCAGTCAATGGTACTTGTAACCTATAGTATCTCTTAAAGAGGGTTTATATATACATATAATATATATATATATATATATATATATATATATATATATATATATATATGAGACGCTTTCGACTCAACGGCTCAAATTTCAATCAAAGAGAACGTTTCTCAAGCGCTAACGGAAAAGAAACAAGAGGAAGACCAAGGAACTCAAGATGATTGTTTGATGGGCCATCTATTCCAGATGGATGCTATTAGATAATTTATTTACAGATGCGAAATGAAAGATATATATGTAATTTATGAAAAGGGATTGACGCAGTATATAAGGCACCTCTCAAACGTTGGATCAAGAAACTACTCTGCAGTTCAATCGATGATGTTGGACTGAATGTGCTTCTGCTTAAATTTCTAGCTTCTATGCAACTGTTTTAACTGAACGTTATTGATTTCTTAGGCCTATACGCAAATTTTACGGAGTGTCAATTACTTTCAACGGACAATGTGTAGACGCGCACTACACACTTATTATGATCCTGAATATTTAGTGAAGTTCCTGTTGCTAGGTTCGCAATGGACATATCAAACGAATCACGGACAATGACATTCAATCGTTGGTACTTGAACTCTACAGCACCAATGTTGCGTAAGTATAAGCTCAATGAAACAACAGGATGAAACATGCAGTTGGTAAATTTAAGACACGATTAAATTAAGGACGTTGATTAAACACACGACTCTTATCACTTACAGTTCATCCTGAAGTTAATTTTTCGCTTAAGCCCAAAAGCAACACGACCCTTCCTAGAACAATAATAATTTTCTAATTTTCTATTTCTCAATAATGGAATCACTGGATTGATAAGGAATTTGCAATGTCATTTGACTGAACAGAGTTCAACTTGAGAGCACAAGCGAAGTGCATAGTTTATTATTATCTAGAGTCAATTAGCAGCGGCTGTTGCTTAATTGCTATTATTATTATTGTTATTGGCATTGCTATTGTTATTGTTATTGTTACTGTTATTGTTATTGTTGTTGTTATTATTGTAACGGTTCAGGGGTACGCCTACCTGGTGTCGACCTGCTGTAGTGTCTGCCTGTTGTGTACGCCTGTCTACTGTGTTCTTTCTTTTGTGGTATCTACCTGCTGTATACGCCTATCTACTATCTACTGTATCCTATCTACTATCTACTGTAGTCTATCTACTATCTACTGTAGATATCTACTATCTACTGTATCCTATCTACTGTGTATTATCTACTATCCACTGTGTAGTCTCTACTGTCTACTATCTACTGTAGATATCTACTATCTACTGTATCCTATCTACTGTGTAGTCTCTACTGTCTACTGTCTCCTATCTACTGTGTCATCTACTATCTACGGCAAATTAGTGTAAAAGGATCAGAGTCGTGTCATCAGAGAGAGTCGTCGTCTGGAGATTGTCATCGGGTAGCCTTGTAGATTCGGCTTCGGCCTTGCAGTCTCGGCTCCTAGGAAGCACGAATAGTCGTCGTTGCTTTGCGATAGTCGTCGTGGATATAGTCGCCGTAGAATTGCGATAGTCGCCGTCAGCCATTGACGTAGCATAGTAGTCGCCGTCAGCCATTGACGTAGCGTTGCAGTTACTCGTTAGTTATCGACGTAGGGCGTATTGAGTGAGTGAGATACGGACTGTTTCCGAATCGGCGCTACATAAGTATTGTTTTCCGTTATACATTAAAAGAAGATTATCGAACAAGCGTGTCTTATTCCAAGCGTCATCCAGAAAGGAGCTATTTAAACCTTAAATGGTTAGTCTTCAGCAAACCACTGAAGGCTTACTCAGCGGACTGCAACACGAACTACCCCCATATCGGACGGGGCTTCAAGTCGTCATCCTGTTCACTGTCGAATAGGCCCCGTTCCGTTACATTATTATTATTATTATTATTATTATTATTATTATTATTATTATTATTATTATTATTATTATTATTAAAAGTCACGGCTGAACAGAAACAAATGTGAATACTGTTCTGAAATCGAACTAACGGACTTGGAATTTGAAGACTTCCGGAGGATGAAGCGTGATTCATTGATTCTTCTTGGCGCTCCGCTGTTCAAGGGACAAGCGCTGGATGAAGTTCTTCTCAAACATAGCGCTTCTCTGGAATTGGCATTGAAGGACTTGACCTGCCTCCAGGCTCAGGCCGCACTTATGCTGCTACGCTTCTGCTTCGGGGCGGCGAAACTGATCTACCTCCTACGTGCAGCGCCCTGCTGGGGACACCCCCTTCTAGAGAAGATGGACGACCAAATGCGTGTTGGATTAGAAAACATTCTTAACATCAAGCTCAGCGATATACAATGGAAACAGGCCACATTCCCGATAAGAGACAGCGGATTAGGAATTAGACGGGTGTCGATGCTGGCATCTTCAGCTTATATAGTCTCAGCTGCATCGACCAGGTCGCTCGTTGCCGCTGTTCTCGACTCGGAGGATTGGATCGACGATCATAAGGAAGAAATCCTTGAGGCCCGCACACCAACACTCCCGGATGGTGAGGTATCGGCCTTGACCAGTCAGAAGGTCTGGAACAGACCCTTGATTAACATCGACAAAGCTTCAGTGTTGTCTTCCAGTAATGACCCACTCGGCCGGGCAAGGATGGGCGCCCCACTCTGGAGATTGGCTCTCGACTGCTCATCTCTTGCGGGTTAGGTCTGAGCAATGAGGCCGTGAGGGTGGCGGTGGGCTTTCGCCTGGGACTCAACATCTGTGCGCCGCATCAATGTCAGTGTGGAGACACCGCTGACCCGGGAGGACATCACGGTCTTGTTTGCAGACATTCGACAGGAAGAGCGGCCGGACACTTCTCCTTGAATGATATTGTCTGGAGAGCCCTTTTAAAGGCAGACGTTCCATCCTCGAAGGAGCCACAAGGTTTGATCCGGAGCGACGGAAAGAGACCGGATGGAGCGACACTCATCCCGTGGGCGAGAGGCAAATACATCGCTTGAGATGCAACAACTATCCACACGTGCGCCGCCTCATACATCCACTTATCTTCGGCAGTGCCTGGTGGTGCGTCTGAACATGAAAGTGTTCCAAATATTCTACTCTTCCCACCACACATGACTTCGTTACCTTGGCATTCGAATCACTGGGACCCATCAATCGCGCTGGACGCGAGTTCTTGACGGAGTTGGGTCGCCGCATGACCGCCGTATCAGGAGATCCTATGGAGACCGTGCACTTAGTTCAACGTCTCTCCATTTGCACTCAAAGATTCAACGCCGTAGCGTTCAGAGGAACGTTCAAACAGCCCACAGGGATCGTCAATTAAAGAACTGTCAGTCATAATAATATTTATACAATATGTATCTTTAAAATATAATAATAATAATAATAATAATAATAATTATTATTATTATTATTATGGTCTTCAATGTTGATTAATGGTGATGTAGTCCGGAGTAGCCCGGCTCGCTGGACTCCTGAGCAGCGAAAGTTCCCTTGAAAGCAACTGCGTTGTAGCGTTGAATAGTTATCGAGATGCGCTGGTAGAGCAAAAATTAAGTCGTCTCCCTCTGCTCCCCAGTGACGCTCAGTCTGTGTCCCGGTTCTGAAAGGAAGCTTTGGCCTTCGGAATTGATGGGGCCAAAGGTTTCGAATGCCACCGGTGTGAAGACGTACGTGGAGGCTAACTCGGCGTATTTCTGAGTTTTGAGGTTCGCCACCCGCCCGGCCGCAGCGCCCGCTCTTTGTGATGTTTCTGGCAGATACGACGTTGCCATTGTATCTGATACTGTCGCGTCCCATATCAAGCACAGCCCCGCCCGCCATAGTATATGTGTGAGTCCGTCTGGTCTTTTACCATCAGATCGGGTCAAGCCCACCGGCTCTTTGACAGTGGGGATCCCTGCACGGATTAGACTCCTACAAATAAGGTCGTCCAGGGCCGCGTGTATTGGGCCAGCGTCCCAGGCCCAGGCCACACGAGAGACCGTGATATCCGTTTCTCTCGACCAGAGCACCGCATGAGTAGAAATGAGGTAAACAGATGGGTAACCCAAGTCTGTAACCCATCGCCACCCTCAGGGACTCATCGTCAAGTCTCAGCCCGCAGTTTGTAATCGCTAAGAGCCAGTCGCCTGCGTGTGGTGCTGCCACTGTTCTAAGACGTGCCTGATTCTGGGAATCAGGCATTCTGGAGGCGATGTCTGCCACTCCGAGCTCGATTTAAGGGCCGTCCCATCTTGATTGTTTGTGAGCCCAAGCTTCTTCCGGCTCTGGTACTCCGCTGGTTTCCCTCCATTTGGCCTGAAGGGTCTCCAGAGCAGGATCCTTTTAGGCTTTCCTCACAGAATCCTTGTCTGGAGCATATCAGTGGCTGCGGCCGATATTATTATTATTATTATTATTATTATTATTATTATTCATCATCGGCATTGCCAACCGATCTGTCATCAGGCCATCTGGGTCGCCGCTTGTCAAATGATTGTAATCTTGACATAGTGCCCTGAAAAGCCACCGCATTGAAACGTTGGATCAATGCCTGCCGACAAGTTCTGGAAGAGGAAGCTTGTCTCACGGGTGTCACCGGTAGTTGTCGACAGTTATTATAATAATAATAATAACAATAATAATAATAATAATAATAATTTTTATTATTATTATTATTATTATTATTAATGTTATATCATCATTATTATTACTAATATTGTTGTTATTATTATTATTATTATTGTTGTTATTATTTAGCATGGTAGTGTTGACGAAAACAGTTCCCTCGCTGGACAGCTACCGAGAGTCTTTGGAATAGGTAGCTTGTCTCGAGTGTGTCAATGGTCATATCGGTCAGCCTTCGTCCCAAATCCAACACAAAGTTCAAACTCTCGGAACTCCAAGCACCTTCGTCTGACAATCGGAGTCCCAATGCAGTAACCGGAGGAGCAGGCAACCAATCTCCCGCGCGTGGTGATCGAGAGGCCAGGAGACGTGCCTGGTCGATTGGATTGTTTACGGACGCAAGCAAATATAATAATAATAATAACATTATTATTATTATTATTATTTTATTATCATTATTAATATATTATCATTATTAATATCTATATCTTGAAAGGGGTCAAGAGTGTCGAAGGCTGCACTGAGGTCAAGGCATTACCATTGTCAATAGACGAGAAGATGTTATCTGGTGAAGAGACAAGAGCAGTTTCAGTGGAGGAGCATTCTCGGTATGCTGATTGATAGGGACTGAAGCTTGGAGAGGAATGTGTAATGTGTTTGTTGATACGCGTGAGAAAAATATGTTCAAGAATCTTGGAATGTTTTTAAGATTGTATACAGGTCTGAAGTGAAAAAGGTTGCTGGGGTCAAGGTCAGGCTTCTTAAGTAAAGTTTTGACTCTAAACCAGATTTGAAACATGATGGAAAACACATTTCAGCTAAGGACATGTGTTCAGTAAGGTGGGAGGTGATCAGAACAGAGACACGAAGTGATGTAGGCATAAAATTCAGTGCAGACGATTTAAAGACCATGCTTTTGAGAAATTAAAGACTTCAAAGTAGGTGGCTGGCGGTATATCTTCAAAGGTAGAGCCAGGGAAGTCAGAGTTTCAGTCGAGTAGGAGGTCATTTCATACTAAATTAGAGTACATCTAGCAATTTTACATTTAAAATCAATTTTACATTTAAAATCATTAATTTTGTTTGAAAAAAATGCAGCGAAGTTACAACACAGAGTCTGATTTTCGTGGTCTGAGCGTTGGTAGTTGATTGCCTCCTTTGAGTGTAAAAGAAGGTACATGGGAGATGCGCCATCTGTCCGTGCATTTTCAGTCGATGCCTTCGAACAACTTCAAATAACGCTATGAATATAGTGATACAGGTTAGAACACACGAGTCATAACCGGTGTCAACACGCCGTAGCGCCACCTATCTAGCGTATACATAGGCCTGTCTACCCGTTATTAAATGTGTCGTGCTTGTCAAACAACCAAAGGCGACTTCGAAAACAAATTGCTGTGAATAGACCTCCTATGCATATTGTATAGAAAACATGTTTTCGATACCTGTAGACTATTATGAGTCTGTGACAAACATATTATTGCTGTTTGGTGTTTAACTGTGCGATGAACATGACCTAAGGCATGTGACCTTGGCTTTACCTACATGTATGTCAGGTCGTAACTGGTTTGAACCCGGTCAGAGTGCACTACACCAGTTTTCCCGCACATCCAAGAATGGGACACGGCGGGGATTTCACCATTTATTTAATTGTTCAACTGTTGCAATAGGCAAGAGTAGCACGCGAGACGTTGAGAAACTATTATTGATGTTTCCAGTGTTACTTACATCAACTGTCCGGCTGATCCGAAGAAGAGTCTCGGCATAAAACTGCCTTTCTTGATCATGGTCATAAAGAACATGAAGAAGTACTTCACATTTGAAGTCCAGGTCGGGCAGCCACGTCATATATTTAGGATGGTCAAGAGACTCAAGAATTTACGATGGTCAAGATGATTAATGATTATGTATATAATTATATATTTAAATGTATATATAATTATGTGTATGTGTATATAAATATACATATAATTATATATATTTTTTCATTGTATGTAAGCATTTATAGGTCGCTTCTAGTAGGGTGAACCGTTCAGAAGCACTCTCAGTGCGCAAGTTCACTGCGGGAAGAAGTAGGTTTTGAGCAAATTGAAAGAGGATGAGAGAATTTTAGAGCGAACAGATGGAGAAAGCGCATTCTACAGAGAGGGACCAATTGAAGCAAAGGATCAAAACAGAGCCATAGCTGTTCTAGTTCGAGGAACCAAGAGGTCAAGTCTATTGAACGAGTGAAGTTGACGGAAGGAGGAAACAGAATAAGGCCGAAGTATTACGTCAACTAGGTATCTCGGAGCAAGACGTCGTTGAGTCTTGAAGATCGAAATGAGAATTTTAAATTGAATGCGAACGAGCATGGAAGTTCATCAAACATAAAGGTGCGAGAGAAACGAGGAAAGCGAGATATCAGTAATTATTCATAATTATATATATATGATTATGTACATATATACTTATATAGCAATAGCGTTGTTCTTTTAATCACAGTCACATTAAAAAAATGACATAGATCAATGGTTCTCTCATTCTGCTTACAATTAATTGTCACACTTTATAAAATCAAGTGCCAGTTCCATTCTCTTTCACTTACTTATAAATTACTGTTTCTATAAAATGTTATCATTTTCCCTCTGTTAACATTCCTTACGCTTATTATTCTACTGCCTTATTCTTTGCAACCACACTTTACTATACCAAGTGTTTCAAAGACGCCTTATCTGACCATTTTCCTCGCTTTGCAAATAATTTTCTTATTCTGCCTTTACTCTGATTTACTTACCTCTTTGTTTACTAACAACTTCATACACTTTTCGTGCTCTGAACTCATTCTTATCACTTATCCGCCTATGATTCCGTTCTTTATTTAAAGTCAAGCCACCTTATTCTGACTTGCCTTACTTTACCTACATTTCTATTTCCTACCTTCATTTTACAATCTCTTACTTTCGTCATCAACACCACAATCCACGTACCGTTGGACCATCACTAATTTCCACAGTCCCAGGTTCTGTGCTGCTATTCCCTTGCTATTCCCTGTTCTTTTTTCGTTCATATTAATTAATTCTACCCTACTCGTTTTCAATCATGGCTTAAACTGCCTTGTCTTGCTTTATCATATCGGCTGTACCTCTCCCTTACCCTTCTACATCAGGCCTTTGTAAGTTACGTCGGCGGCCGAGATAGTCTGCTTGATCTGACATTGTGTAGATACTGGACGATAAGAACATAAAGCGCCGGTTTCGTGCGAGTAACTACCAGAGCACGACGAGGGTCCGACCGTTCGTCTGTACGATGCCAATGAGACTGGACGACGGATGGAACCAAATCCAGTTCAATCTGTCGGACTTCTCTCGCAGGGCTTATGGCACCAACTACATAGAAACCATCAGGGTTCAGGTATTCAGTTGACACATTCACCCTCACTTCCACTTTATTACACGTCTTCAATTAATAATGTTATGCTAGGTTGCTATGCTGCTACATTTCTGTAGTAATCACGCATAGATCATAATTTTATGTGATGTTATTGAGTCGGAATTCCTCAAGCGAAGCAGTTATGTCGAGCAGTCTCTGTTGTCAGACATCGTCGTGTTTTGACTGGTTGGAAGGCACCTTGAGTTGTTTTACTGGAACGCTCTCAAAACCAGTTCACTTTTTAGCAGCTTAGAATCCACGTCCTGCTCATACCGGTCATTGTGAACCACCCAGCCATGAATTGTTTTTCTGCTTTTCGACTCTGACTCGTCTATTTCGCAACTGCAAAACAAGGTTTCTAGACGGCGTCTCGTACCCAAATGAACAGGTCAAAATCCGTTAAATAGTGTTCAGAACTGATCACAGAAACGTAAACATGAACATAGAAATTCAACCACCTGTGGAGTAGGCTAGGCATATAAATGGTTGATAAAAAAATCCCATTTACAGATATATAGTGCTGCCCGGAAATAACCGTGGTTTATTTGGATGTGAGTGACAATTAAGTCGTCCATAAGCCATAAGTCAACCTATCATAACATAATAATTATGTCTATCGCTCAGTTCTAGAATCTATTTGTCATTCGGTGTATAAAAAAACACAACAATTCAATTGATGCTCATTAAATTAAGCTTTACTACAGAAGAGTATATATTAGAGCGGAAACGGTGGACCAGCTGTTGTGGATTGTGAACGAGCTTCGGAGGATCCTTAATATAATAAATCAGTGCGTGCCACAATGCCACATGGAATCCAATATTCCCATGTGGGTCAGTATGGAGTCCATATGGGTCTCATCTAATGCACGTGGAAATGTTGGCAGGTTGAAAAACTACGTGTATTTCCGAATAATATTCAATTAATAAACGATTGTCATTTACCAGATTTAACCATAAAATTATATACCGACAGTCGGACATGAAGAACGTTGATAATTGTATAATTAATTAAGAATCTTATTTATACTAATGGGCATAGGCGGAACGAAAAAATCGGCCATTTGCAAATTTATGTGACCGTTATTTGGCTGTTATTTTGCAGATTCATGCCAACTGTCGTATTAGACGCATCTACTTCTCAGACCGACTCTACTCAGAAGATGAACTGCCGAAAGACTTCAAACTGACTCTGCCGATCAAGGATCGCAAATGAAGATATTCACCGCAGGACAAAACTTCTTTAAAACTGTTTCTGACTCTGTTTCATATTTTTTAAAGGAAACAAAAGTCTTTTCGATACAGTGCTGCCAATTGCAAAGAACGTTGACTGCTTGATCAGTAAACTCTTACTTTGATAGTTGATAGATTTTGCTGCTGAAAGTTAAAAGCAAATAAAAAATTGTTTATGTCAGAGTTGAAAACGAGCCATTGTTCGACTCTTTAGTTTCAGGATTTATTACAAGCCATGGATGTCGTTTCCTATCATCATCAGCTTCATACTCTAATTTTTCTTCTGCTATCCGTATAGCTAAATTTGCTATTCTCTGTCACTATTCGTGAGTATGTGGTTCTGTTTCTGTGTATACACGTGTAGTGATGGGCACCAACTACTTGACTAGTAGTTAAAACTACTTCCGAACTACTTTCAAAATATGTAGTTAAAACTAATATTTAACTACTTTAGAAGACAAGTAGCTCTACCTAGTTTGGTAACTACCACATAAGTAGTTAACTACTTTTAAAACTACTTTGCTAATGCTATGTCATGGTGCATTGGTAGTCACAAGCAGTATGCAAATTTATTGTCAGTATTAATTGCTGATGTTCAACATAAGTAATGCAAATGATCAGATACATTGTGTCTCTGTCTGTCTGTCTGTCTGTTACCTCTGTCATTCTTGACTCGACAATCACCTCTCTCTCAGACCCACTCGTTACCCAGCCGCCCACTGGTGGTCATCCAGCCGCGTACTGGCTGCTTTCCTCATTTCTTAACCATGGATCATAAGACCCAATCCATCTGTGACCGCTTTACTTTAGTTCTTTTCGCGCAACAATCTCCAGGCATGCCATTAACCAAGCATAGTGCCTTAGACTTTCTTTAGAGTTTTGAGAGGAACCCCCTTCCTCACAATATAGTATGTGCAAATTTTAATGAAGCAATTACATCACGAATTTACTCACGAGATTATATGGGCAACGTCCATGCTTGTTGTGAAATAACAGATATTCCTGTAAGACGGAATTAGTATATGGGAAAAAATGTAGTTGCTGCGAAATATTGTAATTAACTTAAAAGTACTTGATAAAAGTAGTTATAACTATTTAGTTAACTACTTCTTAAAAACTAGCTATAACTACTAGGCAACTACTTCTATAGTAATTATAACCACTAGTTAATAACTTCAGTAGTTAAAAGTACCCATCATTGTACACGTGACTTGCAACCGTGTAAGACTGGCTATCTAGATGTAGCCTACATGAAATGTGTACCATGTCGATGCTGAACTGTGGCAGAGCATCAGCTTTTCCACCGTAAGTAAGAAACCTCTGATGAAAATGACATGTAATGAGCAGGTCTGTATTCCGCTGCATCTGTTGGTTTCAAACTAGTTGAGAATGAAGTTTTCTCTCCGCTTGAAATGGCAAAACAAACGGATGCGACTGAGGAGCGATTGACTGACAGTCAGTGACAGTGTTTACAACACGTAGGCCTACGTCTCTCGTTCTTTGTTGCTCACAAGAGGCAGTTATTATAACAGAATAAGTTATTAGCCAACGATTAGACCAAACATGCAGGTGGATGAACCCAGTTATAAGCCCACGCAAATACTATCATCTTTAGATTATTTTTAATAATAACAATAATTTTCTTTTAATTTCAATTTCAAAACTCACAGTATGATAATAAGCATAGTATGAACGATTGACGACAAGTTATTACAGAAGTCGAATTTTACCGTCGCCACTCGCCAGCCGTGCAAGGCGTACCATTATGTAATATAACCAACGCCGTCGCCTAGCGAAGGAAGGATTAGTCTGCCTTACGGAGGATTCGGGAACCTGTTCTTCAGCTCTGCAGGCTAGTTTGCTACCCATTACTACACCCACTCACCCATTATAAAATGATATCCACTCTGGGTTAGGGATCGCTTCAGAGTATACATGTACTCTTCTCGATGAGGCGCTGAGGGAATGAATAGACGTGCATTGTTAAACATGAAGTCGCAACCGACTAAGTGCCTACAATGACCTGCTTTACTGCTAGTAAAATATTACCATACAGGACATTATATTACTAGGCTACGTTAATGCCAAACCCATAAACTGGGCACATGATCCTTATCAGACCTTAGTTAAGTATACAAAATGGATGCCATACAT
>OY365815.1:7330628-7347756 GCA_959347315.1 Bimastos eiseni
CCTGGTTACGACTTGACGGCTCACAACAAGCAGAACAAACTAGACTCCGTATGACAAAATACATATGATACGTACGTACATGCAGGCACACAAAAAAGGCCTTGCATACACCAAAACATGCACATCTACTGTAATGAATGTTTGTCTCGTTTCTACACGCCAGTGTGAGCATTTTAGCTACCTGACACTGTTCGTTTATTGATTAACTCCTTGTTCTTAGTTAATTTTAGGTCATCATAGGTTACGGCTGCTTTCTGAGCTGCTTGCAAGGCGCAGTAGAGTGTACAGAGATATTGTATACATAGAAGCAGACATGCACGCTTGTAGACACACGACCATACATACTCATCGCCTGAGTGGGCTAGGAGCGCCTCTTATTAGGAATCTTGGATGGTGCCATATATAAATGCTCTGAATGAATGAATGAATGAATATACACATACGCACATACCTGAAAACGGATCCAGTTTATTCTTGTTGCATTTCTCGTGATGATGATATTATTAAACAATGTTCCTTCTGTTCTTTGTCAAAGAAAAAGACTTCCATTTATATAGAAACCTCGGTTGTTTACGCCTGCTAATATTTACTCATCAGCCTTGTTTACGCTGGTTCTGCGTCTGACATCGTTGATATATAAATGGAAAATTTAAACAGTCATTAACTTGTTGACCACACTCTCTCACATGTCATCCATATAGATTCAAATTATGAGGAAACAAACTGTTGACTATATAGGACCCTCTGGCATTTAGTGATTACATGGAGTCGCTGAAATTCGGTTCTCAGTTGCTTTTATACAACGTCGAAGGCAACGTTAACGGTGGTGCAGAGCGCTTGTTCAATTTTCTTAGTTATAATAAGAACTTCACATTTGAGGCGATCGATAGATCGCTCTCCTTGGTCGCTCGCCTAGCAAAGGTCTGGAGGAGCGGTAAGTCGCTCGCTTAACAGCTATACGAGTATAATACATAAAATGCGTTGTAGGCCTACACAAAAGCTTCCAAGGTCGATTGTCTACTCGATTCAGGGCGATCGATTTTCAAACCACCTTCTATGCTCAAATGATGAACTCTAGTTAGATAGGGATATAGACATCAATTTATAGATTTGAAGTTTTTAGAGTTAAAGACATGTTTAGTATCTCGAAAATTGAGAATCATTAGTTAACATTGTGAATAAATTGGAAAAACAAACGTAAGAGTGAACTAAGCGAGAATTTTTCAGGATCCAATAGTAGTCGAGATAAAGTCGATCAACATTATGTTGATTGGGAATGTAAAGTTGATATTAGATTTTGAAGCTCCTGTAAACTAGTTGACTGCAATGCAACTCAGTTAAAACTTTATGTCTCGCTTGGACAAAACATGTCTTGCACAAAACGCTTTTCTCAGCATTCGTAGTCACAATGCAATATAAATAGATACGATAGAAATTTTGATTTAAGCTTTAGTAAAGTAGTAGGTATGGATTGACTCACTGAAGTTAAGGGGCTGTTCCATTCCATGGGTCGACGTCTTTTATAGTTGGAGAGAGAACATGGCTTGGACTCTGGGACCAATGGGACCGAGACCTTCTATTAGACAAGCAGCAGCGTGTTGTTCTGAATTTAGACCGAATAGGAAAGAGTTACAGTAGCCTGTACGATAGACGATGATGAGGGATTGAATATGCAGGCAGATTTAAGGCAAAGTCTCATTTGTAGAATTCGGCGAATGTTGAAAGAGCATACACTGGCAGCGAAAAAGATGGCGAAGTCATGTTTAGTTAACGGTTGATGACCCTGACATTTAAAAAAGTTAAAATAGGCTAGGCCTATATCTGTAGCCAAAATGTCTTATATATAAAATGTGACTGTTTGTTCCTGAGCTAATTACACATACATTGCAACAGTGTACTATTTAAGACATAAGCAATTTCTAGAACCGATACATAAATAGGACCTATCTTTCAAGAATGTTATATATGCCTAATAGCTGGATAAGATTGACGTAATTCATGTGGTAGAGCAGAGGGCCTGTTAAGAGCCCAGGCAGCCAGACTTGACTCTGTATGTCAAATATCAATTAATTAATTAAATTGAATTTCAGTTTATAGGTTTAGGCGACAGGCTCCTGGCCGCGTTTGATAGTATTCGGAATATTGGAGGCTCCGAAATATCTGCTTAACCGATAAATGGTCATCTCTATGGAATGAAACTTTCTCTTAGGTTATCTGTTAAATAGGTTCACGAACTTCTCTGTCCATTGTCTCCTAACTTCCTGACTTCTAATCCATGTACAAGTTTCCTACGAATTAGAATTCCTCCATTCTTCTGAATGTCGCCATCAGTTTCCTTCTGTCCTACTTCACTCTGTCGAATGCCTTCCTCAGTCTACAAAACATGCATGATTGTTTTGACCCTGTTTGATGCTTCGATATGTCACCTCTCTCAAGGGCATCTCTTATTCCTCTGGCTTTCCTGATTCAATATAAATAATATAATTATACGTTTATATTCATGTATAATGCCTGTGCTTTTATTTATCACGAACTGATAGGCCCCTACATTTTTATGTCACGAGCGGTGACTCGGTGCTGTCAAATAGCTAATATATAAATCGAGACATTTGGTTAAGAGGAGAAGCATAATGATACATTTGTTTTGCTTGAATGTCATATTAGATAGTTTATTATTCACTTAGGGTATGTAGTAGTATACGTTTATAAAGTGCCTCTATATCTCAGGACTAAACATCAATTAATGGTGCTGAGCAATTGTGAGTAATTGACTGCAACAGTCTAACCAAGTCCCATCTCATTTACACTGATTATAACATGATCGAAAGTTAGAGCAGTCAAAGCTTAAGTAACGTCGTACATAGACCGAAATTGACGCCACACAATTTTTACAGAGTCGGCGTTCAGCCCACTGCCACTTTTACTGCTCACTCAGGTCTATATAATATGTCTTCTTTCATGATCAGGTCTCTATTTTTAATGGCCCTTTTATGTGCATTGTGTCAAATCGTAATTTGTAATCGCAAACCCAAAACTTACAAATCACCACTCAAAAGCTTCTCAATTGAATAGCATGGAAAAGGTAACGCATAAGCAGGTAATTTTTTTATTTTTAAATTGAGCAAAATTCAGTTATCGCAGTTGAAACCAGTAATGCACCGAGTTCCAGTTTCAATTTATATGGAAATCACATTTTTTATTACCGAAATTTGATACCGCCCTTCTTCCAACATTTTTTTCTCAGAAGGGCATACACACGCCTCGACGGCGCAATTGCAGTTGTACTGCAGAGCAAATATGCGCGAAGGACGTGCTCAAGTTCTTACACAGTGACTCCCCGGACAAGGGTCGAACCCGCTCGCTCAGCGCACACTGAACGTTACGGGCTGACCGCTCTACCCGACCGGCCACTGTGGATAACTGGATATACTCCTGAGTGTACAGTGATAATGATAATTTTAAAACTTATCCAACTTATAGAACATAAATTCTTTTTCCCTAAAAGCAATAAGTATTGGGTACATCCCATTAGCTTAAACAATACGAATCCATTGATTCTTTAAACCTGAGCGGGTCTAAAATTATGCGCTGTGCACGGAATTTAGAGCGTTTGTTTTGATTTAGTGATGTCTTTTAATGATCAAGTAATTCAATTTGTAAATCCTGTTATTACTATATTCGTGACACACGAAGTATTCATCAATAATATACTCCTGCCAAGTGCTAACGCACTTGTCCCTTGTCGCCTAGATTATTGTAATTCTCTCCTGATTGGCATCGCAAAACTAATTTACTGAAGCTGCAAAGAGTACAAAATGCCAGGATTGTTACTGGTTCTCATATGTTGGATCACATTACTCATGTTCTTAAATCATTGCATTGGCTTCCTGTTGAGCAGCGAGTTGAGCCTACGTGCAAATTGGTGTAATTACCTATAAGACATTTTATTCTGGTCAGTCGGTGTACCTACGCACTTTGCTTGTCCCTGGAGGACAATTAAAGTAGTATACCTCGTGTTTGACCAGTTTTTGGCATGGCAGGTTTTTTCTGTTGCCGGTCCAAGTTCTGGAATTCATTACCTCACACCCGTTGTTCGGGCAGTTGTGTCTTTAGTTTCTTTTCGATCTCGACTTAAAAACTTTTTAATTTACCCTTAGTCGTCCGTCCTCCTTAGACTCTCCTTTCTGCCTCTTAGGACTGACCCTTGGGATTTGACCTTGATTTCGTATTGTTTCGGTGCGCCGTCTGTCGATGCGATATAGAAGTCTTTTAGTCATAGGTTATAACCAAATCACTTTATTCGATTTCAGTCTCGTCGTGCATATAAATATAAATCTAAATACTATAAATACTTAAATCAAATAGTTTTTAATCGTTTTAATGTAAAGTAGACGCAATATCTTAATTACCTTTTCAGGCTTTTCTATCTTCGAAATTTAATGGGCCGATGTCTATTATATAATATGCGTGCATGTTCTAAATTTAAGATTTCGAGAATAAAAATGTCTAAGTAATTGATAATGTTTTGCTTGTGAGGCATCGATCAAAATTTTAACACTAGGCTACATATGCATTTTAATCTCTAAGCAAAAAACAGATTTTAAACCCTGCTAATAGTCTTAAGGCATAAACGGCATACTTTTGGAGTGTGAAAAAACGCCATTGACCTACCACCGTGAACACTGAGGGTGACATAGTGACTTCTGTACATTTCCATTTGGTCTTTCACAAAACAACTCTGACTTATATTTTGTTTTGTTCCTCGTACTTTAGGCTCTGCTGTTGACGACCTCATGGCATATATCACGTGCAGCATAACAACGTATAAAGAGTATTTGATGATTTACCAACCCATCTTATTTATGAGACGACAGAAGAATTTAGGTTCACAGCGGGAAGTTCAACCTGAGTGAGTCTGTAGGCTATCGACCACCAAAATCTATCCAATAACATTTACAATTGAAAAATAGTCATTAACTTTGTTCTGGATCTAAAGGATCCTACATAGATCTGGTAAACACGGCAATCACTTCCAAAAGGAAGAAAAGGTTGTCTGATGGTTAAACTGAGTTTGGGTTTTTGTGCGCTGCAAACAAACATTATCCCGCTCCTGTACAATGGCTCAGAGCTATTCTACCGAAAGAACGGTTACCTGAGCCACAAACTTTGGTTCAAGACAGACAACCTTTGCTAACAGAACAATTAAACGAACTGGACATGATGAGTGGCCTTGTTCAGTGACGCTAGAACCGCGTACCGAACTCGCTCTGCTGTCAAGCGACTTCTTAGTGATTGATCGCTGCCGGAGAAGACGAGACATTGCAGGTCTGGCGTCAATGCTTCTAAGCTTATGGTTCGCTCTGTTGACTGGTTATTGTGACATCGCAAGTTACGAGGGGTCGTGGGACATTCATGCCCCTCCCTCTCTTCATCCCTCCATTCATGGGTCAGCTCTCTCCCCTTACTCAGTCTGTCTCTGACTCTGTCTGTCTCTGTCGCTGTCACTGTCTCTGTTTCTCTCGTGTGTGTGTGTCTCTCTCTGTCTCTCTCTGTCTCTCTCTGCTCTCTGTCTCTCTCTGTCTCTCTCTCCTGCCTCTCTCTGCCTCTCTCTGTCTCTCTCTGTCTCTCTCTGTCTCTCTCTGTCTCTCTCTGTCTCTCTCTGTCTCTCTTCTCTCTCTCTCTCTCTCTCTCGCCGTCACACTCCTTTAATTCTGTCTGTCTGTGTTTCTTTCTCCCTATTTCTACCTGTGTCTATCTCTCACAAAACAAAAAGCTCATGTCTAGCAATCGCAGACATATTTGATAATAAACCAGACAGTTTGTTAAATACTCTTAGGTGTCCAAAAACCAATAAATTTCTTTGCAGCTCGGGCCCAGTTTGAACCGCCGTATTCGTGCGTATACAAGTCATGATTTATTACCGAGCACAAAACTACATATGTGAAAAAGGTCTATAGCCAGCTTTTCATTCGACTTCGACGTCATCCATCCAGATCTTACTATCAAACAAACAGTCAACAATCACTGCCCCTGACTGGTCAACCAAGCACCCGCTCTTCCTCTCTTTTCCCTCATCCCTCTTCCTCCTCTTCCCCCTCTTCCCTCTCTTCCCCTTTTCCTCCTCCACTCACCCTCCCCCCTCTCCCCTCTTCATCTCTTCCCCTCCTCTTTCGCCTCTTCCCCTTCCCCTCTTCGTTTCAGTACACTGCTCCACCGACTCCGTTAAATCCATTGCATCCAACATCGCGTACACGGAGTGTTGGGCACGAGACCAAAACTCGAGACCAAACCGAGACCAAGACTAATTCAGTTGTTAAGACGCTAAAACGGATAACACGCCCTAAACATTATACTAATCTAACATAGGCTCAAAAAACAGTTTTACCGGCCAGTCTGAACTTTTGCGGGTTCAGTCCTTAGCTTTCGGTGAGAATATCACACTATAACTTACATACAGTATAGATAGGTAATTCTTCAAGGGTATCAGGACAATTGCCCTCCTGTCAATTGCCCCCGTCAATTGCCCCCGGTCCAATTTCCTCTAGATCAATTGCCCTCTAAGTCAATGACCCCTAGATTTCCTCTGATTAGAAAGCACCATATATTTACCACTATTTATTAATTAAACTCTTTGATAATTCACCCTTTGATGACTGTACTATCTGATTCTCAACAAATCTTTACCTAACAACATTCTTTCATCTAGTCTTTGATAAATATTGCTGTTCATTTTATAGAAGTCCATAAATAAATATTAATATATTCATGTATAATAATATACCGACCGATTTTCGCACTCGAACGAAACTACGCCAGTAGCTAAGTTTTATGTTAATATAAGCATAACCTTCATACATTTACTTTGTCTTTCCCTTTCTCTGTCTTACTAAATTCCATTCTATAACAACCCTTGCTAGCAATTTTCAAGCTAAGCAAAAATAAACTGGAGTTGTTGGGCATTTATATAGGGGCCTACAGAATAATTCCATTGTAGGCCTAATAGTTAATTAAGACTAGATGAAAGAATGTATTTGTTGTTACATAAAGATTTGTTGATACTCAGAGAGTACAGTCATCACAGGGTGGATTAATTAATTAATTTATATTAATATTTATTTATGGACTTCTGTAAAATCCATTCTGTAACACGCAAGCAGGACTCCATCAACCCACCAAGGCGCATCAGGCCACAAAGAGTCGCCGCATCACAAAGAGTCGCCGCATGTTGGCAGCCTGAACTATTTGTTGCAATCGAAAATGATGCAGTCGATTGGATAGACGAAGAAGAGCTGGATCTGAATGGAATATCCTTTGAACAGGATGATGTGATCCAAGGCCTCGCTAATTATTCCTTTAAGGAGATTTTGGCTTTGCCGTGGGCCGGGGTGTCAAAGAGACGGCCCGCATTTCTGGCCACCGACAAAAATATTTCTGGCCAGCGGAGCCTTATACAAAACAACACAATTGAGAATAAAGGTCGAATTTTGTAATTTTAAGTTTTATGAGTTCTCTGTGATGTTTTTAAGTTGATATTAATGCATATCAGAATCACGTTTTCAAAGCCTAATTCAACTTTTTGTATGGTCCCTCTTAGATCCCTACCCCATTTTCGGCATGTGCCTTCTGCAATCTGGCCCGCCACTTGATAGAAAATATTGCAACTGGCCCGCCATCACAAGAGGTTGACACCCCCGTGCCGGTGAGTTGAAAAAGCTTAAAGTTTGGGTTGTTTCAAATTATCCTTAGTAAGCATTTTACGGATGTAATAATTCTATACTAGAACTTTTCAACTTGCGGAATGCATAATATGATTGTAACAATTATACGTTCTCCTTCTTATATCGTTCTACTATATAGTTGAAGTATTTTTATATTGGTAATTACTTTTATTTATAATTAATAGAGAATTTGCGCATAACACTCCGGATATCTGGTTATTTTCGGAGTGGGGATGGGGAGGTGCAGAGCTTACGTTAAAATATATGAGGAGGAATTATTTTTGTGACGACGCTGACGAAGGGAGGGGTCAAAACTCGTCCAAACTTGCGTTACGTCATTGGATGGATAAATTTTTTCCAGATCTTTATGAGCCGAATGTGTTGTTAAGTCTCTATGGAGTTGTATGCTTGTTCTTTCCTTTTGCTCTTTGGCCATCCTATTATCTCTTCGATGTCGATAACTTGGTCTGCAGCCCACCGTATACTATGCGCATACTCAAGGCCTCAGCAACAGCATAGCAACGGTTGATTAGAGGACCAGAAGGCAGACGGGTTATCACCCGTTCTCTGGTGCTCTTACGTCACATACCATCCATCTATATAGTATGATATATATTCTGACCGCATCTATACAAGGTTACATCATTCATACCTTACAAACACACATACAGAGGCGTACACACATTCCATTATGGATGATGTGTACACCCGCACACACTCGCACATACTATATATATATTTATACATACATATATACATTGTTACGTTATTATGTGTATAGCGTGACGATGGCCGTGTATTAGCATAGGTACCTAACCTTGGTATAGAGCTTGCTTTTATATTTGATAGAGTAACAAATTTGCCACTTGTGTCAAGCCTTTTTTCTGATTGCAAGGAACTCGTCATTGTATGGTGCCATTTCATTAACGGTCATGACACTTTTGAGATATTTATCTTACTTACTAGTATCCACTCTTGACGTTAAGTTTAAATGAATATTTCGCTTAGTCAGTCCTAAGGCAACGAAAGAGGTTCTCGAAAGTTTTGAAAGGTTTGAATTGTCAAATTAAGAATTTTTATTTCACTCTTCAAATATGACGAACAAACAATAACATAATGTTTTTAAGTAAAAAATATTCTGGAAAATGTTTTTTATAAAACATTATCTAATTCAATTTTAACATAGTTACCAGAGGCGGCGATCCCGGGGGGAAGGTCGAGGGGCACAAGTCCCCCTACCTTTTACAGATAGTGGTCAATGTATACGTGTGTCCCCTACATATCCTACTCCTCTCAATGGGTGTCCCCACCTGTCAAGCGAGATCGCCGCCTCTGATAGCTACATCAACTATTAGGATTCTTGCTTTTATTGGTCTTTACAAGTACACGAATACACATGGCCAGTAACTGGCTAAATGGTAAAACGCTGACACTTAGATTAGAAGGACGTAGGGTAGATATTTGTGCACGTCATAGGGTATACCAATAAATAATGCCGGCAGAAGGCTGAAAACATTAGGAGTCCTCCGTTCGCTAGATGGCGTTGGTAGACTGAGCCGTTGTGCAGCTGGGCGCCTTGCATATTGCTATGCAAATTAATTCGACTTCTGTAGACCGTTTATTATCTGTTACTACTTCACCATGTATTCATAAGTGTGAATTGAATAAACCAGATTTATATTTATACACATATATATACTATACATATATATATATGCATATACATGCATAGATATAAGCACACAATGTTCTATACAATACGTATTTACGCATATCTATTCAACGCGGTTCTTATTTATGACTAGAGACGAAGGCAAACAAATAAATAATATGCGGCAGAAGGGTGAAAACATTGGAGTCGACGATGTCTTGGAGACGTTATAAAAGGCGTCGGTGGCGATCGCTTCTCGCAGACACAAAACCTCGATGTCACTTCTCTGTTGCAACGACTTTGCCGCAAGAGACACAAGCAACACCCATAGCAGCCCCAGCAGCACATCCTATGCCAGAGAAGAACAACGCTACAGCAGCAGCAGCAAGGCTGACCCGACGCGAAAGCACTCCTAGTCACAGCGAAACGATGGAATCGGTGAGGGGAGAACATCCACGAGCTGAGAGTTGGCCCGTCTGGAGAGCCATGTGGCAGAGTTCATCGGACACTGGTGCTCGTCTTCATCGGCTGCGGCGCTTGCATCGGTTCCGCCTGGAGCGATCTACCCACTCCCACGTTTCTCCAGATCGCTCTTGCCTTTGGCCTGTCTGTCGCCACGATGATCTGAGCTTCGGTCATGTCAGCGGTGTCACATCAACCCTGCCGTCACCTGCGATTCCTCGTCGCCAGAGAATCAGTCTGTCCAGAGCAGCCCTCTACATCATCAGTCAGTGTGCAGGGCAATTGTTGGAGCAGAATTCTCAAGGTTAGTCTATTCAATTGAATTTATTTCCAGTCACAATCTCAGCAAGGCTACGTTAAATGACGATCGATTGATTGTATATACTATAGACCTCAATAGAAACTTCATCTGACCACACCTCGTAATCAGCAGTAAATACTTATATAGCGGCACTTTATGTCAGAGACCAGTGTCTTCACTGATAAATGGGGCCGTTTTTAAGTGCTTACGGACATACGGCACTGATAAGAACTTAAGAAAGAAGAATTGGTCCTAAGGTATTAAGGTTGCCAATTCCAGGTGAGAGACCCACAGCTCGACACGTCTAGACTGTGCCTTAGGAGTACGCGTCGGCGGGACGACAAGGTAGCCCCTAGCTGATGAAGGTAGGGAGAACGACTGGGTTTAAAAGGAGGATACTGGATTACAGCAAGCCTTGAGCTGAGATTAGCAGAACCAGCAAAAGACTATTCGTTGTTTAGCACTATTCATAAGTTGACAGCTTATAACGTATTCGTCATCGTCTTACAAGATCCAGATGGTCTGTCGCTCGTGCTGTAATGTCTTCAATCATTCGCACATTGGTTGCAAAGAGACAGAAATTCAATCAAGTTGGAAATAAGTAAATAAACATTAATTGCAAGAATATAAACTACCATTGCGACTAGGCCTACCATATACTAGGCCTACGCTACTAGTATACTAATACAAATTATGATACCGATGACAATAATAATAATAATAATAATAATAATAATAATAATAACAAAACTTGACAGATGAGTCCCTGAGGGTGGCGATGGGTTACAGACTGGGTTACCTGTCTGTTTACCTCATTACTGCCATGCGTCGCCCTGGTCGAGAGAAACGGATATCACTGTCTCTCATGTGGCCTGGGCCTGGCCTGGGACGCTGGCCCAGACACGCGGCCCTGAACGACCTTATTTGTAGAAGTTTAATCCGTGCAGGGATCCCCACTGTCAAAGAGCCGGTGGATTGACCCGATCTGATGGTAAAAGACCAGACGGACTCACTCATATGCCATGGCGGGCGGGGCGGTGGTTTGATATGGGACGCGACAGTGTCAGATACAATGGCAATGTCGTATCTGCCAGAAACATCACAAAGAGCGGGCGCAGCGGCCGAGAGGGCGGCGAACCTCAAAACTCAGAAATATGCCGAGTTAGCCTCCACGTACGTCTTCACACCGGTGGCATTCGAACCTTTGGCCCATCAATTCCGAAGGCCAAAGCCTCCTTTCAGAACTGGGACACAGACTGAGCGCCGTCACTGGGTAGCAGAGGGAGACGACTTTTCTCTACCAGCGCATCTCGATGATTATTCAACGCCACAACGCAGTTGCTTTCAAGGGAACTTTCGCTGCTCAGGAGTCCAACGAGCAGGGCTACTCCAGACGACATCACGATTAATTAACAATGAAGACCATAATAATAATAATAATGATAATAGCAATAATAATAATAATAATAATAATAATAATAACAAAAATAATAATAATAATAGAATAATAGACCTAATGATACTAATTATAATAATAATTATAATAATAATGTCTTGAATCCCGAGGGATCATATGTACCTCGAGGAAAAATAATAACAATAATAATAATAAAAATAATAGTAGGCCTAATTATTAGTTTTTATTATTATCATTATCATTATTATTATACATATATGTTTCACATTATGCTGCTATCGCCCATGTGGGCGAGCTAAGTGAGCGGTGGCAATGTCCCGAAGAGGCAGGCGGCGTTCCCACGCTGAAGAACAACCGAGATACGTTGGAAAGAAATGACGTCTCCATTGGATCGTGGGTTGAAGCACTCGTTCGACTACCCAACTCTGAGATGAACTGCAGTCCTTCACTGCTCCAAAATTTATTATATTATTAAACGGACGATTTCTAAAGTGCCGTAACGCAGCCTTGCCGCTACGAGGGCGCTTTACAATGACACGATCAGCAAACTGACAAGAAAAAGCCGTACTATAACAATCACTACATCAGTTCAACAGGATATGCCTTCCTGAACAGGTGAGATTTTAGTCGTGCCCTAAAGATCTCAATCGATGCTGCAGAACGCACTTCAGGCGGGAGGCTATCCCAGCAGCGCGGGCCGGCAACAGAGAAGGCGCGATCACTGAATTTGGTCTTGGTCTTGGGGACAAGAAGGTCTCCACGCACAGCTCCACGCAGCTGGAGACCAGCTGAACACGACGATGTTGGCCTGCAGAAATCTGCAATATATCCTTGGGCGACACCATGTACCTCCTCACCTGCTGTACCTGCTTTCCATAAGCTATCCATTTTGCACTCGGCGTTTTAACGTCGTTGCTTATAGAGGCACCTTCACACCCTACCCTGGGGGACGCCGCTCCGCATACTCCAACCTTGATCGCATGTCTTTGATTTTTTTAAATCAGAGCCTGAGTGACTTTATTTCCGTCGGGCGATAAAAAGAAATAATAATTATCATTATTAAAGTAAAAATAATAATGATATTAAAAAACTAATTAATAATACGACGAATAGGAGTCGTTCCACATTTTTTCCATTAGGCTTCATTCAGAAATAATATTCAAGCCCATGAGGTATCCTATGTACTTGAGGAAAAAATTGTAGTAATAATAATTATTATATAATAACAACCTTTTAAACTGCGAATGTTTGTTGCGAATACTTTGGAGATCGTGAATAGTAATAATCGCAGTCTGCATAATTTTCAGAATGGGTGATGTAGAGACCCTGTTCGAGGTCCGTCCTAAGCATAGCGTAGTATTTCATCAGGTCCTCGTGCCTCAAACAAAGCGGCTCACTTCGCACAGTGTGAAGCAATCTCGGGGCATCTATAATCTGGGACTATAGAAGTTGCTCGAGCGCGTCGTTGGGGAAACAGGAAGCACTTCGCGGCCGAACTTCGTGGACGAGGATAGACTGAGGGCAGTTAAATTCCCAAACTCGGAGACTGGCCCACTGGTCCTGCGATCGTATCAGGTGGTATGAAGTTGGACGTCGAGGCCGTGAGGGTGGAGGTGGACCTGTGGCTTGGGGCTGATCTGCGCGAACCTCACGCTTGTGCTGTGGTCATTGCATCACCTCGACGTTAACAACTTCTACGCATGTCATCGGCCATGACAGTAGATTTGGTTGACAGCTTCGTCTTTTCGAAGTATTATTTCATCTAAATGCCGAATTTGATCCATAATTCAAATAGTCAAAATATGTTAGAGTATTCTAGTGCTAGGTATGCGTACCGAATTATTTGATGACTTTCCCAAGGGTTTATTACGTTTAAAGGAGAAGTTTTGTAGGCGATCAGTTTGTGCGATAAAACTGAATAGCGAGCTACCACTGTCTTGTCAATCAAACCTGAACTCATTGAGTGGGCTACAGTCAAGAAGTGCCATATTCATAGTCCACCGCCGGTCAATTCCATTCAGTTGAAATGCCTGCACGCCTTGGAATGGGGTTGGCATTGTCTGTCTGTCTGTTTGTTTGTCTGTCTGTCTGTACAATAACCTATCCTGTAGGAATAAACACACGCGCACAGCGGCAGCACAGGTGTCGTGGGATGAGGCCTAAACGTGGGCTTGGTTAGAATCGAATTGAGGAGGTGCGCTGAATGATGTGTAGACCTGCACAGGAAGGACTAAGTACTTAGTAAACTAAATATATCTTAACCTATAGCTGTAAGGGAACAACTCAAGAAAAGTCCACATTCCTCGTTTTACCTCAACCTTGATTCTTCATTCACCGACACCTGCACTGCTAATTCTCATGTCCTCGACCTAGACATGACCTTTTACCAAAACCTTAGCTTTTCCGTACGTTTTATATGATTCGTTCAGTGTTCTTTTCATCGGCACATAGGATTCACAAGGGTTTGACGTTCAGGCTGATTTAAAAGTTACGTAATAACGACAGATATGCGTGTAAGTCAGAAATAGACTGAAAAGAATACTATTATTATAGTTTCATCCCTCTGGGAGTCACGCCGACTACACTAAGCAGATCTCGCTCTCTCTCGCTCTCTCACTCTGTATATATATATATATGTATATATATATGTATATATATATATGTATATATATACACATATATTCTATATATGGATATGTGTATATATATATGCGGCGTTTGATAGAATTCATCTAGTATTCTTTTCAGTCTATTTCTGACGTTTTATGTAGCCTACGTCAATAACGTCAATTAATGCTCTCACAGAAGTGATATGAAACAACCAATGTTGTTTCCAATAATATTCTTACCATAGCCTACCTAATCTCATTTAATCTACTAAGACTTTCTGTGGCGTCGCAATGCTTTGGCCTCGGCCCGATGGTTCTTACCGAACAAGGTCGCTGTTCAAGCAAAATATGAGGTGAGTAAAGTCGGGTCAGTCGACAGCCAATGATCGATGGGCTCAAAGATGACACGAACACAATCTGCGGAGGAATGACTTCAGGCAAGGTTTTAGTTTTAGAACAAACATTCTGATGAACAAAATTCTGTTGAAAGAGAGTTACTGAGTCTATGGTCGGCAGCAGAGAAGACGCGCCTACCCACACCTAAATATATAAATATTATATATATATATATATATTTAAGTCAGTCTTGAAAGTTGTTTGCTTTTCCGTAGGCAGCCAGTAATAAGTGTATCGATTTAAGTAGCAATGATACGAGCTCGTATTTGGTGCTTTGGTGGTCGCACTGCTGTTTGGACTTTGATGAGACATCAAGTTAGCTTACAAAATGTCAGAAAAGAAGCGAGTTGCAGTACTCGAGACAGCTAGAGACTAGAGAGATATTCTAAGAAATAATGACTGAAATGGATTCTATTCATTGGATATCATGGATGTGGTAGTGAGCAGATCTGCATATATTGTATAGTTAATGAGGTCATCAGGAGTCTAATTTTGATATGAGTGCTAGAATGGAAAATCGGAGGAGTATTTCCATCAGCACATACGCAGAAGCAAATCGTCGCAATTAACAGACATGCTTTTAGCAACAGATCCGGGCATCTGAATAGCCCTTATTATTTGGACTCATTTTATCAATATAGATGTGCAATATGTTTTAATAACATAGACGGTGGTAAAAAAATCGCTTATTCTTCATTATAGATAGACCCTAATGCTGTCAACGCAGATTGTCTCAAACTGAATAATATTGCATTCTGTACACAAGTTCAAAGACATTTTGTTTGATCCACTCAGTTGAGAAGAGGGGCATATTGCTGAATCAAACTGCGGCTGTGAGACACTTTTATTAATTAAGCCTAATTAAGAAAGTGGAGACTGGCCAAAAAAGGTTCTGTGAGGCCCGAGTGAGACACTAGTGAGACGCCCGAGTAAGGCCGAACTGAGGCCGAACTGAGACCCAACTAAGGCGCGAACTGAGGCCGAACTGAGGCCGAACTGAGGGCCGAACTGAGGCCGAACTGAGGCCCAACTGAGGCCCAACTGAGGCCCATGTTTGCGAGAGGACAGAACGCAACAGACACTTACCTAGCTTACACGAAACACAACCCAAAGCATATAATGGGATACAGACCATTGAAGCATGATGTAAGCAGGTCTTTTGACTACTCTGTTGATGCTAGATTAAACCTAATTAGTAGGAGTCACTGAAAAGTCAGTTTCTGTTCTCCTGATGTGTCGCGCACGATATAAGAATACACCCTCACAAGCTACTTTCTGTTGAGCACATCTCACAGATGATTCAGTCTAGTTTCCACTTTCAGATATATAACCAAGAAGTCCAAACTGACATCGTGTGACCTTAGTTTGATCAGGTGACTACGGGTACCTCTATGCCCCGATGACGTAATTAATCGTCGGACTAGTAAACAGGGACTTCTGAATCACAGCTGTGCAAGTGGGATAACCTTCACAGTGCACACGGTCTATTAAGCCTAAATATTTACGCCCCGTTGCAACCGCGTAATGTAATGTAATCAAAGATTTATATAGCGCCTCTTCAATATATCTATTCAGAGGGCGGTCTCTGCGCTGGCCTTAATGTTACTAAATGTCACAGTTGAGTAAATTACATTCATTAGCAAAACTACGCGCAGTTAGCTGAAAAGAATCCTCAGTGTTGGGCCCACGCACAACCAACGTATTACCGGCGACAGCTGACAGATGACATGGCTGCTTAGGACCTCTAAATCCCAAGTCAATGGGTAGGCCTACAACAATAACGCTCTTAAGGGTTTACTGTCGCGGTAATGGATAACTGAGCTTGCGAAAAATCGCGGTGAGGGTAGCTATTATGGATAGCTTTATGGTATAGACTTAACCTGGTTATATAGCATAGATTTTCCAGTTCTAAAATCTGGAGTCACTTTCGAAGCTCCATGATCACATAATTCATTCTTCCAGTTTATAAAATGGCGCAAAACGTTTTAAGCAATACGGAAAAGTGCTATATAAATAATTGTTTAGACAAAAACCGACCGAATTCCTTTAAAAGTTGGCGTAGTTCAACAAAAGGTGTTATTTGACCGTTTTATTAGCTTACCTAAGTTCATGATAAGTTTAGCGAATCTCGCAAGTTGCCAACCATGTGAAACCCTTCTGAAATGGAAGTTTGGAGACGTTGGATAAAAATATATGGTAAGCATAACAATTCAATGAATTAGAACTTTGAAAACAGTACATTTCTTAAATAGCATTGCGTATTACCACTATTATTATTACGTGTTAATGCAGTCTTTGCTAATCCGGGTCGAATTTCACAGGCTTCTACCACTGATTAATCCGAGGTTTGCTACTTTAGGCCTAAGGTCCAGACCACATCACAGGGCTTTAATGCAAACAGACAACAGCGAGATCAAAACGGTTATAGTCTGAATGCTGTGCACTACAAAACTTGCTCTTACTAACCGGATTTTTATTATCTACCCTTAGACGTATCGTTTACAAGCTCATATTGTCTGTGAAACAGAGTTCTGGTTGGCAGATTGCTTAATAAAAAATATATTTACTTTTTCT
>OY365815.1:7347956-7376259 GCA_959347315.1 Bimastos eiseni
CGATAGGTAATACTTCAAGGGTATCAGGACAATTGCCCTCTGGTCAATTGCCCCCGGTCAATTGCCCCCGGTCAATTTCCTCTAGATCAATTGCCCTCTAAGTCAATTGACCCCTAGATTTCCTCTGAATAGGAAAGCACCATATATTTACCACTATTTATTAATTAAACTCTTTGATAATTCACCCTTTGATGACTGTACTATCTGATTCTCAACAAATCTTTACCTAACAACATTCTTTCATCTAGTCTTTGATAAATATTGCTGTTCATTTTATAGAAGTCCATAAATAAATATTAATATATATTCATGTATAATAATATACCGACGATTTCGCACTCGAACGAAACTACGCCAGTAGCTAAGTTTTTATGTTTAATATAAGCATAACCTTCATACATTACTTTGTCTTTCCCTTTCTCTGTCTTACTAAATTCCATTCTATAACAACCCTTGCTAGCAATTTTCAAGCTAAGCAAAAATAAAACTGGAGTTGTTGGGCATTTATATAGGGGCCTACAGAATAATTCCATTGTAGGCCTAATAGTTAATTAAGACTAGATGAAAGAATGTATTTGTTGTTACATAAAGATTTGTTGATACTCAGAGAGTACAGTCATCACAGGGTGGATTAATTAATTAATTTATATTAATATTTATTTATGGACTTCTGTAAAATCCATTCTGTAACACGCAAGCAGGACTCCATCAACCCACCAAGGCGCATCAGGCCACAAAGAGTCGCCGCATCACAAAGAGTCGCCGCATGTTGGCAGCCTGAACTATTTGTTGCAATCGAAAATGATGCAGTCGATTGGATAGACGAAGAAGAGCTGGATCTGAATGGAATATCCTTTGAACAGGATGATGTGATCCAAGGCCTCGCTAATTATTCCTTGAAGGAGGATTTTGCTTTGCCGTGGGCCGGGGTGTCAAAGAGACGGCCCGCATTTCTGGCCCACCGACAAAAATATTTCTGGCCAGCGGAGCCTTATACAAAAACAACACAATTGAGAATAAAGGTCGAATTTTGTAATTTTTAAGGTTTTATGAGTTCTCTGTGATGTTTTTAATTGATATTAATGCATATCAGAATCACGTTTTCAAAGCCTAATTCAACTTTTTGTATGGTCCCTCTTAGATCCCTACCCCATTTTCGTCATGTGCCTTCTGCAATCTGGCCCGCCACTTGATAGAAAATATTGCAACTGGCCCGCCATCACAAGAGGTTTGACACCCCTGCCGTGGGTGAGTGAAAAAGCTTAAAGTTTGGGTTGTTTCAAATTATCCTTAGTAAGCATTTTTACGGATGTAATAATTCTATACTAGAACTTTTCAACTTGCGGAATGCATAATATGATTGTAACAATTATACGTTCTCCTTCTTTATTCGTTCTACTATATAGTTTGAAGTATTTTTATATTGGTAATTACTTTTATTTATAATTAATAGAGAATTTGCGCATAACACTCCGGATATCTGGTTATTTTCGGAGTGGGGATGGGGAGGTGCAGAGCTTACGTTAAAATATATGAGGAGGAATTATTTTTGTGACGACGCGTGACGAAGGGAGGGGTCAAAACTCGTCCAAACTTGCGTTACGTCATTTGGATGGATAAATTTTTTCCAGATCTATATGAGCCGAATGTGTTGTTAAGTCTCTATGGGAGTTGTATTGCTTGTTCTTTCCTTTTTGCTCTTTGGCCATCCTATTATCTCTTCGATGTCGATAACTTGGTCTGCAGCCCAACCGTATACTATGCGGCATACTCAAGGCCTCAGCAACAGCATAGCAACGGTTGATTAGAGGACCAGAAGGCAGACGGGTTATCACCCGTTCTCTGGTGCTCTTTACGGTCACATACCATCCATCTATATAGGTATGATATATATTCTGACCGCATTCTATACAAAGGTTACATCATTCATACCTTACAAACACACATACAGAGGCGTACACACATCCATTATATGGATGTGTGTACACCCGCACACACTCGCACATATTATATATATATTTATATAATACATATATACATTGTTACGTTATTATGTGTATAGCGTGACGATGGGCCTGTATTAGCATAGGTCCTACCTTATAGCTTGCGTTTTATATTTTGATAGAGTAACAAATTTGCCACTTGTGTCAAGCCTTTTTCTGATTGCAAGGAACTCGTCATTTGTATGGTGCCATTTCATTAACGGTCATGGACACTTTTGAGATATTTATCTTCTTACTAGTAACCACTCTTGACGTTAAGTTTAAATGAATATTTCGCTTAGTCAGTCCTAAGGCAACGAAAGAGGTTCTCGAAAGTTTTGAAAGGTTTGAATTGTCAAATTAAGAATTTTTATTTTCACTCTTCAAAATATGACGAACAAACAATAACATAATGTTTTTAAGTAAAAAATATTCTGGAAAATGTTTTTTATAAAACATTATCTAATTCAATTTTAACATAGTTACCAGAGGCGGCGATCCCGGGGGGAAGGTCGAGGGGCACAAGTCCCCCTACCTTTTACAGATAGTGGTCAATGTATACGTGTGTCCCCTACATATCCTACTCCTCTCAATGGGTGTCCCCCACCTGTCAAGCGAGATCGCCGCCTCTGATAGCTACATCAACTATTAGGATTCTTGCTTTTATTTGGTCTTTTACAAGTACACGAATACACATGGCCAGTAACTGGCTAAATGGTAAAACGCTGACACTTAGATTAGAAGGACGTAGGGTAGATATTTGTGCACGTCATAGGGTATACCAATAAATAATGCCGCAGAAGGCTGAAAACATTAGGAGTCCTTCCGTTCGCTAGATGGCGTTGGTAGACTGAGCCTTTGTGCAGCTGGGCGCCTTGCATATTGCTATGCAAATTAATTCGACTTCTGTTAGACCGTTTATTATCTGTTACTACTTCACCATGTATTCATAAGTGTGAATTGAATAAACGCATATGTATATATATACACATATATATACATATACATATATATATATGCATATACATGCATAGATATATGCACACAATGTTCTATACAATACGTATTTACGCATATCTATTCAACGCGGTTCTGTATTTATGACTAGAGACGAAGGCAAACAAATAAATAATATGCGGCAGAAGGGTGAAAACATTGGGAGTCGACGATGTCTTGGAGACGTTATAAAAGGCGTCGGTGGCGATCGCTTCTCGCAGACACAAAACCTCGATGTCACTTCTCTTGTTGCAACGACTTTGCCGCAAGAGACACAAGCAACACCCATAGCAGCCCCAGCAGCAGCATCCTATGCCAGAGAAGAACAACGGCTACAGCAGCAGCAGCAAGGCTGACCCGACGACGAAAGCACTCCTAGGTCACAGCGAAACGATGGAATCGGTGAGGGAGAACATCCACGAGCTGAGGAGTTGGCCCGTCTGGAGAGCCATGGTGGCAGAGTTCATCGGGACACTGGTGCTCGTCTTCATCGGCTGCGGCGCTTGCATCGGTTCCGCCTGGAGCGATCTACCCACTCCCACGTTTCTCCAGATCGCTCTTGCCTTTGGCCTGTCTGTCGCCACGATGATCTGGAGCTTCGGTCATGTCAGCGGTGGTCACATCAACCCTGCCGTCACCTGCGGATTCCTCGTCGCCAGAAGAATCAGTCTGGCCAGAGCAGCCCTCTACATCATCAGTCAGTGTGCAGGGGCAATTGTTGGAGCAGGAATTCTCAAAGGTTAGTCTATTCAATTGAATTTATTTCCAGTCACAATCTCATCAAGGCTACGTTAAATGACGATCGATTGATTGTATATACTATAGACCTCAATAGAAACTTCATCTGACCACACCTCGTAATCAGCAGTAAATACTTATATAGCGGCACTTTATGTCAGAGACCAGTGTCTTCACTGATAAATGGGGCCGTTTTTAAGTGCTTACGGGACATACGGCACTGATAAGAACTTAAGAAAGAAGAATTGGTCCTAAGGTATTAAGGTTGCCAATTCCAGGTGGAGAGACCCACAGTCTCGACACGTCTAGACTGTGCCTTAGGAGTACGCGTCGGCGGGACGACAAGGTAGCCCCTAGCTGATGAAGGTAGGGAGGAACGACTGGGTTTAAAAGGAGGATACTGGATTACAGCAAGCCTTGAGGCTGAGATTAGCAGAACCAGCAAAAGACTATTCCGTATGTTTAAGCCTAGTCATAAGTTGACAGCTTATAACGGTATTCGTCATCGTCTTACAAGATCCAGATGGTCTGTCGCTCGTGCTGTAATGTCTTCAATCATTCGCACATTGGTTGCAAAGAGACAGAAATTCAATCAAGTTGGAAATAAGTAAATAAACATTAATTGCAAGAATATAACTACCATTGCGACTAGGCCTACCATATACTAGGCCTACCGCTACTAGTAATACTAATACAAATTATGATACCGATGACAATAATAATAATAATAATAATAATAATAATAATAATAACAAAACTTGACGATGAGTCCCTGAGGGTGGCGATGGGTTACAGACTGGGGTTACCTGTCTGTTTACCTCATTACTGCCCATGCGTCGCCCTGGTCGAGAGAAACGGATATCACTGTCTCTCATGTGGCCTGGGCCTGGGCCTGGGACGCTGGCCCAGACACGCGGCCCTGAACGACCTTATTTGTAGAAGTTTAATCCGTGCAGGGATCCCCACTGTCAAAGAGCCGGTGGGATTGACCCGATCTGATGGTAAAAGACCAGACGGACTCACTCATATGCCATGGCGGGCGGGGCGGTGTTTGATATGGGACGCGACAGTGTCAGATACAATGGCAATGTCGTATCTGCCAGAAACATCACAAAGAGCGGGCGCAGCGGCCGAGAGGGCGGCGAACCTCAAAACTCAGAAATATGCCGAGTTAGCCTCCACGTACGTCTTCACACCGGTGGCATTCGAAACCTTTGGCCCCATCAATTCCGAAGGCCAAAGCCTCCTTTCAGAACTGGGACACAGACTGAGCGCCGTCACTGGGTAGCAGAGGGAGACGACTTTTCTCTACCAGCGCATCTCGATGATTATTCAACGCCACAACGCAGTTGCTTTCAAGGGAACTTTCGCTGCTCAGGAGTCCAACGAGCAGGGCTACTCCAGACGACATCACGATTAATTAACAATGAAGACCATAATAATAATAATAATGATAATAGCAATAATAATAATAATAATAATAATAATAATAACAAAAATAATAATAATAATAGAATAATAGACCTAATGATACTAATTATAATAATAATTATAATAATAATGTCTTGAATCCCGAGGGATCATATGTACCTCGAGGAAAAAATAATAACAATAATAATAATAAAAATAATAGTAGGCCTAATTATTAGTTTTTATTATTATCATTATCATTATTATTATACATATATGTTTCACATTATGCTGCTATCGCCCATGTGGGCGAGCTAAGTGAGCGGTGGCAATGTCCCGAAGAGGCAGGCGGCGTTCCCACGCTGAAGAACAACCGAGATACGTTGGAAAGAAATGACGTCTCCATTGGATCGTGGGTTGAAGCACTCGTTCGACTACCCAACTCTGAGATGAACTGCAGTCCTTCACTGCTCCAAAATTTATTATTATTATTAAACGGACGATTTCTAAAGTGCCGTAACGCAGCCTTGCCGCTACGAGGGCGCTTTACAATGACACGATCAGCAAACTGACAAGAAAAAGCCGTACTATAACAATCACTACATCAGTTCAACAGGGATATGCCTTCCTGAACAGGTGAGATTTTAGTCGTGCCCTAAAGATCTCAATCGATGCTGCAGAACGCACTTCAGGCGGGAGGCTATCCCAGCAGCGCGGGCCGGCAACAGAGAAGGCGCGATCACTGAATTTGGTCTTGGTCTTGGGGACAAGAAGGTCTCCACGCACAGCTCCACGCAGCTGGAGACCAGCTGAACACGACGATGTTGGCCTGCAGAAATCTGCAATATATCCTGGTGCGACACCATGTACCTCCTCACCTGCTGTACCTGCTTTCCATAAGCTATCCATTTTGCACTCGGCGTTTTAACGTCGTTGCTTATAGAGGCACCTTCACACCCTACCCTGGGGGACGCGCTCCGCATACTCCAACCTTGATCGCATGTCTTTGATTTTTTTAAATCAGAGCCTGAGTGACTTTATTTCCGTCGGGCGATAAAAAGAAATAATAATTATCATTATTAAAGTAAAAATAATAATGATATTAAAAAACTAATTTAATAATACGACGAATAGGAGTCGTTCCACATTTTTTCCATTAGGCTTCATTCAGAAATAATATTCAAGCCCATGAGGTATCCTATGTACTTGAGGAAAAAATTGTAGTAATAATAATTATTATATAATAACAACCTTTTAAACTGCGAATGTTTGTTGCGAATACTTTGGAGATCGTGAATAGTAATAATCGCAGTCTGCATAATTTTCAGAATGGGTGATGTAGAGACCCTGTTCGAGGTCCGTCCTAAGCATAGCGTAGTATTTCATCAGGTCCTCGTGCCTCAAACAAAGCGGCTCACTTCGCACAGTGTGAAGCAATCTCGGGGCATCTATAATCTGGGACTATAGAAGTTGCTCGAGCGCGTCGTTGGGGAAACAGGAAGGCACTTCGCGGCCGAACTTCGTGGACGAGGATAGACTGAGGGCAGTTAAATTCCCAAACTCGGAGACTGGCCACTGGTCCTGCCGATCGTATCAGGTGGTATGAAGTTGGACGTCGAGGCCGTGAGGGTGGAGGTGGACCTGTGGCTTGGGGCTGATCTGCGCGAACCTCACGCTTGTGCCTGTGGTCATTGCATCACCTCGACGTTAACAACTTCTACGCATGTCATCGGCCATGACAGTAGATTTGGTTGACAGCTTCGTCTTTTCGAAGTATTATTTCATCTAAATGCCGAATTTGATCCATAAATTCAAATAGTCAAAATATGTTAGAGTATTCTAGTGCTAGGTATGCGTACCGAATTTATTTGATGACTTTCCCAAGGGTTTATTACGTTTAAAGGAGAAGTTTTGTAGGCGATCAGTTTTGCGATAAACTGAATAGCGAGCTACCACTGTCTTGTCAATCAAACCTGAACTCATTGAGTGGGGCTACAGTCAAGAAGTGCCATATTCATAGTCCACCGCCGGTCAATTCCATTCAGTTGAAATGCCTGCACGCCTTGGAATGGGGTTGGCATTGTCTGTCTGTCTGTTTGTTTGTCTGTCTGTCTGTACATATACCTATCCTGTAGGAATAAACACACGCGCACAGCGGCAGCACAGGTGTCGTGGGATGAGGCCTAAACGTGGGCTTGGTTAGAATCGAATTGAGGAGGTGCGCTGAATGATGTGTAGACCTGCACAGGAAGGACTAAGTACTTAGTAAACTAAATATATCTTAACCTATAGCTGTAAGGGAACAACTCAAGAAAAGTCCACATTCCTCGTTTTACCTCAACCTTGATTCTTCATTCACCGACACCTGCACTGCTAATTCTCATGTCCTCGACCTAGACATGACCTTTTACCAAAACCTTAGCTTTTCCGTACGTTTTATATGATTCGTTCAGTGTTCTTTTCATCGGCACATAGGATTCACAAGGGTTTGACTTCAGGCTGATTTAAAAGTTACGTAATAACGACAGATATGCGTGTAAGTCAGAAATAGACTGAAAAGAATACTATTATTATAGTTTCATCCCTCTGGGAGTCACGCCGACTACACTAAGCAGATCTCGCTCTCTCTCGCTCTCTCACTCTGTATATATATATATATGTATATATATATGTATATATATATATGTATATATATACACATATATTCTATATATGGATATGTGTATATATATATGCGGCGTTTGATAGAATTCATCTAGTATTCTTTTCAGTCTATTTCTGACGTTTTATGTAGCCTACGTCAATAACGTCAATTAATGCTCTCACAGAATGATATGAAACAACCAATGTTGTTTCCAATAATATTCTTACCATAGCCTACTAATCTCATTTAATCTACTAAGACTTTCTGTGGCGTCGCAATGCTTTGGCCTCGGCCGATGGTTCTTACCGAACAAGGTCGCTGTTCAAGCCAAAATATGAGGTGAGTAAAGTCGGGTCAGTCGACAGCCAATGATCGATGGGCTCAAAGATGACACGAACACAATCTGCGGAGGAATGACTTCAGGCAAGGTTTTAGTTTTAGAACAAACATTCTGTTGAACAAAATTCTGTTGAAAGAGAGTTACTGAGTCTATGGTCGGCAGCAGAGAAGACGCGCCTACCCACACCTAAATATATAAATATTATATATATATATATATATTAAGTCAGTCTTGAAAGTTGTTTGCTTTTCCGTAGGCAGCCAGTAATAAGTGTATCGATTTAAGTAGCAATGATACGAGCTCGTATTTGGTGCTTTGGTGGTCGCACTGCTGTTTGGACTTTGATGAGACATCAAGTTAGCTTACAAAATGTCAGAAAGAAGCGAGTTGCAGTACTCGAGACAGCTAGAGACTATAGAGAGATATTCTAAGAAATAATGACTGAAATGGATTCTATTCATTGGATATCATGGATGTGGTAGTGAGCAGATCTGCATATATTGTATAGTTAATGAGGTCATCAGGAGTCTAATTTTGATATGAGTGCTAGAATGGAAAATCGGAGGAGTATTTCCATCAGCACATACGCAGAAGCAAATCGTCGCAATTAACAGACATGCTTTTAGCAACAGATCCGGGCATCTGAATAGCCCTTATTATTTGGACTCATTTTATCAATATAGATGTGCAATATGTTTTAATAACATAGACGGTGGTAAAAAAATCGCTTATTCTTCATTATAGATAGACCCTAATGCTGTCAACGCAGATTGTCTCAAACTGAATAATATTGCATTCTGTCACAAGTTCAAAGACATTTTGTTTGATCCACTCAGTTGAGAAGAGGGGCATATTGCTGAATCAAACTGCGGCTGTGAGACACTTTTATTAATTAAGCCTAATTAAGAAAGTGGAGACTGGCCAAAAAAGGTTCTGTGAGGCCCGAGTGAGACACTAGTGAGACGCCCGAGTAAGGCCGAACTGAGGCCGAACTGAGACCCAACTAAGGCCGAACTGAGGCCGAACTGAGGCCGAACTGAGGCCGAACTGAGGCCGAACTGAGGCCCAACTGAGGCCCAACTGAGGCCCATGTTTGCGAGAGGACAGAACGCAACAGACACTTACCTAGCTTACACGAAACACAACCCAAAGCATATAATGGGATACAGACCATTGAAGCATGATGTAAGCAGGTCTTTTGACTACTCTGTTGATGCTAGATTAAACCTAATTAGTAGGAGTCACTGAAAAGTCAGTTCTGTTCTCCTGATGTGTCGCGCACGATATAAGAATACACCCTCACAAGCTACTTTCTGTTGAGCACATCTCACAGATGATTCAGTCTAGTTTCCACTTTCAGATATTATAACCAAGAAGTCCAAACTGACATCGTGTGACCTTAGTTTGATCAGGTGACTACGGGTACCTCTATGCCCCGATGACGTAATTAATCGTCGGACTAGTAAACAGGGACTTCTGAATCACAGCTGTGCAAGTGGGATCCGTCTGATATCAGGATGCTACAACTACAGCATGAGGGAACTTCTGGTTTTTATCAGTGGAGGCACGTGATGGATTCCAAGTCGTCTGACTATTTGAATTCAAGGCCCTCTGATCGCAGTATAGCGAGATAGGTGGGTGATGCGGGCGACGTATGAGCCATGGGTTGACGATGGACGGACGATGAGTTAGCGATGGGGCTGACGTGTGAGCCAGAGATTGACGATGAGTTAGCGATGGGGGTGACGTGTGAGCCAGAGGTTGACGATGAGTTAGCGATGGAGGTGACGTGTGAGCCAGAGGTTGACGATGAGTTAGCGATGGGGGTGACGTGTGTGTGGGCGTCGACATGAATTGTGCATGAAGTATCATAGCATAACCTACACAACTTTTGAGCTCAACGCAAATCAATTATCTCTGTAGCGAATTTTAAATCGCTTAGGTTACATCAAGTAATTAATTCGTAGCATATTTTCTTGTGCCACACATGAGACTATACATAAAACCTGTACACTTATCTGATTAATATGCATGGATTAATACTCGAAAGTTGACGATCATATATCACATCCACTGACAATTCTATCACATATTAAATGCTCCGTCTATTGCTGTGAATCAAACGTCCGTACACGATTATTAATAAGGCTAATGAACATAGACAAAACCACGAATATAGTGAGTGACCATGAACTTCAGGTCATGAAGAGGTCAGCCTCTGTCTGAAGTGGCAGTACAAATAAATGGGGTTTCGTCCGTGTAACTTCATATACTCAACGTTAAGGCGCTACTTGCAGATCTAGTTAAAAAATCCATGGGCTAAACGAGACTCTGGCTACCGGTTGTTCAAAGGGAGTACGACCCTCTCGTTCATCCGTAAAATCGAGACCATTGCTATCATTATAGCAGACAATGTGTAAAAGTCCAAATCGAGAATTCCATTACGTTGACATCGTGCAGACTTCAAAGCTTTTACCGCGGAATATGGCATCAATTATCGTGGTTCAATTATGTCGCCCATCACATTGATGGTGATATTAAGCGACGAGGTCCTGGTCCCTTCGCAGCCCACGAGAACCACGTGTCACCATGCAGCCTCCTCTTCATGTGCCCACCCCACCGGATCCATTTGTTGGCCACAGCGCGCAGACCCTGCAGAGCCCTAAAGCCCGGCTCATCATCCTCATTAAGGCTCTAAACAACGCTTTTCGTCGATTTATTGTCAATGCGCCGTTGAATAAACGGTGATCGTCGAGGATTCGTCGTTGAGAAGGTCAGCTTCGGAGGTGAGGATCGAGAGAAGGAGAGAAGAAGAGAGAACGGGTCAAAGGTCAATTGTTGCTAGGCAACAGAAATGGAAGCCTATCTTAAGCGCAATTTGGATGATCTGAGAAATGCGAAGCTGTGGCGAGCGCTGTTGGCCGAGTTCATCGGCACGATGATCTTGGTGGTCACTGGCTGCGGCACCTGCATAGGAGAGGCATGGGCTGATGTCGCCAACCCCACGATGGTTCAGATATCCCTTGCTTTTGGTCTGGCCGTGGCAACTGTCGTCTGGAGCATAGGTCATGTCAGCGGGGGTCACATCAACCCTGCCGTGACCTGTGGGATGCTCGTTGCCAGGAGGATCACCATTGTCAAGGCCATCTTCTACATCATCAGCCAGTCATCAGGCGCAGTTGCTGGAGCAGGAATCCTCAGGGGTCAGTTCTATACGTGATATCATAAATACACTCAAGTCATATGGTGCATGCATCTCACCCCATTATTTCTCTAGCGCCATTTGATTTTAATCAATGAGTCAATTCCTCTCATTGCTCTCAAAGACAGAACTTCCGTGTGCGACACCAAAGAGCCCAGCAGCGATTCATCCAACGGAGTCAGTTGATTGATTGCCGAGACATTCTCTGACATCTCTTCCTCAGATACGAGTCCCTATTACAATCTCACTGTCAATGTTTGACCCTACCGCTCGCGACTACACTTCTAACTGACCTACCGATGAAATTAACATTCAAACACAGTGAACTTGAGAGATCTCAACCGCTCTTATTTGCCTTTGTCCTACTTTTACGTATTAAGCTTTCTGTTACTAGTGGTCGCTTCCTAAGGCCCAGAAGATGGCAGTCATTCGACCTCGTCTCAAGAAGATTGGTCTTGATCCCACTCTTTCCTTTAACTATAAGCCTATCTCGAATATCTTCTTCTTATCCAGAGGCGGCGATCCTGGGGGGTCGAGGGGGACAAGTCCCCCCACTTTTACGGAGAGGGGACATGTCATGCGTGTGTCCCCCGAAAATCTACTTACCCCTTTCAGTGGGTTTCCCCTCCACCTGTCAAATGACCCCTCCAAGGAAAGCTTCCTTCTCAGTCGCCAGGAGCGTGACGACGAAAAACACCTGCTGCACGTGATATCTGTCTGCCACACTTTCTTTTACACCGTCATGAATGAATGGACGGTTTGGGAGAAATCGTACAGGTAGCAGGTATATAGTCTTTCTGTCCGGCTATGCATTTACACAATTTTAGAGCTATTGACTTGAGACCTTCGCCATTGGCTCGGGGAACACCTGGGACACCCAGTAGAGGGGTTGGTGAACCCCGCGGCCGCCGTCTTCCTATTCTTCAGGGCCATAAACCTGTCTCAACCTGTGCAACGCCGGGTTCCTCATCTAGTCTAAGATAATAGAAACAGTAGTTCACACTCATCTCTCATCTCTTTTCTCTCCTCTCTTAGCAAACGACCTGCTTGCGCCTCTTCAGTCGGGAATCAAGCAATTCCACTCCGCGGAAGCAGCCATCCTCAGAGTCTCGTAATCATAATCGTATCGTCAGGGCCGTAGAGTGAAAATCCGGGCCGGTGGACAAATATTAATTCCAGGCCTCTTGTTTCACTCTCCATATGATATGAATATAAAATTTCAAAGAGACTAAAAATTGTGTTTTATAATTTGTTGCATTTACTGTAGCCCTTCGCCTACAAAATTATAGGTACTTATATAACGTGAGATTATCTGTAGTAGACTAATTGCGTTAACGACTTTCAAAAGTTGATAGTTCCTCACTTTGGGAAACGTAACGCAAAATAAATGTTGTCTGTTCCATTTGCGCAGAATCTGGTGTGGAATCGACCATCACTGAAAAATATTTAGCCTTCTGTTTATCTGCCAATATGTTGCTTTTACTCTGAAAGCACAAGCTGATATGAATTCGTTTTGTGATTCTGGTGACAGATAATGAACTTATAGTCTTTTTTCCTCACTCTTGCGATTTCGCTATTATGTCGAGGTGTTCTCGAAGGATTGGATCATAATGACTTAAAAACTCAAGTACGTAGACTAAGTCTATAAAATTGCTATTCTCTGAATTTCCAACTCTGAGAGATGAGTCTCTGAATGCTAATCCTATTTCACCAAGAAATATTGTTACATCCAAAATAAGTTTCAGAATTTCTTTCCAGACAATAGTTTGTGACAAAATATTTTTCTGAAGTTGGTTATTGTTTGTTTGAAGTTTAGTTATTGTTTGGTTGCAATTGAGACGATGTTATGTAACTCACGTGACGCGTATACTCATGAAACCAAGATTATGAATAGCCTACAAGAGGCTGTTAAGAGGTGTAAGTTAACCGTGTGATTTTTGACTCCCGGAAGTCTTATCGGCAGACGTTTTGTTTCGAAAATCATGATTATTTATTTAATTCACCTCCTTGAATGACATTTACACACGATACGGACTTTTTGAAACTATATACAATTTTCTACTAAGTTGCGTAGATATTATAGGTAAATCAATTTTTCTTTTTCCATGTTTGGTGCGGGCCCTTTGTTTATCACCGGACCCGGGTAATAATGTACCTCTGTTCCCCCATCTCGTCGGCCCTGCGTATCGTAATCGTTACTTCAAACTTCTAAGTCTATAACAACCTTAAACATGCAACTGACAATCGATGTATGACTGCCTTGATACTTCTCGAGTCCTCTGCTGTGACGATATCATGTTGTGCAGTCTGTCTATGCACCTCAAATTTAAATATGAGTCCATCGGCTTTGACAGTTCCTCTAAGTTCATATATTCACATATACACATATATACATATAATATATATATAGCGTGTGGTAAGCTCTAACTTTCTACTTCCGTGGGCCTACTCGACTTAACATTCGCAACTCTATGTGTAGGCGTACGCTGCGGCTTTGGTGTCCTTCAATGCCAATCCTTCCTCTAACCAGAATCATGCATCAATTTTCAAGCTTTGTCTAGGATTGTTGTACTAAGACAATGGCTTCTTGTACGTTAGCGTGTTTGCTTCAGGTTGACACTCCTCATGCACAGAGCACGTGCATAATCCTGCTTACTTTAGTCACCTAACATGGTTGATGGCTATATCATGTAGCTTTGTCTAAGGCCGCTCCTCTCTTCGATCAGTAGGGCCTATTTGTTGGAAAGAATGTGGTTCATCGTACAAGTCTGGTCTTTGACCGACCTTCATTCTCAGTCGCCGGTCCCTCCTTCTGGAACGCTCGGCTCCCCGTAAGTAAGTAAGTAAGAATATTCTTTATTAGACTACCAGCAAACGCACAGTAGCTTACAAAAGATGTTTTCCACTCTGCTACCGAGAGATTGTCTTTTTATCTGCACTGAGACTTACGTTTCCCAGGCAACTTGCTGCCTCCCAATGTTTGCATGGATTCAATATGCACTAACGAATATTTGTAAGCAGGGCATTATCAAATTGCATTTAATTGTCTTGCGTTTCCGTTGCTTACTGAAACGCTGTCAATTCTAGTAGTCGCTATCTTCTGTTTTCATTCGGAGCTGTTTATAATCGAATGTTAAGAGGGTGAATGACGGTTAGACTCGACCCCATTGAGTCTATAGGTCATTCCTTGGCCCGTTTCATCCTCCATGGGAATTCACTCTTGTACACTATGGATAATATAGGTTCTGCTTTCAAGGGCAGAAATGACTGCGCAGAAAATTGCAGCCATGCATCCATCACGTGTCGACTTTCACACGGATGTACGTACCATTATGGAACCTTAACTTTACAATTGGTCCAAGCGAGGAATAAACATAATGTCGTATGCTGCCGCTGTGTAATTATCATACTCAGAGACCTATATAATGAGTATCTCCTCCTTCTCTTCTTTTTTGTTCCGTCTCTTTCTCCTCATCCTATTCCTCCTACTCTCCTGCTCCTCCTCTTCCTCCTCCTCCTCCTCTTCCTCAGCTCACCTTCACCTATCATCTGCTGCCTTGCTACAGCCGTCAATCATCCGTCATAATTGATGCAATTGCTAGCGGCTCTGCCAAGAGAGAGAGAGAGAGAGAGAGAGAGAGAGAGAGAGAGAGAGAGAGAGAGAAAAAGAAAGAGAGAGAGAGAGAGAGAGAGAGAAAGAAAGAGAGAGAGAGAGAGAGAGAGAGAGAGAGAGAAAGAAAGAAAGAGAGAGAGGTAGGAGGGGAGAGAATTGCGACAGTGGCGCTTGCAGCGGGATGCTCTGGCATCAGTAGTTGCCGAGAAGTCATCGTCGACAGAAGAAAGCGAGTGATTGTCATTTGGTCTTCGTTCGTTCGTTCGTCGATTGAGTGGAAATGGGACGAATCCATGGAAACCTCAACGATCTCAAGAGTTGGCAACTGTGGAGAGCCGTCGTGGCAGAGTGCATCGGAACGATGGTCCTGGTGGCCGTCGGTTGCGGCACGTGCATAGGGGAAGCCTGGGAGAGCGTGACCAACCCTACGATGGTTCAGATATCCCTTGCTTTTGGCCTGGCCGTGGCAACGGTCGTCTGGAGCATCGGCCACGTCAGCGGAGGTCATATCAACCCTGCCGTGACCTTTGGGATGCTCGTTGCCAGGAAGATCACCCTAGTGCGGGCCATCTTCTACATCTTGAGCCAGTCATTGGGAGCAGTCGCTGGAGCCGGAATCCTCAGTGGTCAGTACAAGTATCATCCACAGTTGATGACTACAATTAAACTCTGACTGATAATTGAAATGTAAGACGAAGCTGAAGGGTGCTGCATACACTGACCAGATCATAGGATGCCATTTGATACAAGACAGGTGCCATATGTGAGACCCTCATTCCGAGTACCATGTAGGCTACCGGATGAAACACGCATCTTTACTAGAGGCAAACAGATGACGGCAGACAGACTCGGCCTAAATCCCTTCAAGACTAAGTAGCAACTGATAAAACTTTATCTTCAATTGAGGCCTAAAATTATTTCCAAACTTTACCTTCTCCTCCGTTGTCCTTGGTCGATTTGATTATTTCATAGGGTTGCGCTTTGACGTTTACTGACTGCGTATCTCTCTCTGATGACCCGTTCCTGTTACAACCAACTACATTTGTAGATCTGGGTCTTGAACTGTCTTCTACTGTGTTCAAGACATCGTCGTCGTTCTTAAGTTCGCCGCAGCTGACCTGCTGTCTACTGTTTTATCTTAAACATAAGAAGAGATGGACCGAGACCGATATAGAGAAACAGAGCCAGAGAGCAACAGAGAAACAGACAAAGGGATATACAAAGACAACACTTGATATACAAAGACAACACTTGATATACAAAGACAACACTTGATATACAAAGACAACACTTGATATACAAAGACAACACTTGATATAGATTGTACAAATATTTGTTATGACATTTTTATTTGAGAACTGTATGCATATGTTTAATTCTTCAAATTCACCACCATGTGGACATCAATCGGCAAAGATGATAGACAGACGACCAGACAGACACAGACAGACAGACAAAGAGACAAAGAAAGACAGAGACGGAGAGAGCAAGGGTCGCTTCATAATCCGGTCCATCAAATCGACTGACGGAATATGGCTTAAGTAATTTCGATGAAATGCTGCTTGTTGTCTTCTGGAGCGAGCGGCGCTCAACGTCATCATCTGGGGCATCAGAAGTTCATCACTGAGTGCGGATGAGGACGTAATTAACCGTAATAGGCTAATTATGCATGCGCTTCCCCATTGCAATTAGTATAGTATGGTTAGTTAAACAATCATACGAAACGCAGATTTGAGTGACAATTGAAATAAAAGTAGTTAGAATTGTAAAATGAAGTAGTTAATATATTGTATATAAGGATCTGGGGATAAATATGGAATTGTCATTGGGCGGGAGAGTAACGTCGTGAGCTATAGGTCTTGATTGGTTATAATAATGAATAATGGTACATCCTATTGTCTCTGCCATGCTTGACCGTAAGCTACTCTCCCTGTCATGAATAACGCACCCACCCATCTATCGTAACCACCCACCCACCACACCACCCACACATCACACACTTGTAGACACGACAGACGCTCTTCCTCACTCTAGTTCATACCCTGAATCCATCGTCAGACATCGACATCGTTATTATGTTGGTTCGTGACATAAGCAGATGCAATAGGCGTTATGTGCTCGTGTCTACAGATGCATTGTTTTAGTGTCGCCTTCCTCTCTCTAACTCGATTTGCTCTGGTATTAATAAGCTGAACATGCTAAAGCTGAAGAGAGTTCAGAACTCTTTGACAATTGGGCTAAAACTGTAACTAATACTTGCAAATACGAATGTATAAACTTCTGTGCTTAAATATTTCCATTGACTTCCTGTTCAGCAAAGAACTCTTCTCCAACTGGGGAACATTGTTCATAAGACTACGACCTCTGACCACAATATCCTATTTTAAATCTGTTTTTATTCCACAAACTTATAATTATTATTCAATGTTTCCATCAGATTATCTTTGTGTGGTAATTACTAAATCAAGAGCTGTTCTTGGAAGGTTTAGTAAATTAACTTTTCAGTTACCGGGCATAGGTTTTGGAACATTTGCTCAGTTACTAGTATAAGTTCTTTTTTAACTTAAAACTCTCCTCATTCAATCAATCAATCAATGCTTTATTGTCCACCAACAAACTGCATAATGCATAATAAAATCACTGTAACAGCAATTTCAAATAGCTTATCCGTTATAGAAGGCTTCCTCTTTGTCTTACAATCTGACCTGATTAAGACTTGATTTTGGTGCACCATTGGATATGATTAGAGTTAGGATTAGGGTTAGGTGCATTAGACAAAGCGCATTAGAAGTTACTTATTACGACTACAATTACAGCTACATAGTGACTATAAGTAATTTTGCAATTATTAATTACTATCCTTACGGCGCAGCCTCGCCTGGGATTTAATTTTGAGTTCGGCGAGTGCACCACTTAGCCTCTAAAAATGCTTTGTTCCGATCGCGAGCGTTACATTTGGCGAGCGCTATGAGTCGCGTCGTTTAACTTGAGCGCCTGATTTGCATATTAAATTTTCTCTGCCTCATATGACGTAAATGCCAAAGACCTCCACTGTTAACCAAATATTGGAAGTTTGGATAATTCGAAACGTAAAAATTTCAAATATCGGAATCTAAAGTAAATTGTGTGCTGATAAGTCACGTTGACCTAGAAATTAGAATTGGAACGTTTTGTAAAAACTGTGTACTGCCAGCGCGTTCCGTTCACGAACCTTTGCTGGACAGAGAAATAAATAAATGTCTGCTTTTTAGTTAAGATAATAATAATATATTTAAGATAAGTCAATGTGTCGCAGCTCAAGTTCGCGTGATATTGGTGGTGGTGGTGATAGTGATGGTGGGGTGGGGTGGTGGTCTTGGAGGTGGTGATATTTATTGTGGGGATGGTGCTATTGCAGTAGATTTTCTAGCGCTACACAGAGGGTGCAGTTTTCATGGACGAACTCCACCAGATGGCACAACCGTTAAGCGATAGACAGGCTTTACCATTCGACGTCAGCCACTAATTAACCATATCAAATAAACAGCTTCGTCGACTGCAAGGCAATTGGTCGTCAGCAAACAAATTTCGACAATTATATAGGCTCTGTTTCTGCTCGAAATAACACCAGGCAATTGTGTCTATAGACAACAGTAAGGCAGAAAATCGATCGACAGAGAAGATCGAGAGGTTGTTAGAGAGAAAGAGAACGGCAGAGAGAGATAGAAAGACAGAGGGTGAAAGAGATAGAGAGAGGCAGAGAGAGAAATGGAGAGACGGAAAGCGTGTGAGAGACAGATGCAGAGGCAGAGAGAGGCAGATATGACGAGACAGTGAATGAGCGAGAACATGAGATACAGAAAGAGAGGCAGAGCGTAAGAGAGAGGCAGTTAGCCTCTCATGCGCATGAGGAGGAAACGAAACACCGGATAGATCAGTTTCAGTGCGTTTCGTGTTTAAAAATATGACGAGATGGGAGATACTGGAGGGAGGGGGTTGAATGCGGGGTGGGTAAAGAATGATGGTCTCATTATCGTAGCTGCGTAATCATATTGAACGTATACATCGTAAAGAAGAGACGCACACTTGACGCTTCACAATAAGCAAATGAGATTATATGGCGATTAGATGAATAGTCAGAAAGAACGACTGAAAACAAATGAGGAAATATAACAAATACTCTCATGTATTAAACGTTGTTCGAAGCTATAATTATTAATGATATTTGTTCACAAATACCGTACAAATGCTGCTCATATATATACATATATATATATGTATTTCTTTATACATACATCTAATTATACATAGAGTAGAAACACTGAAAGTGCATTTGCGCATTCGTCTGAATCTGTGAATTACATCCTGTTTGACGTTTCATTATTCTTGTACAAACAGCCATCGAACATTTTAAGTCACGATTACAGTGTAGTCATAATAGATCTCCATCTAAGGGTCCGGCAACCATTCTATGACTGTCCAGGTTATGGTTAGCGTTTGGTGTTACCTTAACCAGACTCCGCGACGTACAAGCACCTGATTATTTTGGTCTTTGTTATTTCTGAAACGCGTCATCTGTAGAAAAACAAATTTGGTAATGTCAATTAACTCGCCCAGGCGTATAAACATTCTGTATGCGTGTGCTTACAACGGAGACGGGACAGTAGACCTACGCTTTAAAGTAGACAGAACAGTACTTATTAAATTAGACAGGACAATCCTTTTCAAAGTAGACAGGACAGAATGCTTTAAAGTAGACCGGATAGTAGTTTTGTGAAGTTTTCAGGACAGTACTCTTTTAAGTAGATACGGCAGTACTTTTTAAAGTAGATACAACATGGGCATATACTTTTTAAAGTAGACAGGACTTCTAAACTGAATAAGAGTAGCACGACTCGTATTTCCATTTTCAATTGATACAAGAAAAAAATCGTGATTGTAATCATAATTTCAATCGAAAATAAAGCGCCACTCCGAAAGTCAGTGGCGTTGTCGACCGGGACCATTCATCACGGAGAACCAAGGAAGTTTTCAGATGCTTACGGCATTGAGGGGAGAAACAAGGGATTTCTAGTCACAGGTTCTAAGGGAGACGGAAACACTATGGCAAAGGCATACGCATAGGAGAGCCATGAAGGAGGCAATGGACAGCCGACCGAAGGGACATCTGACCCAAGGGACAGACGACCTAATGGACAGCCGACCAGAGAGACATCTGACCCATGGGACAGTCGACCCAAGGAACAACCGTCCCAACAAAAACTGGTAGGCAGAGAGGAGACCGGAGTGGAAAACAATCGTCACCTATGGAGCACAACTCTAACCCCCAACATTTCATGTCTGAATGCTGATTAAATTCGTTGTTAGGCTGTTCGTGTATAATGCTTCAAGTGGTTGTAACGGGTTGACGACGACCAGCTCTTCTTCTTATGACCTTCGTTATAGAGACCAGAGAAATGTTGACAATGCAATTGTAGTAGAACTATCGACACGAACCCACTCTACTTCAGCTTATTAAGACAGAAGATCACACTTAGCAGAGTTGTATGGTCTCGAGACGTCTCGAGACGTCTCGAGACAGTTTTTGTGTGTCTCGGTCTCGGAAGCCTGCTGTCTCGGTCTCGGTCTAGAGGTAGTGTCTCGAATTTTTAGAAACTGTCTTGAAGTGAGTCTTGTTCGGTCTCGAACAAGAGATCTCGACAAGTTTCACGTTAACTGTCTTAAAATCTTGCGGCGATATAAGAACTATTCTCAGGAATTGGTACTATATACATTACAATTTGGTACTATATACATTACAAATTGAAATTACAAATGAACCTTATTCGCGAAAACTGAAACATTAGTATTTAATTTTATATAGGATCACTTGTCTTTTAGTGTCTCGTACTGTCTTGAGCCTAGTGTCTCGGTCTCGGTCTCGGCACCGCACTGTCTCGGTCTCGTCTTGGTCTTGAAGTCTCAAGTCTTGCATACAACACTGATATTTAGTGATGCCGCTCAGTATAACTAAGTCGCCTAACACATCAGTAAAAATTACGTTAAAAGTTCCACATGTAGGCTGAAAATAGAAGGAAGGAATTAACACTCATCGATAACACAGAATTCTACTACGACCTTTTCGTACGGATACTATAACTACATAGCCAGAAAAAGGCTTAGCTAGGCTTAATGTAAAACACATGTATAAGATAAGCCTGATTTGGAGATACTTAGTGATGGTATGAAAATGATAAGTGAATCTGCGGACAGAGACCAAAAACCACAAAGACACGGAGAGAGACAGACCAATATAGATACAGAAAAAGATAGACAGAGCGTCAGAGAATGAGAGAGAGAGAGAGAGAGAAAAAAAAAAAAAGAAGAGAAAGAGAGACCTAATTGCTGGATGATGCTGGTAGAATCTAATGAGTTTGTCTCTCCCTCTCTCTCTCTTTTACTCTCTCGTCTGTCTCTGTCTGTCTCTGTCTGTCTCTGTCTGTCTCTGTCTGTATGTCTGTCTGTCTCTGTCTCTCTACTTAGGCAACCTGTACTATTCTTGAAACATCTATTGGAGGAGATCACTTTGCAGCAGCATCACCACGACTCTTGGGAGTATATACACATATCTAACATTGTGTATCCTACATAATATTATGACTACAGGTGTCATAGAGAGGTTTACTGTTGACACGTGTTTGCAATTCTAGACGATAACTAGGCGACAAGTGATTGGTGGCATTCAAAAGCTAATCACGTTAAGATAATAACATACATTTGTCATGTATGTATAACCATGTTTATATTGTATATATATATGTATGTAACTATGTACATATATATATATATATAACTATGGTACAAAATAATACAACCACGTTGCACCAATCTATAGGTTTCGGAGTATTGATGGTGTTATGAGCTGGTGTTATGAGCTGTTGTGGAGCCTTTCGTCTGTTGCAGCAGCTGATGCGGCGATGATGGCTAAAGCAGTTGTGTAAGAATAGGAGTATGTGCAGAATTGAGGCTCATCTATTATCACCTGCATATATATTATATTTTTGCCACTTTTAACCTTGCCAAGGTTAAAATTGTCAAATAAGATATATTATGCAATTTATATATGTCTATATAGGCATAATGATTATGAATATAGCGACAGTGATGAGTCGCACTAATTTTTGCTGCTTTAATATGCAAAATGCATTCATTCGTGTATCTTGAAGACTTATGTTGCTCCTTTCAGGCATAATATCACGCATGATGACGACTAGTGATGACCCGTGATTTGCCCAAAATATCTGAAGAATTGCGATTAACATGAGATGAAGAAAGCACGTCATCGTGAAGTTCCTCTGTTTGACTCCCTATCACTGTTTCTCTCTCTCTCTCTCTCTCTCTCTCTCTCTCTCTCTCTCTCTCTCTCTCTCTCTCTCTCTCTCTCTCTCTCTCTCTCTCTCTCTCTCTCTCTCTCTCTCTCTCTCTCTCTCTCTCTCTCTCTCTCTCTCTCTCTCTCTCTCTCTCTCTCTCTCTCTCTCTCTCTATCTCATAGGTCTGGCTGTTGATGGCAATTAGCTATATGATCGTTGTTTTGGAAATCGGACTCTCACCTCCCACGGACTATCCTTTGGACAACCCTCTGATCTGATGCTGCACTCGTGAATAAGCTGGTGCCCTGCGCATAGCCTTCATGTGGCGCTTTAGAAGTCTGGAGATTACGATTACGATTAATAGTGTGTTTTCTGTTTCCTCGTAGGTCTGACTCCTCCGAACAGCAACGAAACGTTTGGCTTGACGACCGTCTGGAAGGAGTTGACTCCTGGCCAAGGATGTGGCGTCGAGATCCTCATCACATTCATCCTCGTCTTCTGCGTCTTTGCCTCCGTTGATGGGAGAAGGGCTGACCTCAACGGATCCACTCCTCTCTCCATCGGATTGGCTGTCAGCGTCTGCCATCTATTCGCTGTAATAACCTCACACATAATAATCGATCGATTCTCAGATCTAGTCCTTCTCACCGACGAAACCAACCATACAACAACTAAAACTCTTAATGATAAAATTGGTTGTAAATAGTTTACTGCGTAATGAGACTCTATGGCGCACCTATACGCCTACAATTAACAAATGTTTTTGAAGAACTCACTTGCTTAAGAGTATATTTTAGAAAACTTAGTTAACCATAACTGAAGAATTTCTAAGTTTAATTAGGGGCTTGAAGTAGGCCTATATGCAACTTTTGCATAGGTTGTAGTCAGGCGGCCATTTGATCACTTAAGAAAACGTTTTTGCTGCTATGTGTGAGCTAAAGTAGTTAGACCCCTAACTATAATTACTGCTCATCACTTCTTAATGATTCATCGGTTGCGTTAATTGCCTGAATATATATATATATAATATATATACATCATATATATTACATATTATATATATATATATATATACTGGAACAGAGTTATGTGTTATTGGAACATATTTCACATATATGAAGCGATTTTTAACTTAGGCCTATGTTTAGATTAGTGGTGTTTGCATTTTTTTAGATAAAGTACACTGGGTCTAGTATGAATCCTGCGAGAACATTTGGCCCAGCAGTCATCACCAACAAATGGCAGGATCACTGGGTAAATTCAACCAACTCTCTTTGGTTGTCTCTGTCTCTGTCTGTCTCTGTCTCTGCCTCTGTCTCTCTATGTGTCTCTCTGTGTATCTGCATGAACACAGGTCGCTGTTAATATGCTACAAACTAATTATATGAATCTAACGAGAGACCGCTCTGCTGTCAGGGTCATTTTGTGGGTGGCCCACACATTCCAAGGATGGAACAGAAACATTTAGAAAAGTTCTAATTACTTCAGAATATTAAGTTATTATATTCTGCCTCTGATCTGATGATTCAGTAGAGTTCTAGAAGCCAAAATTTCGAAGAAGAGAGGTCGATTATTTGACCTTGAGCTGATCAATTAGACTCAGGTATTCAATTGTCTGCAAAAGGCTCAAATACGGTTATTAGATCGAAGCTCTCTCCAGAGAAGAGATCACAACGGATGTTTCATAAATATTATGATACCCCCTCCAGATAATGAGACGGACCCCAGTAAAGGTATCCTTCACCTATCATACCATAGCAACAACTGCGCCTTCGTTTAAGGGTTATTACATCCTGATAATAGGAGAGGAGGGACGCAGACACCCTACTCCTCGATTGGTCTTGCTGGCAGTTATGTCTACTTTGTTCTCACTTTCTCTTCTTTGCCTACACATTTGCGCCAGATTCTCTTGAGTTCCACCCTGTCGGTACGACTCAGTAACCTACCTTAACTGCCTTGCCCTTCGGCAACGCTTTCATGGATGAATGTATTCATCTGTGTTTGGTGCCTTCGCTGCCATTCCATCCAGTCAGTCAGTTCGCTTCATCCTCTGTCGATAAGACTCAGAGTCAAAATCGTATCTTCTTTAATATTTCATAGCATCGTATTGAATGGTGAGTCGCCCATTAACAGTGACTCACTGGTGTTATTGGTAGGTCTACTGGGTCGGTCCGATCATCGGTGGAATCATCGGCGCCCTGCTGTACGAACTCGTTTTCTCGGCCTCGGCGTCTCTGAAAAATCTCAAACAGTTCTTCACTTCGCCCGTTTACGGACAGGAAGAGGAAGAGGACGAAATGTACGACGTGAACCCAGAACCAATTGACATCAAGATCATCAACGACAAGTTGGACGGAGAGGCAACCGTCTAGCGGAAATGATGACGTCAGACACTGACGCTTACGCCACCTATTGATCACGTGCAACGAAGACGGCAGAAGGAGGAGGAGGAGGAGGAGGAGGAGGAGGAAGAGGGAAAGAAGAGGAGGGGAAGGAGGAGGGGACTAGAAGGGAATGAGGATGAGGAGCTGAGGAAAGTGGTGGATCCGAAATCATTGCATTGACAAAACGAGTGATTTAGTCTAATCCAGAACTTTGTCTACTAAGAGAATTTGCATATGTTGACATTTTCCTGTCTACATACATCCATATAGGCCTACACCTGTGTGCATATATATACATATGTATGTATATAAATATAATTATGTGTATATATATATAAAACCCATTGTGTGCTAACAGTGCTACTCTTCTCTTTGAACGTTTATGTACTTTTTAAAGCTGGTGCTATATAATCTGTTTGTCGTTGCGTTACTTATCCTCCTCCGTCTAACAGAGGTATATATATATGTAATATATATATATATATATATATATATATATATATTATAACCTATGAACATTTGCTTAATCCAGATTGGTGCATGAACAGTAATGCACTGATTTGCTGGAATAAAATAATCGAACAGACTTTTGTATATAGAATCTCTGTTGCTTTCATTGTCTGACTGTCTAACAAAGACACGAGTTTCGTCCAGGTCTTTGGGTCTTTTCGATGACTCCATTGGATAAGACGTCGATGGTCTAGAGTTTGACGTTTCCAAAGGTTGCGCATTATTAGGTTTATGCATATAATTTTCTTACTGTGCCTCTTATGCAATTTATCACGAGTGAATGATGCGCTGAGTTCCTTGCTTAAACTTAAAGTTTTGACTATTTAGCAACGATTTAATAGGATTTAATAGGAACCTTTAAACTTATTCTGTTATGTAGGCTATTTCATCGCATTTCTCAAATATCGATGTGTTAGAAACCGTGAATATATATATATATATTATCAGCATTCAAGTGTAGGCCAACCGCTGTTAAATTTCTGGTTGCTTCACATATAATAATATCCTAGTTTAGTTCCAATCTCCCGGACAACATTACTCTGCATTTCCTGTGGCTCGTTCTGTAAATTTGCTACATCGTTAACTGGAAAGAAAATTTTCATTATAACTGTTCTTAAGGTTTAACCTAATCTTGTGTTGTTATGAGAAATGAATAGAAAATGTAGCAAAAATATTGCAGACATTTATTGTGAGCTTAGATAGACACTTTGTCAAGAATATTTAGTTTTGCAGAAGCTCAGGAAAATATAATTTAGTTGAGTTGATGTGAGGTATAGCTGGAAATTTTTTAACAGGAGGCCAGAAAAATTGAGACTCAAAGAGGGTTGATGTTTTCGTACAGGGTGGCAAAAGAAGTAACCCACTCTGGTTTTTTTGCTAATATTTCGGCCACAAATAGGAAGTAATAGATGAAATTTTACAGGCGCAAAACTAATTCATATCTGTATATATTGGCCAAAGTTTACTGGAATATTTCAAACAGATCAAAAGTTATATAAATTTCAATGAGTTAAACTACGATTTTTGATGGTCAAAAATATCTAATGCATCCGGTGGCATGCCATAGTTGTCTTGGGTGCTGTTTGGTGGATTCTTTTCTTTTCGTGAAGACCACTCGCTTCGTGTCGCGAACCTTCAGCCGACAAAGAGCTGCTGATGAGCGTTCAAATCATTTTTCTGACGCATTGCATCTGTGATAGCCTAATCTGCCCAGCGACGCGACGGAAAACGATGTTATTTACCAATTTGATCGACTGCTCGTTATATGACGTCAAACTGACATCCATAAACGCTGGTTCCCCGTATCATTTTTCAATGATAATAATAATTGCTTAAGATGTGACTGCATAAGATCATTTTCTTAAATATTTGCTGCGTTTAATGTTTTTTGACCATCAAAAAACAGCGGTTGGACTCATTAAAAGTGATATAACTTTTGTTCTATTTGAAAAATGTAGTCAGTTTTAGCCATTGTATGCAATATGAATTAGTGTTAAGCCTGTAAAATTTCACTACTTAATTCCTACTTTTGGCCGAATTATTAGCAAAAAATGCTAGAGAGTTACTTTTTGGCCCATCCTGTATAGTCCATCCTATTTCCCATTCCGAATGTGAGAGAATTTCTAACCATAGATCCGTTTGGATCATATGTGGAGGACTCGTCTAAGAACAGTCCATTACTTTCATTCCGGGGCATAAATTCTCTGAAACCGATAATTTCTACCCAACGGCAGAATACACAACTTTGCGAACACCTTACAGGACTATTTTCATTTATGATCAAACGCCTGGTTTACACCTCTCTTGGAATCAGCGAACCTTGGCTTTTCACATTTCGGAATGAACATTGAACAACCACCGCATGTGGTCAAAATAGGCTCCGACTGCTCCACTTGGACACTCGTGTCATTCAACGTCCTGCGAGACTCAATTGATCCACTCAAACCGATTCTCTACATTCTATATGGTGACACAAACGTTCGTTCACCGTTTTCAAACTTAAATATCTCGACAAAAATGATTCGGATCTCAATAACATTTTTGGCACCGTATGCGGTGGCATTCCTAATAATTTTAAGTCGAACGTGCGATAAATGACGTCACAGTATACACAGGGGCTCGCGAGGTGCATTTTTCGCTCGTGCCTGGATATAACGCCCCCCCCTTATTCACGCCGCTTAATTTAGTAAAAATGAGTAAACACTAATTATTTATTAGCCAGTGAAGGATACTCTAAGACCGTAAGAGAAGTCGCGCCGTTCAAACTTTGGGTTAGGCTTACCAAAGAGTAGTTCGCTGCAGAGTCAATGACGCATTGATTGATAGGAAACGCAGCGCACGACCCGGCATTCTGTCTAATTCAGCCTTCACTTTGTGACAAATGGTACCAGACTGAACTTACATTAAAAAAATTATCGAGCAAGTCGTGAAGCCAGCATTCGAGAGACAATCAGACAACGTCAGTGTTATGCAACGAAAGTTATTTGTTGACAATGATCAAGAAGTATTTCAGCGAAGATGCCGAGGTGGCTATACGACAACCTCCCGTCACACATGAAGTCGAAGGACCATCTAACACCTAAGGCCACCTAACAACTAAGGCCACCTAACACCTAAAGCCACCTAACACTCTGGATCTCTCTCCTATCTTATGGAGTATTTTTGTCTCTAAGCGCTAAAAAAGACACTGAGCCAAAGACGGTTGACCAGCTCAAACGTCACCTCCAGCGAGCTTGGAAATCGATGGAAGTTAGGACACTACAGTCTATGCCGTACAGAGTCGGTGCTGTCACTAAGCAGAATGGAAATACTTTACGCTAATAGCCTACGCCTGTAAGACATTGGTAACAATAATGTGCTATGGTTTACCAGGCCAAATATTTTGATTTGATATGATGAACAAACGGTATCGCATGGCAGTTTTTTCGCGAAAATGGTCCTCTTCAATTTTGTTAAATAAATAATGGCAACCACGAACCGGATAAAAGCCAAACTTGCAAAATATCTATCATTTGACTTGTGTATGCACTGACAAAATATCATAAAAACATCAAGCCCTTACTGAGAAAACGCATTTTGAAAACGATGAACGAACTTTTGTGTAACCCTATATATTTGGTCGATATAATTATATGGTCGATTTAACACGATCCGTAT